>JBBPFI010000010.1:831140-1224341 GCA_037974965.1 Dacryopinax spathularia | reverse complement strand
ACCCTAACCCTAACCCTAACCCTAACCCTAACCCTAACCCTAACCCTAACCCTAACCCTAACCCTAACCCTAACCCTAACCCTAACCCTAACCCTAACCCTAACCCTAACCCTAACCCTAACCCTAACCCTAACCCTAACCCTAACCCTAACCCTCACGTACTTGGTGGGATTCCCGGAGAGGGGCTAGCGTTGGCCATATCCCGTCCCAGCAGACATGGTGCGGCAGCCTGAAGGTCCTGCGTGGGGACGCGGGCAAGGTTGTTCTCTTCCTTGTCGGCTCGGTGGAGCGGCCGGATGTTCGTGGGATCCCTAGCGTTGTTCGTGGGATTCCTGCGCGGGGACGCAGGCTGGGTTATTGCCTTTGAGGTACGTATGATGCGGGGACGCAGGCTGGGCTATTGCCTTTGAGGTACGTATGATGCAGGGCCCGGATGTTCGTGGGATCCCTAGCGTTGTTCGTGGGATTCCTGCGCGGGGACGCAGGCAAGGCTGTTCTCTTCCTTGCCGGCAGGGTGGAGCGGCCGGATGTTCGTGGGATCCCTAGCGTTGTTCCTGGGATTGCTGTGCAGGGATGCAGGCTGGGTTATTGCCTTTGAGGTACGTATGATGCAGGGCCCGGATGTTCGTGGGATCCCTAGCGTTGTTCGTGGGATTCCTGCGTGGAGACGCGGGGAAGGTCGTTTCCTTCCTGGCCAGCATGGTGGAGTGGCCGGATGTTCGTGGGATCCCTATAGTTGTTGGTGGGATTCCTGCGCAGGGCCGCAGGCTGGGCCGTTTCCTTCCCGGCCGGCACGGTGGAGGAGCCAGATGTTTGTGAGATCCCTAGCGTTGTTCGTGGGATTCATGCGCAGGGACGCAGGCTGGGTTATTGCCTTTGAGGTACGTATGATGCAGGGCCCGGATGTTCGTGGGATCCCTAGCGTTGTTGGTGGGATTGACGCAGGCTGGGCCATTTCCTTCCCGGCCGGCACGGTGGAGGAGCCAGATGTTTGTGGGATCCCTAGCGTTGTTCGTGGGATTCCTGCGCAGGGATGCAGGCTGGGCTATTGCCTTCGTTCTCTTCCTTGTTGGCACGGTGGAGCGGCCAGATGTTCGTGGGATTCGTAGCGCTGTTCCTGGGATTTCTGCGCGGGGAAGCAGGCTGGGTTATTGCCTTTGAGGTACGTATGATGCAGGGCCCGGATGTTCGTGGGATCCCTAGCATTGTTCGTGGGATTCCTGCGCGGGGAAGCAGGCTGGGTTATTGCCTTTGAGGTACGTATGATGCAGGGCCCGGATGTTCGTGGGATCCCTAGCATTGTTCATGGGATTCCTGCGCGGGGACGCAGGCTGGGTTATTGCCTTTGCGGTACGTATGATGCTGGGCCCGGTGAAGGGGCTGTGCTAAGCGAAAAAGCGGCCCAACCCATCACGAGCTTGCCTGCGGGGAGGTGATGGGTATTACAGATAGGGAGATAGGGAGGTTTCGGGCCGCATTTTCGGCGTTCCCTACCCTCAACCCCTATCCGTACTCACCCATAGACCCCTGTAGGATGCATCTCTGCCAGCCGATCAAACATCTGATTGCGGAGAGCAATGAGGGGAGATACAAAAACGATGACCAAGGCTGGTCGGCCACCCCTAGGATATGTGAAATATGCAGCACTATTACGGATCACATGCAGCTAATTAATCTCTCTGGCTACCCATATTATCCCACGTTTCCTATCACATTCACCCACCATTTATCATTGTATTTCGCATAGGCATCTACCTTCTAAGGTCACATGCAATGGTAATCCTTCATAATTGAATGCAGCCCAATAAGCTTACAATTCCCACTTGCAATGAGTCCTCCATCAGTAAGCGTGCTATGTAGTCCACCTCATGAGAAGCTGATTAGATAACAATCAAGCCATGGTTGGATGCATTGACCCCTGTTTTATTACTAAAATTTCAATTTGAAGGCAGGTTTAGAAGTAGGTTGTTGAGATATAATGATATTATTATTATTTATTACAAAAGTGTACATTAATTAATGTATTTCGCGCTTTTTGTGGCTGTGCAAGGGTCCTGTGACGCGCCAGAAGCGCCAGGGAGTTACTGCGCTTCTCCGGGCTTTCCCGCGCCTCATGCCCCTGCTTATCCAATCCGGGACCAATTACATCATCTGTGCCTGGTTGGATGCAGTTTGCCTGACCGGCCTTGCATCCACCCATTAGCAGCAATAAATAATCCGCTATGATATCCTGGATGACTCCAGCTCTCATTCTATTGATGATCCGTCGGTTTGAGGTGTACTTTGGATGTCAAATAATTCATTATAACAACTATAAGCTACTTTACTACAAAAGTGTAGACTAAGCGGCGCTTTATAGCAATGCCAGGGTCCTGACGCCACCTTCCCTCATCGTTTTCGCGCGACCCAGTCATGAACGGTCGCCTCTCCTTTAACGCCGCATTGGTGCATGGAGGACGACATTGACGACGTCCCACCCGAATGCTTCGACCCGGTAAGTTCCATTCTCTCTCCAGGCCATGGGCTTTGCTAACGACTTCCTGACTATCCTTCCTTGGCTTACAGCGACCCTTCATCATGCACCTCCCCTCTTTCGCCCTCGCCGCCACAGCAGTCCAGAGAGACAGCCTCACACCCTCGGATGACATGGTACGCACCACTCTATCATCCTTTGAGCTCATGGCTGATGGACAAGCGCAGCTCCAGCAAGCACCCTCAACTGCCTCCCACCCACCGGCTCTCGGGGACATGACCAACGATCAGCCCGACATGATGCACACGCCGTCCAGCGAGGACGTCGACATGGACGGTACGGGACACGAGACAACTCCATCGCCTCTTTCGTCGCCAAACCCTGGAAGAACGTCGCGCAAGGCATACCCACGCCCCAAACGGCGTCGACGATCCCCTCTCAATTCTGAACGATGCTCGCCTCCGACTAAGAGACCCCGACGCCTGCAACAAGCCAACCGCGCGCCATCCGACGTCCTTCCTCCTAGCACATCGCCTCCCCGCCCGTCTCCATCACCCCCTCAGCCGCGGAGCCCACATGGACCACCCGAGTCGCCTTCCGCCGACGAGCCCCTCGCACTCCCCACCGACCCCCCGGCGCAAGCAGGGTGGGAGTCACCTCCCAAGCCCGAGTCCGATTGGGACGACCAAGAAGGGTGGGAGCCCCCTCCCAAGCCAGAGTCCGATTTGGACGACGAAGAAGGGTGGGAGCCCCCTCCGAAACCCGAGTCCGATTCAGACGACGAAGAAGGGTGGGAGGCACCTCCCAAGCCAGAGTCCGATTTGGACGACGAAGAAGGGTGGGAGCCCCCTCCGAAACCCGAGTCCGATTCAGACGACGAAGAAGGGTGGGAGCCACCTCCCAAGCCCGAGTCCGCTTCCGACGACGAGGATGATCCATACGCGCTTTAGGAACAGCGTTCAACCGCCCAATTAACCCCTTCATATCTACCCCTCTGACAATATCATACATCAATTAATGTTACCCTGTAGCACACGCTGTATATACCATTATTGTATTTCTGCCATGTCAATGTACCCTCACCCATCCTGAACAGCGCGCCAAGTGTGCCCATAACACAAGCAGTTTCGGCGCGTAAGGAAGCCTATTTGTGACGGAGAAGGAATTTCCCTTCCTTCAGTGGGAAAGGAACTAATTTTTAGTGGCAAAGGAAAACCACATCGGGCGAGTAAGGGATCAGTTTTGGGCGCGTAAGGAACGCGCAATGTAACGTAAGGGCTCTGCTTGAGTGGTAAGGAAGTCGCTTGACGCGCAAGGGACCAGTTTTGGTGGGTAAGGAAACCGCTTAATGCGTAAGGGACCAGTCTTCGTGAGGGAGGGAGACCCTTGACGCGTCAGGGGCCCGTTTGGGTGGGTAAGGAAGACGCTTGCCGCGTAAGGGATCAGTTTGGGAGGGTAAGGAACGCGCAATGTCCCGTAAGGGCTCTGCTTGAGTGGTAAGGAAGTCGCTAGATGCGTAAGGAACCAGTTTTGGTGGGCAAAGGCATTGCGATAATGACATTATTTTGGGGCCGCGTCTATCATTGGCGAGTATGTACGATTCATTACTACCTGCCGTGTCTATGCCTGTCAGTCTTCTACGAATACATGCCAGTCACTCAACCGACGGAGCCCTGCGGTCACCCGGCGCTGCAGCTGGTTTTGCCATTGAACCCGTCGTCCTCCATCACCATTTTCGAACAACGGATCAGAAAAGACCGCGCTGTCGGGCCAGAAAGCACGGACGATTCCACGGGCCGACCAATGGTTTATGACTGGCCCTGTGCGCAGGCGGATGATCATCGACCGCCGGTCCGGTTCGATATCTGTTTCCAGCAGACCGTTGCTGCAAACCACAAGCTCGAGCCGGACGAGCCTGGTTGCCCGCTCCCTGAGGATCGGGATGATCTCCAGGGTGACGCCCAGAACCGTCGCGGTGTGGGCCGAATGGGAGCGTGTCGGCCAACAGATGGCCAGCTCGTATAAGTCTGGCCACGCGGTGAGCAGCGCGTCCCACGCCGCTAGACCCATCGCAACTGTGCCTGGATGGGATGATCCGTATGAGAACCCAAACATGAAGCATCGCCGCTCCCTCAAGGCCACGAGTGGGAGCAAGTCTTCTCCAGTGAGGTCAGCCGCCATCACGCTTGTCGAGATAGAGACCAGCAGTTCTTGTAGACGCCGGTGCCGAGCGATCGTCGCCAAGAGGGGCTGCCACACTCGTGTCTCCTCGTCGCTCTCGATTTCCACGTCCAACATGTCGAGGACGATGATCGTAAGGGATTCAAGTAGGGGGCTAGAGTCGAAGCAACCCAGCGTCAGGATCACTCCTTCCCGGTCCCAGGGCCCAATCTGCAATCGCTTGAGGGTTGACCACATGCCGGTGACGAGGAAGGTGTTATCCAGGCGAGCGATCGATACACGACTCCATCGATCGCGCCCGAGCTCTGCGTCGATGACAGCCAGCGGTGGGTCGAGCAGATCCACGGAAGCGAGGGCGGGCATGTATGTCTCCAGCACGCTCAGCGCGCCTTGCCACAAGGCCAATCCAGACGTCTTGAGCAGAAGCGTACGGACCGAGAGAGGACTGTCGAGGTGGAAGCCGGTGATGGGATGCCATAAATCCAAGTCTAGACTCCGTAACAGGGGAAGGCGAGGCAAAACGGCCTCTAACGCACGCAGCATGGCATCGCCCGTCAGCCGTGCTTGGAAAATGCGCAGGTTCAAAAAGCCGCGCGGGACGAGGCAGCACATTCCGAGCACTTGCAGCCCACGGTCTTCCTCAAGATCGATCGAAAGGCCGTACCCTTGCGAGACCACAAAACGAAAGCGAGACGAAGGATACAACGTGGGGGTCAAGTGCCACTGCTATAAGACCACGGTGTGAGCAAGAGGGCGCTGACAGGACACGGTGATGTGCACTCACGTGGATGTTCTCCTCGGTCAGCTGGGAAAAGAGTCGATCGCTCGACCACGTCCCTACCCATTCCATCTGGAGACGCCTCGCGATTCGGTACCAGGAGGAACAAACGAGAGCCAAAGTGGAGTAAACAGCGAGGCGCTCTCCGGGGTTCACTTGGCGGAGAATCGCCTCGACCAGCTCGTCTATCATTCCAACAGCGTGGGGGGGCATGGCGACGACGAGGAGATAAGACGATCGCACTGACGGGCTCTTAAATATGCACAAGGTCAGGCACGCGGCATGGCTCGCCCAGGAGCACATTGCCCAGAGCAGTCTTGCGAGCGCCAAGTGATCGGCTGACAAGTCTTCTCAGCCGATCATTGTACGCATTCTGAAGATCGGTACATACAGGAATCAACAAGAACATGATTCGGATCGGCAGTCTCTGAAGAATTGCCTTACATGGCAACATCCTGGTCTCCTTCTGCCAATCCCCCCTGTGTACCCAGGTCGTTGAACACCCTTTGGATCATGACCTGCAGATTCAGCATCTTCGCTGCTTGCTCCTCCAGCAGTTCATCCGCCTGTTGCCACTTGGGCAGCAGCTGTGCCAGTTCCACGTACATCTGATGTGCCCTGGAGGCGATATCCCTCCGCTTTGAAGCCAACGACGCGTGCTCTTCAAGGACTGCTTGCACCTCGGCGGCCAGTCTCTGCAGATCAGAGATTCCTGTGGATCGGCGTGAGACGGAATCCTCATCCCATCACAAAGGAAGACGGACCTTGCTTGGCGATCTTCTTGATCGCCACAGACCTAGCCTCGGTCGCATTAAGATCGTCCACCTCGATGACTGCCTCTTTTGGATAACTCATCAGCGCCAAGTCCACTACTCAAAGCTCGCGTCACTCACCCTTATCGCCCTCGGTGTTCCCCTTGGGATCGTCCCCTCCACCGCTCTCCTTGGGATCCCTCGCTCCACCGGTCTCCTTCGGATTGCCCGCTTCACCGCTCGCTTTCCCACTGTCACCTCCAACCTTCTTCCCCTTCTTCTTCGGCTCGCCTGCAGGCGACTTTGCCTTTTTGGACGACGCCCCAAACTTCTCTTCCATCTCCCGTTGCAGGTCCTCATCTACCTCGACCCAACCCTCGATCGCTTTTCGCCAATCCTCAGACGACTCTCCCAAAACCGTTCGCCATGTCCTAGGAATGGCCGATTGGATCTGTGCAGACATAGACCACACTTGCTGCCGTGGCCCTCAGCGCTCGGTATCTGGCAACCATGGAATGAGTGCCACCCACCATGATATTCTCCCCCATGGTCCTGTCCTCCACCTTGGCCCCTCGAATAGCGCGGTTGGAGAACAACGTTGGCAGCGCGTCGGGTTTGGCACTGTACCAGATTTCAAGAGTTGAGTAGAGCCTCTTATTAGCCCCCTGGAGATCTGCGAGAGTCCAAGCCATGGCGGTGTTGTCGAGGTGATCGCTGTGGCGAAAGGGACAACAGAACCTGCTGAGTCCCGTTCAGCCAGCCAGTCGGACGCCACTTTTGGGCCCGTAACATCCTCAGGCACGAGGCACGCGCTGGGTAAGGGACGCGCTGGGTAAGGGACGCTCTGGGTAAGGGACGCTCTGGGGAAGGGAAGCCCTTGGGTGCGAAAGGAGCATGGACATGTCTGGCATTACTATGACACACCAACTCTCCTTGCTTGGCCCTCCCACCTAGGTCTCACGATTTTAATATATTTAAAGCGGTCCTCGTCCTCCCACTCTCCCTCGGCCCACCTCATCAACACGAGGCTCTCATGCGTTGCCCTAATCCCCTCACGGATTTTTCTCCCTAGACCGAGCGACACCGCGTTAATCTGGCGGAGGAGATCTCTACACCTGACACGTCTGAACTGAAACTCTGCAAGCAATGTCACTGTCCATGATCATCGTTAGCTACCCATGACCTGCGATCACAGTGAAGCAAAAACCAACGGATAGGCCGCTCATCTGAAGATCTCAACCCATCGCCGCTCGTCCATTTCAGGCCCAACAATTCATCGACCCCTGCCTGCACAGCCGGACTTGGTTCGATGTACTTATCGGGGTCTTGTCCCCAATATCTGAGCTCCAGATCTATGCTCTTGCTGTGATCGACACATGCTGATAACCACCGAGATAGTTTGGTCATCTCCTTGCTGAGTTCCGCCAACGCCTTTGTCGCGCCAGGTCTTAGTTCTGCAAAATAATCGGCGTAATCCTCTGGAGATCACCGTCAACACACGCACAGTCGAAGCGGGTGCCACTGTTTGCTTACTCGTGCTCCGTAGACCAAGCTGAAACAAGCCGTGCTCCTCAGCGGGTTTCTGCGGGATTGGCCTCCTCCTCTCGGGGGCCCAACCCAATGGTGCCCTCGTCCAGTCAATGAGCCCATGCATCAGGACTGCCGACGCACTAGATCTCCCTCTCATGCGACTGCCGGCATGACCGACCGCAGTCTCCTGCTGAGCGGCTTCATCCTTCTGCTGTAAGTCTTTGATCTCCTTGGAAAGCGCGCCGTTCTGGTCGCGCGCTTCCCTCAGCTCAGTTGTCTTCGCTTTCAGCTCCGTCTTCAACTCGCTCAGCTCAGTTGTCTTGGCTTTCAGCTGCGTCTTCGTCTCGGCGAGCGCCTCCATGGCGGTGTCGAGCTCCTTCTTCATATCGGCGAGGTCCTCCCTGGCAGCATCGCGCTCGTTCGTCCTCTCGGTGAGCTCCTTCCGAGCAGTGTCGCGCTCGTTCGTCCTCTCGCTCAGCTCAATTATCTTGGCATCCAGCTCATTCTTCATATCGCTCAGCTCATTCGTCTTCGCTTTCAGCTCCGTCTTCGTCCCGGCGAGCGCCTCCATGGCGGTGTCGCGCTCCTTCGTCCTCTCGGTGAGCTCCGTCTTTTTGGCAACGACCTCAGCCTCGGTATCGGCAACCAGCTGCTGCACATCAGGGAGCAGGGCCATGATCTCTTCGTACTTGGTCTTGTACTCCTTCTCCCCCTCCGTCCTTGCTCGTTTGGCCTGCTCTTCGAGCGCTTTGTTCGTCTTGTTCAACTCCTTCACCTGTGCTTCGAGGCTTTTCCGGGTACTGGATTCCTTGTCAATGGCATCCCTGAGCTTTGCTTGCAGGTCTGTGACCTCGCTCGCCGGCACACGATCGTCGGCGGGGACTGGCTGCTTCAGCGCCTTGTTTTCCTTCTCCAGCTCTTCCAGACGCGCCCGCATCTTCTCCAAGGCCTGTGATGCTTCCTTCTTAGCCTGTGCCATGTATCAGCGAAATGACCCAAGCGATGAAGACTTGGGCGTACGGCCTGGGCCGCAGAGTTCGCGTGTTCCAGCGACTATGTGGCGATCATAGTCAGCATGAAGCGCGATATGATGAAAGTTGACTTGGCGCACCTCCACCTCTGCCTGGGCGCTCTTACAGTTGGGGGATTCATCCTCCTCGCTTGCCACTCCTGCCGCTCCCTCTTCACGTTCCATCGCAGCCCCCTCCTCTACCGTTTGCTGACGCTGCCGACTCTCACGCTTGGAGCGCGGAGCATCCCTCAGTGAGGTCAAGTACGCTTGCAACGACTTGGCCGTTTTGGGATTGAGCAGGTCATAGCATGCTGGAGGCATCTCCAGCAGATCCTTGCGACGATCTTGGGTAATGTACTGTCGAACAATGGCCTGTATGCACGATTAGCCGCCTCCCAACTCACAACGTGCACGCACATTCAAGTTCCGTCGCACCCGCTCCTCTCCTGCCAGCCTCTCCCATGCATACGTCTCCGGTTGACATGCAAAACTGCTAATGTACTTGAACCAATAGGGAACTCGCAGGTCGGGATCGTCGGGAGGGTTGAAAGGAGGGAGATGATCGTACATGGTGGTCAACAAAGTCACCACGCAAAATCAGGGTTCATTTCTAATATCGCGCTGCCTCACTACTTCATATACAATTCCATGTCCTGTACTAGCTGCGCTAAGGGCGCTTCCAAACTCTGAAGCTTCTGCCCTACGTGGGGAATCTCTGTTGGCTCTACCACACTGGCCTGATAGCGATGCACAACCTTCCCCCCAACCCGCAACCTAATCTGACCTTTTTTGTCCTCGTCGTCCGAGTCTGGCTCTTTACCCTCCTCTATACGTTCCTTCATGACCAGCCAGGTAAACCGGTAATGGGGAATATGCTGATCCCATCCGCGAAGAACCTGAATGGGCGGTCGAACTCCACCGAACGGTTTTAGCACGACTGGTAGATGGATCAGCGATCCCACAACCACTCGGCGGCCAGACCACATACCCTGTGCGCTGCAGGCCATGTGGTTCTTCCGACATCGTTCGCATGTCACCCCAGGTGGCCTGTTCTTGCGCTTAACGGCACCAGTAGCGCCTTCTGCCAAAGGATCGCGCGTGATCGTGCACGGCTGTGGCGGGAAGGTAAACGTCAAGTCGTCGTTGACCTTGACTCGGACCAGGCATTCGGTGCACTGGATTTGTATCAGGACGCTACAATTAGAGCAGAAGGACAAACACGCACGATGTGATATGGGTCCAGTCTCGCCTTGATCTCATCCGACGCCAGGTCATACGCCCTCTTCCACTTCTCTCTCTTCTTCCAGTAGTGTGCATCATGGACGCCAAAGAGCCGGTCAACGTTTTTCCTCTTGGACCGCACTCGCAGGACCGCCTCGCCTGTGAGCCTTTTAGTTGCCGATTCTTGCTCGTCTTGCTCGTTGGCCGTTTTTTCTTGCTCGTTGGCCGTTTTCCTCTTCCGTTTCTTGCTCGACCCTCCACCCTCAGCCACAGCCTCATCGCCCGCCGGATCCATAGAGGAGGGGACCGCCACTGCAGAACGCGCCTTGTATTGTTTCTTCTTGCGAGTGTCCGATGGTTCTAGGGTAGATAGTCAGTTTTGGCAGGCCTGGTGCAGTCCGTGCACTCACTGGCCATTCGTGGCGCCATGGTAGAACGCTCGTAACTCGGATGGATAATTGAAGGCGTCGTGAGGGGAGCAGGCGTGAGATGTGGTTTGTGTGAGGAAAGGAGAAGAACCTTGAACCGCTCCCTTACCCGTAAGGGTCCTATCTCCTTACCCTCTGGGTAAGGGGGTCCCTGGCCCTGTCCTTACCGTAAGGGCGCTAGCTGCCAAGGGTCCTATCTCCTTGCCCTCTGGGTAAGGGGGTCCCTGGCCCTGTCCTTACCGCAAGGGCCCTACCTTACTCGTTGCCACCCATCTCCCTTCCCTCGCAGCACTTTCTCTTTCTGCACTCCATAACCATGAGTAACCAGGTTGCAGAACTCACCAGCAGCTTTGACGCCCTCGCATTCAAACCGTCCAGCACCTACGACTGCTTCAACTGCGCGGCGCAAGATCACCATACGGGTGTATGCCCGCATCCCCCCAATGAAGCGATGCGCCTGGCGATGGCAATCTGGAAGGCTGCTGTCATAGCCGGCGACAACGACGTGCCTCGACCGGTGGCAGGTGCAATCCTGCCAGACGACCTGCCAGACGACAAGGACTGCACTGCAGACGACAAGGACTGCACTGCAGACGACAAGGACTGCACTGCAGACGACCAAGACGATGGTGCCATTTCCGAGACCAGGGATGGACCCAAGACGACCGAGATTGATTGGAGCAAGATGAATCCCCCGGAGGAGATGCGGGCCACAGAGGCAATGGTGCGCCTGCAATCATCCTTGCCTCTCTCCGTCTGCTGACCACCCTCCAGAGGTACTACGCCCAGCGGGTCGAGCTTCTCTTTGAGATCTCGGCGCCTGCCGAGCGCGATCCCAAGTTTCGCCACCTGCAAGTTCAGGCCAATCAAACGCTCCCCATCAAGCCCGACAAACTCGCCGAATTGATGACTGAGCAGCATGTCATCTGCATCACAGGGGGGGAAACATGGGACGCCGAGTCGTTCTCTTTGAAGACGGTCACGGCAAGAGGCATGGTCGACCCGGACAGCGAGCACAAGTATCCGTTTCTAGGTCCGTCCTCATCTCTCTTCAGAACCGCCTGCTCAATGCCGACCAGACATGGAAAAGATCTATTTGCGCAGTACTGGCGCGCCAACAACTGGTAAGAAGAAGGGCAGCCAGAAGCACGAGGCCGAGCCCCAGGTGCACGACACGATGACCATGTCCCAGTTCTTCAGCAAGTTCAACAAGCAGGAGGACCAGAGGAGCCAGAAGACGAACAGCAAGCAGAAGAAGACACCCCCGCCAAACCTCAAGAAGCAGTACCTCAACCTGCTCGACTGTCCGTATCCAGCCTGGGGCTGGCCTCGTTACCTGAGGTGCGTGCAGGCAAAAGTTTGCGGAAACCCACTGATGTCCTTTCAGCGCCTTCTACAACCAAACGCTCGAATACCGGATCACGTCGCTTGGATATGCGAGCGAGTTGGTCGAGCGCACCGAATTGCGAGAAGCCGCTTGGGCGCTTATTTCAATGGGCCTCGTCTTCACCGATGCACATCACGACGCTGGCGGTCGATACACCTACATTGCCCAGCTCAAAGGGCTCAAGTACTGGTTCTACGTGCGCTACAATCAAGCCACGATCAAACGGCTTGCCGACGACCCTGTTGGCGTCCACACAGACCTCACATCCGACAACGCTGAAACGCGGAAGGCGCTGGGCAATTGGTACTATATCCCTCTCCGCGCGGGGATGCAGATGTGAGTCGCTTGCCTGGAACCCGTTCCCGCATGACTGACCGCTCCCCCAGCCTTCAGCCCAATTGGTGGAAGCACTTTGTTTGGACGGTCACACCAAGCCTCACGGCGGGCAAGCTGTTCGATCTCGGCGATTTCGCGCGTGTGGAACAGTGCATGAAGGAAGAGAAGGCAAACGGCCTGCAGGCGACCAACGCCGAACGACACGCTTGGTACAGCGTCTTCCTCACTTTCGCCGCAAGTTTGGGCGAGATCCACAAAAGGGCCAATAAAATGAAGATGAAGGATGTTCAAGCACTGCGCCGCATGCTATTGAATCCCACCGCCTATGTGCCCCAGCGTGAGGGATCTGTCGATGAAGCCAGCCCGGACCATAATCCGGACCTCCATTGTCTCACCTTTTGGTTGCTGGCACACGAGGTCGAGCTATCAGGCATCCTGCCGACTGAGGAGCAAGCTAAACTGGCCAGGGACAAGATCCAGTCCATATGGCAGACGCACACAACGGGGAGCTTTCTCCCCCCTAATCACGACACCCGAGTCACACAGTTGAGGATCGCCAAGAAGAACTTGGAGGACATTATTCAGAACCGGCATGGGCGCCTCGAGCCAGAGCAGATCACACTCTCCCCTTGGTCGGCGTAGGTAGACTGTCCTGACATTCATGTATGTATGCACAGCTAGATGGAAATGCACTAGTGCAAAGGGAAACGACTTAGCGATTGAGGACAACTGTTCAGAGATGAGCGAGTGCATTATCTTGTCAACGATGACACTCACTGTCGGCCAGATTCTCGAGCGCCTTGGTGACATCTTCAGGCTTCCCCTTACCAAAGGCCTGCGCCATCATTTTCGCCTTGTCCCTCTGGCGCTTGACGATGCGATCTTCAATGGTGTCTTTGTGGGACAGGGCATAGACCAGAACGCCTGCATATCATCAGCAAAGGATCCCATCGCTGGGATGCAAGCACGCACGTTTCAGCTGTCCCACGCGATGTGCACGATTATACGCTGGTTACTGTCAGACGGAGTCCTCCCACGGCTCGCACGTTCACACACCTTGTCTCTCCTTGGCATAATTCCAGTGTGGGTCGATGTTGAAGATGATGTTAGCCCGTGTGAGATTGAGTCTGAGATGAGTGAGTACGCCAGCCAGGCTGGATGTAGCATGCTCGTACCCCGTTCCACCAGCCTCGATCGATACAAGCAAGATATTTGCGCCCCCTTCAAGCTTCATAAACGACTTTAGCGCCTCTGCACGTTGAGCTTGCGACATGGGACCTTCATAACTTGATGTTCAAGTCAGTGGGAGGACACATGCGGACGGACAAGGACTCACCGGGCAACAGAGAAGAATGGGATCTCCGAGAATGCATAAGCAAGAAGGTCGAGGACCTTGACCCACTTGGAAAAGACAATATACTTGGAAGCGACGTCTGCAGGACCGATCTTTTCCCCTTTCGCTTCCAATGCGGAGATCCTGAGTGCGTCCTCCTCCATATGCTTTTCGATACGATCGTAGATGAACTGGACAAGACGGTGAGCATGTCGTTCCCCATTGACCATCGTGCCGTGCTTACTATAAACTGTACACGTATCAGCTATGCACGAAGAGCACTTGTCAAGGGAGCGCACCTTCTCGGACCAGATTGCGTTCATGTCAATCGCCTTCTTGACATGTGGCTTGGCTTTAAGCTTGTCGAGGTCCTCATTGCCGGTGTCTGCGAATGGCAGGACCTCCAAGGGAACCGCAAATCGAGCCGAGTCCCGGTCGCGGCATTTCAACGCTATGCACTTCATCGGTTCTTGCTCGGCCATCTTCTCCCAGCAGTCTGAATATGTGTTAGCTTCCTCACAGGCACGTCAGAGCATGGTGCACGATACCATAACAGTACATATGGCAACATGGACTGCAATATGTGACTTCCGATTTCAAATCGGGCTCTTTGCAAACGCTGCATGTGCGGCTGGTCTGCACGGAACGGTCAAGGTCGAGGCGCACGTTGAATAGTGAGACCCACCTGTCTGCGCTCTTCAAACGCCCGCACCTGCTTCGCTTTCCACCGTTCCAGTTCTTCCTCCCAGTCCTCGGTATGATGGTACGGATATCCGAGTACCGGATGAGCCAGAAATCGACACATTCTTTGACAGCTTGCCCACACTAAACAGCATCAGGATATGTGCTTACAAGGCATGCCGGACTCACGCTTCTTGCGGACCTCTCCTTGCACTTTCTTGCCTTTCCTGTTGTCACGCTTAGCCGCTGTCGCTTGCAAGGGGAACAGCACGTACTTTGTCTTCTGCGACTCGAAATGTTTCCGAGCCTCCTCCTGCAGCTCGTCGTACACCTTGCGCCACCTTTCAGACAGCGGCAGTTCCGGACGGACAAATTGCTTGTTCTCAAGCTCGGTGATCGACTTGCCAAAGCACGTGTCGTTGTAGCTACGACGCAGCATGCACGTCTGGAAGACGTCATACATTCCCGACTTGACGTCGTCGCTCGATGCCTTGGACAGCCATGCAAGATTGCGGTCAAAGTATCCCTTATCGCGGTAGAACGGAACTTGCACAAAGTTAATGAGCGTCCAGGCCTCTTCAATGTCGTTTTGGATCGGTGTGCCGGTAAGGCACCAGCGGTGTTGAGCAGAGAGAGAGAGACACGCCCCTGTCCGGTTCGTCTCTGGCGACTTGATGTTGTGTGCTTCGTCCAGAATCACTCGATGCCAACGCAAGCGTTGGACAGCTTGCTCCTCCACGCCGTTGTACGTCACCAGGATAACGTCGTGCAGTGTAAGGACCGCACTATTTCTCATTCCAGCCCCCCACCATTTCCAACAGCTGAGGATCCCATGGGCACGCTTGTCGATCTCCGACTCCCACTGAAGGATGAGGTTGGCAGGTACCACGATGAGGGTGTGCCCGCGCCCAGACGATGGAGTAAAGTCCTCCTTCGTATGCACGAGATGTGCAATCACCTGGATCGTCTTGCCTAGGCCCATCTCGTCGGCAAGGATGCCACCTCTGGGACTGCACACCAGAATCAGCAGTGAACTCCTCGTTGAAAGACAACAACGCACGACGAGTACCTCTCTACCCGTGCCATCCAATCTACCCCCATGGCCTGGTAAGGGAAGAGAGAAACGCTCATCCCTCGAAACGTTTCCTTTCTGTCCTTGATACCGAGATTAACCAGGGCACGACGGCATTGATCTATATTGGATAAGCTCACTGCTTGTCGTCCGAGAAGGAACTCACCTGTGAGATCCTGCCCTATCTCACTTTCATCTTCTTCCTCGTGGGGGACCGTTCTGACGTGGATGCTGGGTCAGAAACGGCGCATACATCCAGCAAAAAGGACTTACAGATCAATAACGGGAGCTGGCGCTGCTGGTGCTGTGGTTGCTGGTGGTGCTCGTCGAATGGCTGACAGTGACCAGTGGTTTGTTGATCGCCTCACACCAAACTGCTTCTCGAAGAGCTCAATCTCAACTGCGAGACTATCCTTCCTCTCTTGGTCCTTCCTCAGGCACGCGATCTTCCATTCGCGGAGCATCGCGTCCCACGTCCCCTCCACGATAGGAGGAGGCGGCAGTGGTGCCGGGTTGTATGACGGAGCGGGAAGAAGTCCGCACTCATCTTCTTCGTCCAGGAATTCGTCCGACTCGATGCTGTATGTATCCCAATTGATCAAGGAAGTTGGGCCTTCAGGTGGTGGCATGGGCGATGTCGGGGGATATGGGTGCCGGTTGGTATTGGGGGATATGAGTGCAAGCGGGGTCTTGACAAAACCAGAGGGAGGGAATATGAGCGACTCAGGTTGGTATTGGCAGTGATGGTATATTGGCCTTGGCCGTTGTGGTGGTCCTTGTCGTTGTCGTTGGCGTTGTCGTTGGCCTCGGCGAGTGGCGTCCGTTAGTGGCGTCGGTGCCCTTCAAAGATTTTTGACATTCCAGTCCAGACCGTGATAAAGGGACCCTTTTGGGTGGGAAAGGAAAAGGGTGAGCACGGAAAGGGACCCTTTTGGGTGGGAAAGGAAAAGGTTCAGGCGGGAAAGGGACCCTTGTGGGTGGGTAAGGACCTCGCTCCCTAGTGCTTGCAAGCGCAGGAAAGGGCAAGGACTTGAAAAAAAAGCATTGTCAGGTGGGTAGCATTGGGTGATGGATTTAAAGACAAGCAGTTATGATGGGTTTCTATGATACTGAGATTAATCATGAGGGTGATTCACTCAACTACAATGAGCGGGTACTCTCAGTGGACCCTTTGCGTGAGTAAGGGACGACTTTGCAAGGAAAGGAGCAAAGTTGTCGTGAGTAAGGGACCGCTTTGGAGAGTAAGGGACCACTCTGGGTGGGCAAGGAAGCCCTTTGCGCGCAACGAGACCCTTTGGGCCGGTAAGGGAGCACAGTGCGCGAGTAAGGGATCATCTTGGCGAGTAAGGGACCGCTTGGAAGGGTAAGGGCTTGCCTTTCCCACCAAAGTCTATCCCTGGCGCGCAAGGGGACCCTTAGGGAAAGGCCGGGCAGGTGCGCGCAAGGGCATGAACGGGAAAGGACTTTAGCATTGGTAACTGGATTCTTATTAAGGAGGGGACTATATAACGTAAAAGGAAAACAAGTCGACAATTCACAACTCGTCGACTCGACCGGCCTGACGGAGGGTGGACGGATGATGGGAGTCGAGGTGCCGGGTGAAGGCGCTCTTGGATGCGTACGGACGACGACAGCGGGAGGGATGCATCTCCCTTTGGGCCGGTAAGGGAGCACAGTGCGCGAGTAAGGGATCATCTTGGCGAGTAAGGGACCGCTTGGAAGGGTAAGGGCTTGCCTTTCCCACCAAAGTCTATCCCTGGCGCGCAAGGGGACCCTTAGGGAAAGGCCGGGCAGGTGCGCGCAAGGGCATGAACGGGAAAGGACTTTAGCATTGGTAACTGGATTCTTATTAAGGAGGGGACTATATAACGTAAAAGGAAAACAAGTCGACAATTCACAACTCGTCGACTCGACCGGCCTGACGGAGGGTGGACGGATGATGGGAGTCGAGGTGCCGGGTGAAGGCGCTCTTGGATGCGTACGGACGACGACAGCGGGAGGGATGCATCTTGCCGAGCGTGATGCTTGCAGCGCCAACCCTGTCGTGGGTTGCTGATGCCGGGGACGGGCTTGAACACGATAGCGGGGATCACACAGTCGCTGCTCATGAGAGCAAGAGACTGGATGAGGGACGGAGCAGGGGCAGGTGAAGACTCGCCTGGAAGGCGGTGGGATGGGCTGAGGCAGTGGCCGACCAAGTGCTCTGCTGGGACGCCGCATGCACATCGGCGACAGACGACGATACGAAACGGCAGGGCGATGGTGAGGTCGTGAGGGACAAGGTCCGGATGATCTTCAGTGGTTGTATGCACTGGGTCGGTCGCAGTACCGAGTTGTTGAAGGGAGGCGGGTGAAAGGTTTGGGGGAAAGTCATCTGTGCGTGGAACAGTGAGTTGAAGGATATGCAGCACCATGAAGACACGTACCTGAAGTATCAGAAGCATTGTCTTCCTGCAACCCAGCCCTCACTTCATCCTCATCATCATCGTCCTCATCGCCATCCTCATCCACATCCTCATCATCCTCGTCCCCGTCCTCATCGTCATCCTCACCCTCATCCTCGCCCTCCTCGCCCTCCTCGCCCTCCTCACCCTCCCTGTCCTCATCTCTCTCCTCGTCGTCCTCATTCCCATCCCCGTCCTCCCCGCCCTCCGCATCCTCCTTGTCCTCCTCGCCCTCATCTTCCTTACCCTCCTCACCCTCATCGGCAAGCGGTTTGCCCAGCCCGGGCTCATCGTGGGCTGTATCGGATGACGTATTGTACGCGGGCGGAGCGGGGCAGGGTGGGCATGTGGTGTTGCTGCTGCAGAGCAAGTTGGGATCGCAGTCGATGTGGCGGTCGTTTTCATGCTCTTTCCTCCAATGCTTGCGCAGATTGGGAGGGAGGCGATGGGTGAATGGGCAGTTGACGGCCGGACAGTGGAAGATGTTGTTGAGGAGCGGCGTGTGACGGACCTCGCCATTCCAAAACGTCAGCTGAACACGCGTCTGGTGTACCTCTGCTCGGTGTTGGTCTCGAAGGTGCTTGTTTGGAAAGGGCGTTTGGCAGTCGGAGCAGATGAATGCGGAGGTCTTGGGGGGCATTTTGAGAACGAAACAGACTGAGGAGGGGAAGGCTACTCACCTGTGCAATATATGGTCGGTCTGGCGGGATGAGTGTGATAGGGCGAGAGGGGGTGACGTGGTGACAGATGAGGAGAGAGGGGGTGACGCGGTGATAGAGAGCAGAGCAGCAACTCTGTGCTCATCGCAGTAATCGGCATCGAGCATACTTGGGTAGAGGTCGTTCCATGGTGGGAGAGTTCTGACCCATACAGGGAGCGTTCTTGCAAGGATCGGCCAGAGTACGCAGCACCGGAGTCTTTGGATGGGCTGGGTTGCCTATTCTGGGTGTGATAGTGTGCCGTAGACAAGTTGTTGGTCGATCAGGGGGGGACACATAGGCTGGAGTGGTGGGAAGTGGGCGAGTGTGACAAGAGTAGGCAGTGAAGGCAAGAACGTCGACGTCAAAGGAGGTTGTCGTATTTGTCTAAATGACTCTTACACGGACCCTATTGTTGACAATACAATGATTGTGAGAAAGGAGAGGGACTTACGAAAATGGCACGGTTGGCCGGGAAAGGAAAAGCAGTTGGTGCGAAAGGAAAGGGTCCTTGGTGGGAAAAGAACAGAGGCCCACTTGGGTGGAACATCTTGGTGGTAAGGGACACATTGTGCTTGGAGGTAAGGGACTGGCTGCGCGTAAGGAACTTCGGGTGAGGGACTCCCCGCGCGTAAGGAGCTGTGAGTCAGGGACTTGCTGTGGCACTGTGGGTCAGGCACGGTGGGTAAGGGGACTCACTCCCCATAAGGCAAGGACGGTTGTCTCAGTATATGGCAACTGTGTGATGCTTTCCAGCGTGAGTAAGAAACTCTTCTGGTCATGGTCACAAGCCATGCACCGGGCGCAACTATCATCCTATCTCTGTGGGTGACCAATCAGATAAAGGGCGGTGTTAGCGCGGCCTTCTATCATGACAATGGGGACTTCTTTAGTGGAGGATGACCGGATGACCAGTGCAAGCGGGGCAGGTAGCATGGATAGGGGCAATGTATACGCATGGTTGCACCGTTCCAGCGTGCTTCCATATAATGTGTGTTACTCCATAAAGCAACTGATCACGACAGGACAGCATGCTCTGCATACTCCACCACGATCATGACTCTGCTATATATTCTACTCATTTGGTCCTGCCTCGCTCTGCAAACCCCCCTGAAATCGACCACCTGAACTTGACAACATGAGTGACGAGGCTAGGTATACTGTCTGGTCATTGCTATCAAGCAGGGTGGCTGATCATGCAACAGTACCGCTTGCAGATGTAAAACATTAACGAACATCATGAATCATCACACCTGTGGCCACACCACGCCAGCTGACGATGTCTTTCTTCGAGATCCAAACTGCCAGAACGGGTGTACCTCCGCAACGGCTACCAAAGTAGCTACCAGCTTTGCCTCCTCTCGGAGTCAGGGCACGCAATACCAGGGCAAATGTCCGACTTGCATTAAAGCAGAGGCAGACAAGAAGGCGGCTAAGACGGATGGAACAGCATGAACGGGAGGACAGAGAGGGTTGAAGGGTTTACATCAAGACAGGTCCGAGGGGAGGGGGATGTGAGCCGCTATTTCGTGTAGTATGTCACCTGCATCTCGGACTTTCCCCTGCCAAATTTCGAGGATGAGATTGCCCATTGGTAACCCTGTTGTATCCGGAAATATCCCCTTCTCGTATGACCGTGCCCAATCCTCGTCCTTTTCGTATCCCTCGACCCCATCAAAAGGCGCCCTCCCTTCCAGGATCCAGTACATGGCGCTTCCGAGGCCATAGATGTCCACCTGCCTAAACGCGTCCCAGTCCTGCACCTCCTTGCTCCAAAAGTCTTTGATGGACAGTCGTGGATTGAGCGCGGCATACCCCATGAAATTGCCAGGGTATGACGCTCCCTCGAAATCGGCAAGCTTGATTTTGAGATCGTCATCAACCAGGATGTTGCGGATGGAAAGATCTGCATGGATGACGCCGCAGGAGTGTATGGCGCTCACAGCATACGCCAGTTGGGCGCACCACTTGATGCGCTCGAGGGTGGTGGGAGACGTTTGGTATTGCTCGGCCTGTTCAATGTACTCGAGGAGGTCGCGGTGCCGCATCATGGGCAGATACAGAGCGCACGCTTGAGGATCAAATCCGAGTGGACGGAGGACATATGGGCATTTTGCTGTTGGCAAGGAGTCCGCCAGCACCATATAGCAGTTGTATTCGCGCTCGATGGCCTTATGGCAACCCGTGCGGGTCGGATCTCGGGGTTTCTTGACTACCCACCCATCTTCTGCATTATTAGATGGAAAGATGAGGCCGGTTTGTCCCACTCCAATGGGATCGGTCCAATGGTCCATGTGAAGGTTGCTGAGCAAGCATCAGTAGTATTTCAATGGGCAGAACACAATGATGCTTACATGGTTGTGGTTGTGGAGATCATGGTCAAAAGCAGAGTAAGGTGGTGGTGGTGCAGAAGCAGAGACAGTCCCTGGCTTAGCGGATGCACTTGAGACTTTTCGTGGAGGCGAAGGTGACAAAGGGACACCAGTCTGTCGGTAGGGAACTTGTTTCAGATGAGTAAGGGACCGCTTTGGCTGGAAAGGAAAACAGTTGTGGTGAGTAAGGGACCACTGGGTAAGGGACCACTTTCGGTGGAAAGGAAAACTGGTGTTGGGTGGAAAGGAAAACCATTGCAGCGGGTAAGGGACCAGAAAGCGCATGGCAAGTTTCAGCACGGACAATGTGGCATGAACGGGAATGCATTGCAGCGGGCATAAGGCTTGCGAGGTATCATACAATCACTGTAAGGACACTAGAAGGAAGAAGGAACGATGTTGAGAAGGTGAAGCAGGTATTGCTTGGTGTGGGCAGGCACGCCTCTGGCTTGTGCTGCCTCTTGAAGTGCAGGCGTGCTAAAGGCATGCACCGCAGGCTCCCCGATATCACGAATGTCCCGCCCGTTGTCGTAGAGGAAGTGGGCAACCTCAGGCGTGAGCCGTCTCCACCTTCGATTGGTATTGAACCGCGGGTCCATGACGGTGGCTTTGCGCGGGTGTTGGGCAACAAAGGAAGTCCAGTTGAAGTCCGGCCAGTCCAGGAGAGACATGAGGTACTTGCGGCCCTTGACGATAATCTCCCGGCGTTGGATCTTGGCCAGCGCATCATTAGGCTGCAAGTGAGAGAGATGAGCAGGTGAATAGCGTGAATGGTGCGACTTACAAAAACAAATGTCTGCATCTCTTGAAGGTCTTCGCGGAGCTGCCCGTCCTCTGCTGCCAGTACCATGTTGTCTTGCTTAAGAGCAATGAGCTGTTGCTGCAGAAGCGTGTTCTGGGTGGTGAGGCCGTCAATCAGCTCGCCTTGCAGATTGACCTGCTCTCCCAAGGCTTCGATCCTTGCTTTCATGGCCTTGGCTTCTTCCTGCCAGCTGGTTGGGGCGCTTGCAATGCTCTTCTTGCCTGTGCCGTTGCTTGAGGCAGCTGAACAGTGGATGAGCGGATGGTCTAGGGAGCAAGGGTGTCGACTCACAGTTCTTGTTTCCTTGCATCGCAGGCAACAGCTCCTCGCCATCTTCAGAGCGACTGGTGTCACAGGGGGCGTGAAGGGTGGTGCCTTCAGGAAGGGGCTCGTTGACGTCGATGGGACGTTGATCCAAATCTGAAAGTAGAGATGAGGATGAAGTTTGTCGGTCAGGAAGAGCAAAGGAGATACCGGTGAGTACCTGACTGCAGGATGCATCAGGATGCTGAAAGGTATTATCGGCCGGCTCGACACCCGATATGGCTGTTGCAAGCTTCTTCTTGGGGCTTGCTCCCATTTTGTCGGACATGGTGTCGATCTCTTCACTTGCTGGGCGTGGACGCTTGCAGGCTGAGGAGGTTGCAGTCTGCGGGCCGGTTTGCTGGGAGTGGGCAGGTTGATCGTCTTCGTCCGGCTGCCCAGCAGGAACAAGGTGTTCATGAGACATGGTGGATGTTACTCTGGGGGAGGAGGATTGGGTTGTTGGGACGGTAAGTGTACGCAAGTCAGATGTTGGTGGCGGAGAGGAAGAGATGACTTGGGCTGAGTAAAAATGGTGTACAGTGTACGGATGCAGATACAAGCTCCAACAGGCGTGAGGCGATGCCAATGAGTAAGGGACCCTTTTGGGTGGAAAGGAAACAGCTGCGCTGAATAAGGGACTGCCTTAGTGGGTAAGGAACGGATCGGGGTGAGTAAGGGACCGCTGTGGGTGGAAAGGAGAAGGGTTGGAGCGAGTAAGGGACCACTTTGGGCAGAAAGGGAAAGAGTTTTGGTGGCAGAGTAAGGGACCACTTTGGCGCACCTGTCTAAATGCATATGGTTCATTATCTTCAGCAGAATTAGTAGGTATCGTATCTATTCATCTTCGACCCACCACTTTCTGCGGACATCGCCGCATAACTGCAGATACTGAGCAAGGGCACCGCTCAAAACCATGCGTAACGAGTCCGGCTGTTGACCTTGATAACAGTTCACCTCAACCCGCTTTGTGTGTCCGGCCATAGCTAGTCTTGCAGCTTCCATGGGCCCGTCTTCCGCCCTGGATTGATGCTCGAGCTCCCTCGTGGTAGATGTCTCTCTCTCTCCCATTATAACGGCGAAGCAAAACTGCCGCCATTTCTGGGATGTTAGACGATAACCAGTGATATGTTCGGTCGTTTGGAGCATACCAGCTCCCCAGTCCCGCAAAGCGATATCGTATCCAGGAACCAAGGTGAACATGTTGTGAGACGTGTGGAGATGTTCGACAACGTTTTCACGGGTCCAGCGCTGTTCATTGATCTTGAAATCTTTGAGGGGCACGTCGGCTCTCTGGAAGAGGCATACAATGGTAGGGCGGATGAGGAGGTCGCAAAGTAGTTTGAGTCTCGACATCGTCTTCATGCTGGTTCGGGGAGTGTAATATCGTTTTCCGGAGGTGGTCATGCTTTTATCCTCTCGTGTGATCTTCAAAAGCCGTCCATCCTCAACCCAGAAGATGTCGCGAGCTGCGATGGCGTCCCCAGTCTCGGTCTTGCACGCGAATGTGGCGGACAAACGACACGGTACGGTGGTAGCCCAGTCCAAGGTCGCCCAGTCGCAACACCAGCGACATACACGCGATACCCACTCCTGCCACGCCACAACATTGGGATGGCCGTTCGTAAAGAAGCGTTTACCTAAATCCCCCTGCTGAAAGCGCAACCAAAGCTTTCCTTTAACCGCCGCCCAAGATGGGCAGCGGGTGTAGTACGGTTGAGACTCCCTGGTTGAGTCCACGAAGCAAAGGCTCAAGTCCGATAAGCCAAGATCGTCTAGCGATACGTTGAGAAGACAATTCTTGAAGAAGTCTTCCTCCAAGGCCCTCATGCGAGCCATGATTCTAGTACCGCAGTCTTTCCAGCTTCTCCAGTCGTTCGACAGCTGATCTCCTGGGAGTCCGACAATGCGAAATTTATCACCCTCCGGGCTCTCTTCTACCATCCAGTTCTTCATTGTACGCCGGGAATTATGATCGTTCCGAAGATATCGTATAGCATGTCGGTAGAGCCCGAAAGGATAGGTATAGGCAGTCGCGCTCCCATCGCTATAATGGGGACGTAACTCTTCAATTGCACTAGCGGATGATTAGTTGCCTGTGCAAAGATTGGAACTAGAAACCGACCTTGACATGCGGTCCGGGCTGTTCTCCTTGAGCAGTACAAGCTGCCCCAGGCAGATCTCTCGAATGAGCCTGGTGAGCTGGGCAAGTTTGCCGGACAAATCGTTGGCATCCTTTGGAAGATGCCCATTGCTGTCCATACCGACCACCAGCGAGAACGACATCGAGTATGATGACCAAGCCGACTTGGGAGTGCGTTGTTGCGCCCCTAGCTGGAGAACAGGCAGAGGTTGATGGAGAGCAAACAGCAGACGCTGCATATGTAGAATCATCGCCCATTCTTCTTCTCGCTCCGTTTCGCTTGAGTTTTCGGCTTGCGAGCAAAGAGTATCCCGCTCGAGGTCGAGACTGGGGGGTGCGGATTTCGATGCTGCCTCTTCCGCAAGCCGCCAAGTTTCGCTGAGGAGCTGTCGAGCCTCCTCTGAAGTACCCAGCTTACCACCGGATGTCCGGCTGAGTCGGAGTGCCCAGCACAGAAGACGATACTGGGTTCTGAAATAGCGCCGCTCGCTGGCTGAGTGCACCAGTCGACATAGGGGATAGTCTCTGTGTCCTCTTTGTGAGAAAGGTATTAGTGACATTAGCCGCCTACAGTGTCTGACGCTTGCGTACCCTTTGGCGCTATTGAGCGCCGTACGAACATTGTGACATGCAGGGCTCTCCAATAGCATGTTGATCTGGTTCTTCCACATGGTAAACCACGTTCGTACCCAACGGAGGGGTAGATCATCGCGGGACGCTTCCTGTGCCATCTCGAACTTGTTGGCTGGCAGGGCGTCGAAGTCGGACTGACGCCATCCGACGATGCCACAAAAGCCTCGATACATCGGGTGATTCCACGGCTCATGAAGAGCTGGAGCTGTCGACGGTGCTGTTGTGAAGGGGAGCGCAGCTGTTTTCGACGTTGATCCCTCCGAGACCAAGCAAGCTTGTCGGTGTTCAGGTGTGTCGGCAAGCTCGTTCCATTCCGTACCGTTTCGCATGCATTGGGCTGGTCGACTGCTCCATCTTACTTGGGCCTTGTCCATCTTCGGGTGGATGGTGTTGCAGTGCGTCTTTGCACTGTCTTGAGTGGAGAAACCGCGGTGACAAATATGACAGCACTCCTTGAATGCAACCGGGAGGTAGGGTAACCGTTGAGACAATGCCTTCCCTGGGAACAACCATTCTGCCTTATCCTCGCGTCCTCCAACAGGCAGCCAGTCCCTCACCTCCAAGAACTTTACTACATCGTTCATTATCTTATCAGCCTTGTTCTTCTTGTGGAGGCCGCAAGATCGTCCTTGCTCCTCTCGAGCAGTGCGCTCCCGCCGAGACCTGCTACGAAGATGACCGCGCAAGCCATGCAACGTCACGACGATCCCGCAGGCTGCGCAACCAAGAATCCCGACGTTCTTCTCGCGCGTGGGATCCCAGCGGCCAATGAGTACGAAGAGGTTCCCGGCACGTAACTCCTCAGCTTGCCATTCCAGCTCGCCAGGCTTCTCCTTTGCGGGAAGCTGGATCGCTGGCTTTCGGGACTTCGGCGCTTGGGCAGCTGTGGAGGAGAACACTGGGGTTATGGCAGTACTCGAGCTCGGAGACTCGTCGTCTTCTTCAATGGCCTCTCCCTCGTCTTCAAAATCCGTCCAGTCGCTGTCAGACGGGACGGCGGTAGGCGCAGCGTCCATATTTTCGTCAGACCGCTCGGACGCTGCCGTTTTCGGCGTCAATGCTTGATCGGCTTGGACCGGGAACATGTTGGAGAATACGCCGCTCGTCTCTACCGGGTTGATACGAGAGTGCGTCGTTGCGAACTCGACATCTTGCTCGAAGAGCTGTCTCATAATCGCGCGGTTCCTGGCAATGTTCGACTCCCTAAATCGTCCCGGGGGCATGAGTGACATTTCATCCGCACATCGGCCGCTACGCACCGCTCTGTCTCATAACGCGACTTCTTAGAAGGACACCCCATATCTGCCTCTCTTGCAGTTGCAGTCGAGCCATCCAGTCCCCTTTCAATGTCCAGGTCCTTTACAACGCGCTGACGTTTGGCTTGTTGACTGTCGATGTGATCGGTCTCGTTTCTAGGAGCGCTGCTTTGCCCCGGGCTGGCGGAGCGGGTTGGGTACGATCGTGAGTCTGGATCGCAGACTTCGCCGTGCATTCGTTTCTTCAAGAACGGACGCCATCCATGGTCTGCTCGGGCTAAAGTAGCGAGGGCCGGAACCTCAACGCAATCCAGCGAGCATAGACCGTGCCTTGTAGAAGTGGAAAGGGGCGGCATGGGGGATAACGCGGCCGGCGAGTTGAAGGTCGTTCGGGGACTTGTTGACCCCTTAAAAAATGATAAAAGTTACCCAAGGTGCAGAAGAGGAAACCGGGGGTGGGATGAGGGTGCTCCTGAGTTTTTTTCAAGGCGGAGCGGGAGTACTTTCCTTTTGATGGGAAAATGACCGCGCTTCTTCCGAAGTGCTATTTGCATGGAAAGTGCCCTGAAGCGATCCTGGGAGTGCTGGTACTGAGCAGCTATCGCTTCAAGTAAGGTTTGCCTTCTCCGCAGTGTTGAGACGATCACTATGTATCTCACGAAGTTGGATTTGTATCCCACGAAGTTGGATTTGTATCCCACAATGTTTGGGCTGCATCTCGCGATGTTGAGACATCGCTTACGGATTGAGATGCCTTGAGGGATCTCCAACAGCCGGGTTGGCACAACGACGGGTCCGGCCAATCGCGCAATGCTGCCTAGAGTAGACGATGATCACCCGCATGGAAGCAGCCCATCTGAAAAATCCCAGAATGTCATTCTCCCGCTATCCTTGCACTCCCTGCACAGTGTCGCGGAGCTACATTGGAAAGGTGGGAACACCCTCGAGGAAGTCTTCAGGGACACGGACCATATTCCCTGCCGCTTCACGATCTCCTTGATATCGTGTCGGGCCAGCCCAAGCAGGACAAGAGATCGTCACATCTGGTTCCCGCACAACGTTTTATCTCAGACAACTTATCCCAAGGC
This sequence comes from Dacryopinax spathularia, assembly GCA_037974965.1. Classification (NCBI taxonomy): domain Eukaryota; kingdom Fungi; phylum Basidiomycota; class Dacrymycetes; order Dacrymycetales; family Dacrymycetaceae; genus Dacryopinax; species Dacryopinax spathularia. Next base: position 1,197,418 of record JBBPFI010000010.1, on the reverse strand, counting down.
CTCACATTCCTCTGTTTGAGCGGGCTTCCACTCTGACGGACAGGATTCCAGGGTGGGCAACTTCTTCAGGAACTCGAGTGCCTCTTGGCTGCATCGCACCTGGGAAGCAATCAGCTCGCCTGCCTTCACTCAAATGTACCTCACCGACCTTTTGCTTTCGGAACCCATCGACCACCAACCCAGCCGGCGAGCGAGTTCGCGATAGTGCTACGTAGACGTGGCCTGTGCACACCGATCAATCTTGCCAGCCTGTATCGTAAAGCAAACCATCCCTACCGGCTGCGAAGGCTCGGTCCACGTGCGCGACACATCGGTCCAGCGTCATACCTTGAGCCTTGTGAACGGTCACCGCATAGGCAAGTGTAAATGCATACTAATGATATAACTCAGTAACTGCTCTAAAATTCTGATAACTGGGACTTTACCTGTCGCAACAGAACGGAATTGCCTTCTTTGTCAAATGCTTTCCAAGAGTGCCTCTGCATGTACATAACGACCCTCTCGCCGCCTATCGACCAGAGCACGACAGGCTGTGCGGAGGGATCCCTCGGGGTGCTTCTCCATTTACCTTTGGATCCCTTTACATTCCACTCGTACGGCGTCACAAACGCCAAGACCTGGCCTAGTGAACCATTGACAAGTCCCGTCTCCTGGTCGTTCCGGAGGTGTAGGACAACAGCCCCAACGGCAAGCTGCAATCGTTCAACAGCTGGGATATCGTAGCACATTGCGCGGATCTTCTCCATATTCTTGATGTTAGAGGTGAACCTTGCTCTTGACGTCCATATCAAAGCGCGGTTCGTGCCGACGAGCGTATCCAAGGCACTTTCATTCATCTGTTTCACCTCTTTCCTGGTACAGAATCTGGAAATACTCAGCAAACGCTATCGCCATGCAGATGCTGGGAGGAAAGACAGACAAGTGCGCACATTCCTCTTTCTCACCCCAAGGAGGTTCACGGTCCAGGAAGGAGCCGAAATAGTCCTCGGTCTCTGGCGGAACGTACCCGACTCGGATGTTGCTGAGGTGGCTGATGTATTCTGGAACTCTGGAAGTCACAACAGTTCGGGCACCAGCGCGTCAGGGGTACGCACCCGCATCGTCTTGGCGCAGAACGGTCTTGAACTCCAGACTTCTAATTGTTGGCAACCATGCGTTGGCCTTGAAGAACGGAGCAGTCCCCCCTTTGGCGCTTTTCCGCGGAATGGGAGGCAGCTGCAGTGGGTCACCGCTGAAGATCACCTGGTAGGACATTGCAGATTAGCAAGCAGGACATGCGTTGGAAGTCCCGACGCACCTGTAAACCGCCAAACCATGCATCAGGCTTCTTCCGCAATCGGCGTCCCAGTTGTTCTAGTAGATCGAACATATCGGCATGGATCATCGAACCTGTTTCTCAATGAGCAGCTTGTTGCATGCGAGTGACTTTGCTCACCCTCATCAATTACCAGACATTTCGCCCTCTTCCATCGGTCGATAACGGCCGGGCGTTTACTTAGGCGCTTATAGTGCATCTCAACCGTTCCTATACCCCACCCGATGCCCGCCCACGCGTGCATGGTCTGACCTTGTATGCCCTGCGCAGCAAGTCCGGTTGAGGCAGTCACGGCTACTCGACCGCGGCCGTACATGTCCACGAGGCGATTGACAAGTCGTCGCACGAGATGGGATTTACCCGTTCCTGGAGTTGTGGTCAGGCGGATTCAGCTCTCGTTGGAAGGTACGCACCCGCACAACCTGTGAAGAACACACTTTCCCCGTCCATCACCCAACGCCAAACCAGCCTCTGCTCCTTGGAAAGCACCTCTCCGTCCGGCCATCGGTATAGTTGGTCGTTATGGTTCAATAAGGTTACGAATCTTGCAGCATCGTTGACGACGCCATCCCTGTTCCGGGCACGCCGTTCGTCCTCTTCCACCTCATCCGTAGATTCATCGCTCGAGCTCTCGTCATCCGAATCTTCCGTCGTTTCCTCCTCATCGGTAAGATCCTCCATATCGGACGACTCCGTAGGCTGATCTTCCTCATCGTCGCGTCGCTGCACCACGGAGTTCGGCTGAGCTGCGAGGGCTCTTTCGAGGGCTCTTCGGCTTACTGGTTTATGTGACTGCTCCGAAGTTGAGGACACCAGGTACCTGGTATGATGAGACGGGGGCGCACCTTCTGAGTCACAGTTCGTAGCTTTGGTATTTCATCGTCTCCAGGAAGACCGTTGCGTACTTCGGCAGTCCGTATTACGTTTAACGAAGCTCGGTGCTGTCGAGACTTCTCGAGAATCTCTTTCTCCGCCAAGGAGCAATTTTCTAGCCCCCACACGAGATGGTCGAACATCAAACTTGGTCCGCAGTTGTCCTTGTAGGGAAGAGTCAAAGCAAGGGCGAGTGTGGCCGAAGGACAAGGGTCATCTTCCCGACTGCCTCAGAGTTCAAGTCAGAACCCTATACTAAGGAGAATCCCCGGACGCACTCACTGATTGTAGGGATCCTAGACTACCGAACACACACTCCTCGTACACATACACACCCTCATCCATCCAAAAGCTTACATTTCCCTGATGCCGTCTCCTAGCCCCCAAGTATGAGAGAATGGGACTCTTCGACGAGGAACTCGGACGAGCAGCTGGACAAAGAGGACGAGTACGGCCTTCTGTCCGCTCCGCCATTCAATAAAGTCTCGTATATGGCTCAGGTACCCTTGCATAAACTGCCATTTTAGCCCACAACCCGAGCCAGAAGGACGAGATATCACTAGTGCATGTCGACTCCTGCCTACCTCTTGTGCATTACTAATACACACGAACCCAGATGAGTGCCATCGTGCTATGGCGAGACGAGGGATCCGGAGGGGCACGCTCTTTCCGGGGATGAGCATCGCGCTCCTGCCCTACCAGGCGCTCACGGCGGATTGGATGGGGCGGACGGAGAGGGAGTCATCGTGCGTGCCCCGAAAACGATGTAAGCGCCCGGTTATCTCTCACATTCTTGAAGGCGGTATCTTTGCCGGTGAGATGGGGACTTGGTGAGACGGTGCAAGTGATCGCCCACTTGCTGAACTTGTAGTCTCTCATTCGCCAATTTGGCTATAGATCGGTGTACAGAGCCATTGTCAATGGGACCTGTTGTGCTTGTCATTTGTTGCGTGCTCCGCCTTCCTGGGGTTGCTCCAACACATCTGCCTCTCAATCAACGAGATCTGGGCATTGATTGTTGCCTGCTACCAGCAACCTTAGCTGCAGCCTTTGCGCGTGGTTGGTATTTGTTCAAAGGACGCTCAGTACACTCTACAGGCCGCATTTGATGTATAAGGATGAAACGATGTGCATTCGTAGAGACGTACAGAAGACTGTGCTATGTCAAGATGTTGGACGCAAGGGAACGATTACGCCATGTGGTAAGCTTTCCGGGTAGTGCTGGGAACAAAAGAGCGGCGTCCTGGGCGAGGAACATGTACTGATGGCCGAGTCTGCCCCACCGCCTGCGTCGTCAGGCGGTTGGCGAACATGTAGAACAGCTCATGCCTGGGCACCTCGATGTCGCCAAGCTTGGAGTCCTTCACGACGATGACGTTCGTCATCTTGAGTTGATCGGGGTTCCAGGTGCTGCGCCGGCCGATGACACGGAAGGAAGCTCGTCCACCATTCCGGTCTTGGTAGTCGATAACGCCGAGCCTGCAAATGGTGCGCAGAAGGATGTTCTCATCATCACCTTCTCTGCAATACGGGTTTAGTATCGGAAGCCCTCGATAGCAGGTTGCACTTACATTTCCCAGTCGAGATCATCTTGTGGCACATCAAACGGTAGCTTGCGCCTGGAACGTCGCGCCGAACGGGTGAACCTTGTCCGCAGGATCCCCATAATCCCCTGATGGCCAGCAACAGAGCAGTTGAGATAACCTTGGATCAATCGCATGATGTTATAAGCAGCAAAGTAGCACATCATCTCGCTGTTAGTGTGTTAGCATGCTTGGGTTTGATGAGAAGATACGTGACTTACCGAGAGCGGTCGAATTCTTCCGGAGTGTAGAGTGCAATCTGCACATTCTCGACGATGATCTGGCGAAGTTGCACCGCTAGACCAGTCACAAAGGGTCCATCGTGTGAGCGTCTCGCGTCCCAATGCCATCGAGCACCTTCAGCAGTTGTGATGGCCCACACGTTCTGCATGGTCTCGTATTGCGACGCGAATGTGGGATCATCAAGGTGCCAGCCCCTCGAAATGTCGGCCTGTATTTCCAGCCAGATCTGGAAGCATGTCAAGTCGAGGGAGATGCTGGGGACAAAGGCCTTCAGGCGGTCCATCTGGCAGGCGGAGCGGTCGTTCTTGGTGGTGGTGGTTTGCTGGAATGGATGATGGCCTTCGTGTCTGGCAGACGCGGATTCATATTTGTTGTGGCACGTGCAGCCCCTCTTCTGGAAAGGCAGTGCGTATACTCAGCCTTATCTCCACCAGCATCATGTGGAGGTCGATGACAAACCCTCCCTCACCAAAACCACGTGCAGGACAAGCCAATCAATCGGTCACAAACGGCTTGCTGTCCAAGAGCACCTTGCCCTCTTTTCGGTACCTACAGTCACCATGGCTAACCCCGGTACGCTATGCGGATATGACTTGCTCTGGAAATGGACTGATGGACCTCACAGGAGCCGGCGTACCATTGACGATACTCAATCAACCGTTTGGGGAGTACGGAGTGTCATACGACTTTGACACTCTGGACCTTACTTTGCCACCTCCAAATGGTTGGTGGATTCATTCGGGTACGTATCCTATCCTTGATTCGCTAGAGACCTGTCTAATGAACTGCTCTAGGATCATGGTATCGCGTCCTTATCGGCGAAATGTATAATGCGAACCTTGTTCGCATCGAGAAGAGCATGTACGGTGCTCTCGGTTTCCCCAGCGACTTCTATCTCCTTCTAGTTCACCTCGTGTCTCTTCAGCCCCGAGGCTGCTTCGCTACAACTATACAAGCATTGGATATATACTCGATCCCTGAGAACGACATGCACGTACTGGGTCGGTTCCAACTTGGCGGTGTCGAGTATCCGTTCCCAACTGGACCGATCCCGGTAGAACTCGACCCTCATGACTTGGGCCTGCATCCGGCTGTGCCGCCAGCTCGCCCCCGCCTCGTCAATGAGAGAGTAGTGATGAGAGTCGAGGATTGGCACGTTTAGAGCAGGTCAGCCCCAGTCAACATCAACATCTTGTTGTCAATTATTGACGACGTGACAGGTTCAATGATTCCCCTGTTGTAGTCCATAACTAGCGATCATTCCTGGGTCGAGAGATTGCCGTTTACCCTCTTCTTGTAGAAGCATGCAAAGATAGTGACCTTGATGATGCAGTACCTAACAAACTGTATGCCCACTGTAATGCATTCGCCGGTCCATCCTCCCTAACTCTCCCGAACGTGCCAACTAAGAGTCCAATCCACTCTCACTAGGTAACTGCGAGCCGTTTTCCTTCCCATGCTCTCACTTGCCCGGGACAATAAACTTGTCCATGCGCCAGAAGATCCCTCACGCGGCCCAATGGAGTCCTCACGCGCCAGAAAGATTCCCCGCGCCCTGACTGCAAGTGAGGGCACACTGGTAGGGGAACCCCCTCCAGCGCGTAAGGGAACCCCTTGGGCGTGGAAAGGAACCCTGTACGCGCGGAAGGGAGCTTCGTGAGCGCGTAGAACAACCCCATGGATGACGCCGCAGGAGTGTATCGCTCTCACGGCACAGGCGAGTTGGGCACACCATTTGATGCGCTGGGCGGTGGTGGGAGACGTACTCGGGTCTTGCTCGGCCCGCTTGAGGTACTGAAGAAGGTCGCCGCGCCTCATCAGGGGCAGCAGATACAGGGAGCATGTTTGGCGATCGAATCCCAGTGGAAGCAGGACATATGGGCATTTCGTTCCTGGCAAGGTGTCCGCCAGTAACATATAGCAGTTGAACTCGTGTTCAATGCCTTCACGGAGACTCTTATCGTCCGGCTTACGAGGCTTCTTGACCACCCAATCATCTTTGGGGTCATTGGATGCAAAGACGAGAGCGCCTTGTCCAACTCCGATTGGGTGTGTCTGATGATGATTGGCTCGAAGTTCGCTGGGCAAGAGTCGGTAACGTGTTTCCGCGGGGGGGTGAGGGGGCGAAGGGGAAGAGGCAGTAGTCAGAGATGATGCTCACATTGGCGTAGTTGTCGAGAACATTGTAAAGAGAGTGACGAGTTCGGTGACAGATGCCTAAATGAAGAGCACAAGTGATATACATACAGCTTAAGGAGGGCCAGGGGGTGGCGGGCGCCCTGGCAATGGGGAACACCCGAGGAATTCCCTTACGCGGCCAGGGGGCTCCCTTACGCGGCCAGGGGGCTCCCTTACGCGGCCAGGGGGCTCCCTTACGCGGCCAGGGGGCTCCCTTACGCGGCCAGGGGGCTCCCTTACGCGGCCAAGGGGCTCCCTTACGCGGCCAGGGGGCTCCCTTACGCGGCCAGGGGGCTCCCTTACGCGGCCAGGGGGCTCCCTTACCTACCCAAGAGGACTGCCTTACGCAGCGAAAGGAATGCAGCGGGATCCCTTACCGGACCCAAATGAAGCTGCGACCCGAATGGAGAGCGCCGGTAGGACCCCTCAAGTGCTGCGCTTGTCCATTCTCGGGTATAGAGTATACCCCTCTGCAGAGATCATCGCCGTCTGTCTGCTCAAAGAATGGCTCAAAGGCTTGAGGAGATGCAGGAAGTGTTCAAGACCAAGATGCCTCAACACATCGAGGATTCCTTCAATCTCCTGGCCGCTGTGTCAAAGGACCTCCGGACTGCTGATGTTGTGGTTGGCGAGGATTTGGAAAACTGGGTCTTCCTACTCGTATGTGCTGATTTCTTTCCCTTCGCTTGCACGGCTGACAGCTGCTCAGAACCGATGGTTGCTGCTGTATCAGATCGTTGGGCTCGTGAGGCAACCTCCACAGGATCTGAGACTGGTGATTCAGCGAGCTATCCTTCTATTGCAGAGCGGGAAGAGTGGGAGCCGTGTTACATTGCGGTGGCAAGCGCTCGATCCCGATATATTTGGCCCCTTTCTCAACGATCGACACACTGTGCCGCTAGTCGAGAAATACCCCGGATGGGACGTCAGCGATACGAACCTTCGTCTATTCTTCATAACCAGTTCTCGGTCCCACATCCCCGTCAAGTTTGACTTAGGAGAACGCCTTGCATACGCACACCTCAAGCTCTACGAGGACATCATCAACTTATACCACTTACACCACCGGAAGCACGGGATCGCAGACAAAGAGGAGGCTGCGCGGGAGTTTGATGCGAGGTTGAGGCGCGTTTGGGTGCGTCCCACCTTCCTTTCACTCGGCGAGTATAGCTGAGTCCGGGAATGCCAGGCCGCTGCGTGTAGATGCATGGAAGACCTTCAAATAGGCTCCATGCACGGCGTCTTGTATGCCAGGCTTTGTGAGTCAAGTAGACTCCTGAGCGACTGCTGTCTTCGAACTGGCTTGTCTCCCGATGAGACCCTCCTCTCGGAAGATTGGTTCCCGCCAGATCTGCGCCGCTACATTCTCTCCTTAGAAGCCGAGCGATGGAAGCGGGACCCTCGCGCAACAGAACATATTCAAGGCAGTCTCTGGACATACGGGCCTCATCCAAACCGTACAGACGTCCTGCGTCGCGAGCTCGATCGGCGATATCTATCGAGCGTCAATGAGTTGCTGCTGCCTCCGGGAGCCACCTGGATGACATTACCTAGCGACCGAGCGCTACTGCCCTATCTCCATAAGGTCGCTGGCATCATTGTGAGCAGTCTTACCTTCCTTGAAGAGACTCTTTGACTTTGAGTCCTTGCAGAGCAACGTCCTAATGGCATCGTTAACACATGGGGTTAGTCTCAGCCGAACATGCACGCAAGTCCTATTACAGGTCGTTGTGGACACATCCGGCTTGATCGATCGCTACGAGCCCCATGTCAACCAACGCAGGCCGATAATCCCGTTCCCCGTACAACTCTTTCCCATAGTGGAAAATGAACGACAGTACCTCGCATTCGTGCGGCCTTTTCCTCTACTAGACCACCTTCCCGAAGGCAGTTGGAGGGTTCTTGCCCCAAAGCTCGAGGCGATATTTGAGCAAAGATGCCTCGAACTCCAGAAGTGTGAGGAGCAGGACAAGGTTGACGGGCTTGTGAAAGCCTGTGTCCTTCTCGTATGTAGTCACGGCCTCTGTCTCTACATCCGCTGAAGTCATGTGCCAGGGCCTTATTTTGTCCGCCGCTGACTGGGGAACAATAAGCAATTTCAGTTCCTCGCTACTCAAACACATGGGGGCATTGCTGGCAGCGGCCTATCATCATGCCCGCAATTCACCGGCCTTGGTGGATGCTTTACCGGCCCCTTCCTGCATTCCACACTGCATTCAGAGGCTTGCCCGCCAACGATTCCTCGAATTATCGCCTCCGCTCGAAAATGACATCCAAGTCTATCTCAATTCCCTTATGCTTTCTGAACCCTCCGAGGCGCGAGCGTCATTTCCGCCCCACGATGTCCCACAACAGTTGGGGTTCCAACCACGAGGTATCGACAACGAGAAGCCTACGTCTGCTACGGGGAGAGACGCGCTCCGTAGCAAGAAGCGCCGACGACTAGATTCATCAACATCTGTCGCTGAAGTTGCACAGGATCAGCATCAAGGAGACTTCGATGCTGAGCCTATGCAGGACGAGGATGTCATGGGCCTCGAAGAAGACCTGCGTGCGCGTCAAGGACTCGATATGGGGGCATCTCTAGATCAGATGAAACTCTCAGAAAATGAGGTACAGTCCGATGGCGGTGAAGAGTCGGATTCAGACGGCGCGATCGAATTTCCTTGCACCAAGATCGATTCTAGCCTCAGCATTGTACCAGTGAAGCAAGATCCGCGACGGCATGAAAGCGGTACTCAATGGGGCGACTATGCATCCGCTGGCAATTACGAGGCGCCCATGCCGCACCTGGCATTCCCAAGTACGAAGAAGAAATACGAAGTCCAGCCAGGCGTCTACAGGAAACTCCAATCGTGGAACAGCACTGACGCTGACACCGATTGGAGTTGTCCTGTGCGACCGCACAGGGTCTCTGTAGAGCATCTCCGACAGAAAGGCGGCATGAAGTATTTACGGCGCGTCGGTTTCTGTGCTGTAGCCTATCAGGACTGGGTATTGCTGGTATGTTCATAACCCTCCTTCTCAATAGTGCGCGGCTTAGATCGCCTAGTTGATGCACGGTATCTACCGCTGTCAACGATGCCAAGGAACTGGAGTCACGCCCGAAGCTGAAGACGTCGATCCCATGTGGGATGAGATATGCTGGCGCTTCTTGGGATTTTTCGATGCCAACGTCCTCAAAGAGGACATGGGAACGAACTGTGGGAGATGCAAGTATGCCTATCGCGGTGGCTGCAAGCATCGGACAAAGGCATTGAAAGACAGTGAGATTCGCCGCGCCTCACCTGCATACGTTCTGACCTCTGCCCAGTTCCGCCTCGCCAATGGGATACGCGTTTGTTGCCTTCCTCCCAACCAGCGCAATATGTACCACCCCCTGATCCCAGCACCGACGAGGTCATGACCTTCGTTGGCGAGCTACTGGATCTCCGGGGTCCACCGGGCTGGAACGATAAACGGAGCGCCAATCAAAGTTACCGCGTCGAGAAGCAAGCTAGCAAAGCTCGCGCAGAAGAGCAGAGGTTAACTAAGAGAATGGCGGCAGCCGCAAAGCGAACTCTACAGCTGCGCCAGGAGGTCGATGAGGACAGAAACACAGATATATAGTCGAGCAAGCAGCAAACGTGTAGTACGAGTAATGAGAACAGTTCAACCCGGAGCATTGTTATCAATCTTAAGGGTACCAATATGGTAAGATATGATCAACAATAAGGCCACAAGTGCGAAATGGTTTCGGACCTACGAGTTCAACACTATGCTAGGACTATCAAAACATGGAATTTTGACTTACAAAGTCATCCAGAATGGAGGTGGAGGTAATGGTTTGATTATATTAGGCAAAAGACACCATATAATATGATCAGAAGCAAGAGCATAACATACTATGGACAATGAGCATATCCAGATGATGCATTTGACAATTTGCACCTGTCACCTAGAATGGGTGCTTGCTAACCAGAACTACGATGTTGCCCCAGCCTGGTGGGCCTTTGTGCCAGTCATAGTTGTATGGCATCTGGATGTCGCCGCACACATCCCTGCTCCAGGACAGTTCGGAACAAGGATCGTCCTCCCTCCCGGGCTGACCCTCTGGGAAGCGGGAGGAAGCCCCCTCCTCCTCCTTATCCACACGCTTCGAGGTCACCCTGAGGTGCAGGCCTTCTGCACCCTGTTCAGGTTGCAGGTAGAATATTGGGTGATGGTCGCAATGAGCCTCTATCCTATGGAGTTTGAGAATGGATGGTGGATCAATCTGATGTTTGATTTTGGCACCACTGAATGGAGGGGCTATGTGCCGAAGGGGGCTGGGCCGTTCTGCACGGTGGAGCGGCCCAATGTTCATGGGATCCCTAGCGTTGTTCGTGGGATTCCTGCGCGGGGACGCAGGCTGGGTTATTGCCTTTGCGGTACGTATGATGCAGGGCCCGGATGTTCGTGGGATCCCTAGCATTGTTCGTGGGATTCCTGCGCGGGGACGCAGGCAAGGCTGTTCTCTTCCTTGCCGGCAGGGTGGAGGGGCCCGATGTTCGTGGGATCCCTAGCATTGTTTGTTTGTGGGATTCCTGCGTGGAGACGTGGGGAAGGTCGTTTCCTTCCCGGCCAGCACGGTGGAGCGGCCGGATGTTCGTGGGATCCCTAGAGTTGTTAATGGGGTTCCTGCGCAGGGCCGGCCGCAGGCTGGGCCGTTTCCTTCCCGGCCGGCACGGTGGAGGAGCCAGATGTTTGTGGGATCCCTAGCGTTGTTTGTTGGTGGGATTCCTGCACGGAAACACGGGCTGGGCCGTTCTCTTCCTTGTCGGCACGGTGCAGCGGCCAGATGTTCGTGGGATCCGTAGCGCTGTTCCTGGGATTGCTGTGCGTCCCACGCAGGCTGGGTTATTGCCTTTGAGGTATGTATGATGCAGGTCCCAGATGTTCGTGGGATCCCTAGCGTTGTTCGTGGGATTCCTGCGCGGGGACGCAGGCTGGGCTATTGCCTTTGAGGTACGTATGATGCAGGGCCCGGATGTTCGTGGGATCCCTAGCGTTGTTCGTGGGATTCCTGCGCGGGGACGCAGGCAAGGCTGTTCTCTTCCTTGCCGGCAGGGTGGAGCGGCCGGATGTTCGTGGGATCCCTAGCGTTGTTCCTGGGATTGCGTTGTTCCTGGGATTCCTGCGCCGGGACGCAGGCTGGGCTATTGCCTTTGCGGTACGTATGATGCAGGGGCCTGATGTTCGTGGGATCCCTAGCGTTGTTCGTGGGATTCCTGCGCGGGGATGCAGGCTGGGCTATTGCCTTTGAGGTACGTATGATGCAGGGCCCGGATGTTCGTGGGATCCCTAGCGTTGTTCGTGGGATTCCTGCGCAGGGACGCAGGCTGGGCTATTGCCTTTGAGGTACGTATGATGCAGGGCCAGGGTTAGGATTCCCATAGAGGGGCTAGCATTGGCCATCTCCTTTCCCAGCGGACATGGTGCGGCAGCCTGAAGGTCGTGAGATACATAGCGTACTTGGCGGGATTCCCAGAGCAGGATGAGCTTTGGCCATGTCCCGTCCCAGCGGACATGGTGCAGCAGGCTGAAGGTCGTGGGATACATAGCGTACTTGGTGGGATTCCCAGAGCAGGATGGGCGTTGGGCGTGTCCCTCCCCAGCGGACATGGTGCAGCAGCCTGAAGGCCGTCGGATACATCACGTACTTGGCGGGATTCCCAGAGCAGGATGAGCTTTGGCCATGTCCCGTCCCAGCGGACATGGTGCAGCAGGCTGAAGGTCGTGGGATACATAGCGTACTTGGTGGGATTCCCAGAGCAGGATGGGCGTTGGGCGTGTCCCTCCCCAGCGGACATGGTGCAGCAGCCTGAAGGCCGTCGGATACATCACGTACTTGGTGGGATTCCCAGAGAGGGGCTAGCGTTGGCCATATCCCGTCCCAGCAGACATGGTGCGGCAGCCTGAAGGTCCTGCGTGGGGACGCGGGCAAGGTTGTTCTCTTCCTTGTCGGCTCGGTGGAGCGGCCGGATGTTCGTGGGATCCCTAGCGTTGTTCGTGGGATTCCTGCGCGGGGACGCAGGCTGGGTTATTGCCTTTGAGGTACGTATGATGCGGGGACGCAGGCTGGGCTATTGCCTTTGAGGTACGTATGATGCAGGGCCCGGATGTTCGTGGGATCCCTAGCGTTGTTCGTGGGATTCCTGCGCGGGGATGCAGGCAAGGCTGTTCTCTTCCTTGCCGGCAGGGTGGAGGGACCCAATGTTCGTGGGATCCCTAGCATTGTTTGTTTGTGGGATTCCTGCGTGGAGACGCGGGGAAGGTCGTTTCCTTCCTGGCCAGCATGGTGGAGCGGCCGGATGTTCGTGGGATCGGGCCGTTTCCTTCCCGGCCGGCACGGTGGAGGGACCCAATGTTCGTGGGATCCCTAGCATTGTTTGTTTGTGGGATTCCTGCATGGAGACGCGGGGAAGGTCGTTTCCTTCCTGGCCAGCATGGTGGAGCGCCCGGATGTTCGTGGGATCCCTAGAGTTGTTGGTGGGATTCCTGTGCAGGGCCGCAGGCTGGGCCGTTTCCTTCCCGGCCGGCACGGTGGAGGAGCCAGATGTTTGTGGGATCCCTAGCGTTGTTTGTTTGTGGGATTCCTGCACGGAAACACGGGCTGGGCCGTTCTCTTCCTTGTCGGCTCGGTGGAGCGGCCGGATGTTCGTGGGATCCCTAGCATTGTTCGTGGGATTCCTGCGCGGGGACGCAGGCTGGGTGCCTTTGAGGTACGTATGATGCAGGGCCCGGATGTTCGTGGGATCCCTAGCGTTGTTCGTGGGATTCCTGCGCGGGGATGCAGGCAAGGCTGTTCTCTTCCTTGCCGGCAGGGTGGAGCGGCCGGATGTTCATGGGATCCCTAGCGTTGTTCCTGGGATTCCTGCGCGGGGACGCAGGCTGGGCTATTGCCTTTGCGGTACGTATGATGCAGGGCCCGGATGTTCTTGGGATCCCTAGCGTTGTTCGTGGGATTCCTGCGCGGGGACGCAGGCAAGGTTATTGCCTTTGCGGTACGTATGATGCAGGGCCCGGATGTTCGTGGGATCCCTAGAGTTGTTCGTGGGATTCCTAGAGTTGTTGGTGGGATTCCTGCGCAGGGCCGCAGGCCGGGCCGTTTCCTTCCCGGCCGGCATGGTGGAGGAGCCAGATGTTTGTGGGATCCCTAGCGTTGTTTGTTTGTGGGATTCCTGCACGGAAACACGGGCTGGGCCGTTCTCTTCCTTGTCGGCTCGGTGGAGCGGCCGGATGTTCGTGGGATCCCTAGCGTTGTTCGTGGGATTCCTGCGCGGGGACGCAGGCTGGGTTATTGCCTTTGAGGTACGTATGATGCGGGGACGCAGGCTGGGCTATTGCCTTTGAGGTACGTATGATGCAGGGCCCGGATGTTCGTGGGATCCCTAGCGTTGTTCGTGGGATTCCTGCGCGGGGATGCAGGCAAGGCTGTTCTCTTCCTTGCCGGCAGGGTGGAGGGACCCAATGTTCGTGGGATCCCTAGCATTGTTTGTTTGTGGGATTCCTGCGTGGAGACGCGGGGAAGGTCGTTTCCTTCCTGGCCAGCATGGTGGAGCGGCCGGATGTTCGTGGGATCGGGCCGTTTCCTTCCCGGCCGGCACGGTGGAGGGACCCAATGTTCGTGGGATCCCTAGCATTGTTTGTTTGTGGGATTCCTGCATGGAGACGCGGGGAAGGTCGTTTCCTTCCTGGCCAGCATGGTGGAGCGCCCGGATGTTCGTGGGATCCCTAGAGTTGTTGGTGGGATTCCTGCGCAGGGCCGCAGGCTGGGCCGTTTCCTTCCCGGCCGGCACGGTGGAGGAGCCAGATGTTTGTGGGATCCCTAGCGTTGTTTGTTTGTGGGATTCCTGCACGGAAACACGGGCTGGGCCGTTCTCTTCCTTGTCGGCTCGGTGGAGCGGCCGGATGTTCGTGGGATCCCTAGCATTGTTCGTGGGATTCCTGCGCGGGGACGCAGGCTGGGTGCCTTTGAGGTACGTATGATGCAGGGCCCGGATGTTCGTGGGATCCCTAGCGTTGTTCGTGGGATTCCTGCGCGGGGATGCAGGCAAGGCTGTTCTCTTCCTTGCCGGCAGGGTGGAGCGGCCGGATGTTCATGGGATCCCTAGCGTTGTTCCTGGGATTCCTGCGCGGGGACGCAGGCTGGGCTATTGCCTTTGCGGTACGTATGATGCAGGGCCCGGATGTTCTTGGGATCCCTAGAGTTGTTCGTGGGATTCCTGCGCGGGGACGCAGGCAAGGTTATTGCCTTTGCGGTACGTATGATGCAGGGCCCGGATGTTCGTGGGATCCCTAGAGTTGTTCGTGGGATTCCTAGAGTTGTTGGTGGGATTCCTGCGCAGGGCCGCAGGCCGGGCCGTTTCCTTCCCGGCCGGCATGGTGGAGGAGCCAGATGTTTGTGGGATCCCTAGCGTTGTTTGTTTGTGGGATTCCTGCACGGAAACACGGGCTGGGCCGTTCTCTTCCTTGTCGGCTCGGTGGAGCGGCCGGATGTTCGTGGGATCCCTAGCGTTGTTCGTGGGATTCCTGCGCGGGGACGCAGGCTGGGCTATTGCCTTTGAGGTACGTATGATGCAGGGCCCGGATGTTCGTGGGATCCCTAGCGTTGTTCGTGGGATTCCTGCGCGGGGACGCAGGCTGGGTTATTGCCTTTGCGGTACGTATGATGCAGGGCCCGGATGTTCATGGGATCCCTAGAGTTGTTCCTGGGATTCCTGCGCGGGGACGCAGGCTGGGCTATTGCCTTTGCGGTACGTATGATGCAGGGCCCGGATGTTCGTGGGATCCCTAGCGTTGTTCGTGGGATTCCTGCGCGGGGACGCAGGCAAGGCTGTTCTCTTCCTTGCCGGCAGGGTGGAGCGGCCGGATGTTCGTGGGATCCCTAGCGTTGTTCGTGGGATTCCTGCGCGGGGACGCAGGCAAAGCTGTTCTCTTCCTTGCCGGCAGGGTGGAGCGGCCGGATGTTCGTGGGATCCCTAGCGTTGTTCCTGGGATTGCGTTGTTCATGGGATTCCTGCGCAGGGACGCAGGCTGGGCTATTGCCTTTGAGGTACGTATGATGCAGGGCCAGGGTTAGGATTCCCATAGAGGGGCTAGCATTGGCCATCTCCTTTCCCAGCGGACATGGTGCGGCAGCCTGAAGGTCGTGAGATACATAGCGTACTTGGCGGGATTCCCAGAGCAGGATAAGCTTTGGCCATGTCCCGTCCCAGCGGATATGGTGCAGCAGGCTGAAGGTCGTGGGATACATAGCGTACTTGGTGGGATTCCCAGAGCAGGATGGGCGTTGGGCGTGTCCCTCCCCAGCGGACATGGTGCAGCAGCCTGAAGGCTGTCGGATACATCACGTACTTGGTGGGATTCCCAGAGAGGGGCTAGCGTTGGCCATATCCCGTCCCAGCAGACATGGTGCGGCAGCCTGAAGGTCCTGCGTGGGGACGCGGGCAAGGCTGTTCTCTTCCTTGTCGGCTCGGTGGAGCGGCCGGATGTTTGTGGGATCCCTAGCGTTGTTCGTGGGATTCCTGCGCGGGGACGCAGGCAAAGCTGTTCTCTTCCTTGCCGGCAGGGTGGAGCGGCCGGATGTTCGTGGGATCCCTAGCATTGTTCCTGGCATTGCTGTGCAGGGACGCAGGCAAAGCTGTTCTCTTCCTTGCCGGCAGGGTGGAGCGGCCGGATGTTCGTGGGATCCCTAGCATTGTTCCTGGGATTGCTGTGCAGGGACGCAGGCTGGGTTATTGCCTTTGAGGTACGTATGATGCAGGGCCCAGATGTTCGTGGGATCCCTAGCGTTGTTTGTTGGTGGGATTCCTGCATGGAAACATGGGCTGGGCCGTTCTCTTCCTTGTCGGCAGGGTGGAGCGGCCGGATGTTCGTGGGATCCCTAGCATTGTTCGTGGGATTCCTGCGCGGGGACGCAGGCTGGGTGCCTTTGAGGTACATATGATGCAGGGCCCGGATGTTCGTGGGATCCCTAGCGTTGTTCGTGGGATTCCTGCGCGGGGACGCAGGCAAGGCTGTTCTCTTCCTTGCCGGCAGGGTGGAGCGGCCGGATGTTCGTGGGATCCCTAGCTTTGTTCCTGGGATTGCTGTGCAGGGATGCAGGCTGGGTTATTGCCTTTGAGGTACGTATGATGCAGGGCCCGGATGTTCGTGGGATCCCTAGCGTTGTTTGTGGGATTCCTGCGCGGGGACGCAGGCTGGGTTATTGCCTTTGCGGTACGTATGATGCAGGGCCCGGATGTTCGTGGGATCCCTAGAGTTGTTCGTGGGATTCCTGCGTGGGGACGCAGGCTGGGCTGTTCTCTTCCTTGCCGGCAGGGTGGAGCGGCCGGATGTTCGTGGGATCCCTAGCTTTGTTCCTGGGATTGCTGTGCAGGGATGCAGGCTGGGTTATTGCCTTTGAGGTACGTATGATGCAGGGCCCGGATGTTCGTGGGATCCCTAGCGTTGTTTGTGGGATTCCTGCGCGGGGACGCAGGCTGGGTGCCTTGGAGGTACGTATGATGCAAGGGCCCGGATGTTCGTGGGATCCCTAGCGCTGTTCGTGGGATTCCTGCGTGGGGACGCAGGCTGGGCTGTTCTCTTCCTTGCCGGCTGGGTGGAGCGGCCGGATGTTCGTGGGATCCGTAGCGCTGTTCCTGGGATTGCTGTGCGTCCCACGCAGGCTGGGTTATTGCCTTTGAGGTATGTATGATGCAGGGGACGGATGTTCGTGGGATCCCTAGCGTTGTTCGTGGGATTCCTGCGCGGGGATGCAGGCTGGGTCATTGCCTTTGCGGTACGTATGATGCAGGGCCCGGACGTTCGTGGGATCCCTAGCGTTGTTCATGGGATTCCTGCGTGGAGACGCGGGGAAGGTCGTTTCCTTCCTGGCCAGCATGGTGGAGCGGCCGGATGTTCGTGGGATCCCTAGCGTTGTTCGTGGGATTGCTGTGCGGGGATGCAGGCTGGGTCATTCCCTTTGAGGTACGTATGATGCAGGGCCCGGACGTTCGTGGGATCCCTAGCGCTGTTCGTGGGATTCCTGCGCGGGGACGCAGGCAAGGCTGTTCTCTTCCTTGCCAGCTGGGTGGAGGGGCCCGATGTTCGCGCTGTTCGTGGGATTCCTGCGCGGGGATGCAGGCAAGGCTGTTCTCTTCCTTGTCGGCACGGTGCAGCGGCCAGATGTTCGTGGGATCCGTAGCGCTGTTCCTGGGATTGCTCTGCGTCCCACGCAGGCTGGGTTATTGCCTTTGAGGTATGTATGATGCAGGTCCCAGATGTTTGTGGGATCCCTAGCGTTGTTTGTGGGATTTCTGCGCGGGGACGCGGGCTGGGCCGTTTCCTTCCCGGCCGGCATGGTGGAGGAGCCAGATGTTTGTGGGATCCTATGGAGTTTGAGAATGGATGGTGGATCAATCTGATGTTTGATTTTGGCACCACTGAATGGAGGGGCTATGTGCCGAAGGGGGCTGGGCCGTTCTGCACGGTGGAGCGGCCCAATGTTTGTGGGATCCCTAGCGTTGTTCGTGGGATTCGTGCACGGGGATACAGGCTGGGTTATTGCCTTTGAGGTACGTATGATGCAGGGCCCAGATGTTCGTGGGATCCCTAGCATTGTTCGTGGGATTCCTGCGCGGGGACGCAGGCTGGGCTATTGCCTTCGTTCTCTTCCTTGTCGGCACGGTGCAGCGGCCGGATGTTCGTGGGATTCGTAGCGCTGTTCCTGGGATTCCTGTGCGTCCCACGCAGGCTGGGTTATTGCCTTGGAGGTACGTATGATGCAGGGCCCGGATGTTCGTGGGATCCCTAGCATTGTTCGTGGGATTCCTGCGTGGGGACGCAGGCTGGGCTATTGCCTTCGTTCTCTTCCTTGTCGGCACGGTGGAGCGGCCGGATGTTCGTGGGATCCGTAGCGCTGTTCCTGGGATTGCTGTGCGTCCCACGCAGGCGGGGTTATTGCCTTTGAGGTACGTATGATGCAGGGGACGGATGTTCGTGGGATCCCTAGCGTTGTTCGTGGGATTCCTGCGCGGGGATGCAGGCTGGGTCATTGCCTTTGCGGTACGTATGATGCAGGGCCCGGACGTTCGTGGGATCCCTAGCGTTGTTCGTGGGATTCCTGCGTGGAGACGCGGGGAAGGTCGTTTCCTTCCTGGCCAGCATGGTGGAGCGGCCCAATGTTTGTGGGATCCCTAGCGTTGTTCGTGGGATTCGTGCACGGGGATACAGGCTGGGTTATTGCCTTTGAGGTACGTAT
Organism: Dacryopinax spathularia; assembly: GCA_037974965.1. Lineage (NCBI taxonomy): Eukaryota > Fungi > Basidiomycota > Dacrymycetes > Dacrymycetales > Dacrymycetaceae > Dacryopinax > Dacryopinax spathularia. Next base: position 1,178,961 of record JBBPFI010000010.1, on the reverse strand, counting down.
GATGCAGGGCCCAGATGTTCGTGGGATCCCTAGCGTTGTTCGTGGGATTCCTGCGCGGGGACGCAGGCTGGGTTATTGCCTTCGTTCTCTTCCTTGTCGGCACGGTGGAGCGGCTGGATGTTCGTGGGATCCGTAGCACTGTTCCTGGGATTGCTGTGCATCCCACGCAGGCTGGGTTATTGCCTTTGAGGTACGTATGATGCAGGGGCCGGATGTTCTGTTTGTGGGATCCCTAGCATTGTTTGTGGGATTCCTGCGCGGGGACGCAGGCTGGGTTATTGCCTTTGCGGTACGTATGATGCAGGGCCCGGACGTTCGTGGGATCCCTAGCGTTGTTCGTGGGATTCCTGCGTGGAGACGCGGGGAAGGTCGTTTCCTTCCTGGCCAGCATGGTGGAGCGGCCGGATGTTCGTGGGATCCCTAGCGTTGTTCGTGGGATTGCTGTGCGGGGATGCAGGCTGGGTCATTCCCTTTGAGGTACGTATGATGCAGGGCCCGGACGTTCGTGGGATCCCTAGCGCTGTTCGTGGGATTCCTGCGCGGGGACGCAGGCAAGGCTGTTCTCTTCCTTGCCGGCTGGGTGGAGCGGCCGGATGTTTGTGGGATCCCTAGCGCTGTTCCTGGGATTCCTGCGCGGGGACGCAGGCAAGGCTGTTCTCTTCCTTGCCGGCTGGGTGGAGGGGCCCGATGTTCGCGCTGTTCGTGGGATTCCTGCGCGGGGACGCAGGCAAGGCTGTTCTCTTCCTTGTCGGCACGGTGGAGCGGCTGGATGTTCGTGGGATCCGTAGCACTGTTCCTGGGATTGCTGTGCATCCCACGCAGGCTGGGTTATTGCCTTTGAGGTACGTATGATGCAGGGGCCGGATGTTCTGTTTGTGGGATCCCTAGCATTGTTTGTGGGATTCCTGCGCGGGGACGCAGGCTGGGTTATTGCCTTTGCGGTACGTATGATGCAGGGGCCGGATGTTCGTGGGATCCCTAGCGTTGTTCGTGGGATTCCTGCGCGGGGACCCGTTGTTTGTTGGTGGGATTCCTGCACGGAAACATGGGCTGGGCCGTTCTCTTCCTTGTCGGCACGGTGGAGCGGCCGGATGTTCGTGGGATTCGTAGCGCTGTTCCTGGGATTGCTGTGCATCCCACGCAGGCTGGGTTATTGCCTTTGCGGTACGTATGATGCAGGGCCCGGACGTTCGTGGGATCCCTAGCGTTGTTCGTGGGATTCCCGTGCGGGGATGCAGGCTGGGTTATTGCCTTTGCGGTACGTATGATGCAGGGCCCGGATGTTCGTGGGATCCCTAGCGCTGTTCGTGGGATTCCTGCGCGGGGACGCAGGCAAGGCTGTTCTCTTCCTTGCCGGCTGGGTGGAGCGGCCGGATGTTCGTTGGATCCGTAGCGCTGTTCCTGGGATTGCTGTGCGTCCCACGCAGGCTGGGTTATTGCCTTTGAGGTACGTATGATGCAGGGCCCGGATGTTCGTGGGATCCCTAGCGTTGTTTGTGGGATTCCTGTGCGGGGACGCAGGCTGGGCCGTTCTCTTCCTTGTCGGCACGGTGCAGCGGCCAGATGTTCGTGGGATCCCTAGCATTGTTTGTGGGATTCCTGTGCGGGGACGCAGGCTGGGTGCCTTGGAGGTACGTATGATGCAAGGGCCCAGATGTTCGTGGGATCCCTAGCATTGTTCGTGGGATTCCTGCGTGGGGACGCAGGCTGGGCTATTGCCTTCGTTCTCTTCCTTGTCGGCACGGTGGAGCGGCCGGATGTTCGTGGGATCCGTAGCGCTGTTCCTGGGATTGCTGTGCGTCCCACGCAGGCGGGGTTATTGCCTTTGAGGTACGTATGATGCAGGGGACGGATGTTTGTGGGATCCCTAGCGTTGTTCGTGGGATTCCTGCGCGGGGATGCAGGCTGGGCTATTGCCTTCGTTCTCTTCCTTGTCGGCACGGTGGAGCGGCCGGATGTTCGTGGGATCCGTAGCGCTGTTCCTGGGATTGCTGTGCGTCCCACGCAGGCGGGGTTATTGCCTTTGAGGTACGTATGATGCAGGGCCCGGATGTTCGTGGGATCCCTAGCATTGTTCGTGGGATTCCTGCGTGGGGACGCAGGCTGGGCTATTGCCTTCGTTCTCTTCCTTGTCGGCACGGTGGAGCGGCCGGATGTTCGTGGGATCCGTAGCGCTGTTCCTGGGATTGCTGTGCGTCCCACGCAGGCGGGGTTATTGCCTTTGAGGTACGTATGATGCAGGGGACGGATGTTTGTGGGATCCCTAGCGTTGTTCGTGGGATTCCTGCGCGGGGATGCAGGCTGGGTTATTGCCTTTGCGGTACGTATGATGCAGGGCCCGGACGTTCGTGGGATCCCTAGCGTTGTTCGTGGGATTCCTGCGTGGAGACGCGGGGAAGGTCGTTTCCTTCCTGGCCAGCATGGTGGAGCGGCCGGATGTTCGTGGGATCCCTAGCGTTGTTCGTGGGATTGCTGTGCGGGGATGCAGGCTGGGTCATTCCCTTTGAGGTACGTATGATGCAGGGCCCGGATGTTCGTGGGATCCCTAGCGCTGTTCGTGGGATTCCTGCGCGGGGACGCAGGCAAGGCTGTTCTCTTCCTTGCCGGCTGGGTGGAGGGGCCCGATGTTCGCGCTGTTCGTGGGATTCCTGCGCGGGGATGCAGGCAAGGCTGTTCTCTTCCTTGTCGGCACGGTGCAGCGGCCAGATGTTCGTGGGATCCGTAGCGCTGTTCCTGGGATTGCTGTGCGTCCCACGCAGGCTGGGTTATTGCCTTTGAGGTATGTATGATGCAGGTCCCAGATGTTTGTGGGATCCCTAGCGTTGTTTGTGGGATTTCTGCGCGGGGACGCGGGCTGGGCCGTTTCCTTCCCGGCCGGCACGGTGGAGGAGCCAGATGTTTGTGGGATCCTATGGAGTTTGAGAATGGATGGTGGATCAATCTGATGTTTGATTTTGGCACCACTGAATGGAGGGGCTATGTGCCGAAGGGGGCTGGGCTGTTCTGCACGGTGGAGCGGCCCAATGTTTGTGGGATCCCTAGCGTTGTTCGTGGGATTCGTGCACGGGGATACAGGCTGGGTTATTGCCTTTGAGGTACGTATGATGCAGGGCCCAGATGTTCGTGGGATCCCTAGCGTTGTTCATGGGATTCCTGCGCGGGGACGCAGGCTGGGTTATTGCCTTCGTTCTCTTCCTTGTCGGCACGGTGGAGCGGCTGGATGTTCGTGGGATCCGTAGCACTGTTCCTGGGATTGCTGTGCATCCCACGCAGGCTGGGTTATTGCCTTTGAGGTACGTATGATGCAGGGGCCGGATGTTCTGTTTGTGGGATCCCTAGCATTGTTTGTGGGATTCCTGCGCGGGGACGCAGGCTGGGTTATTGCCTTTGCGGTACGTATGATGCAGGGGCCGGATGTTCGTGGGATCCCTAGCGTTGTTCGTGGGATTCCTGCGCGGGGACCCGTTGTTTGTTGGTGGGATTCCTGCACGGAAACATGGGCTGGGCCGTTCTCTTCCTTGTCGGCACGGTGGAGCGGCCGGATGTTCGTGGGATTCGTAGCGCTGTTCCTGGGATTGCTGTGCATCCCACGCAGGCTGGGTTATTGCCTTTGCGGTACGTATGATGCAGGGCCCGGACGTTCGTGGGATCCCTAGCGTTGTTCGTGGGATTCCCGTGCGGGGATGCAGGCTGGGTTATTGCCTTTGCGGTACGTATGATGCAGGGCCCGGATGTTCGTGGGATCCCTAGCGCTGTTCGTGGGATTCCTGCGCGGGGACGCAGGCAAGGCTGTTCTCTTCCTTGCCGGCTGGGTGGAGCGGCCGGATGTTCGTTGGATCCGTAGCGCTGTTCCTGGGATTGCTGTGCGTCCCACGCAGGCTGGGTTATTGCCTTTGAGGTACGTATGATGCAGGGCCCGGATGTTCGTGGGATCCCTAGCGTTGTTTGTGGGATTCCTGTGCGGGGACGCAGGCTGGGCCGTTCTCTTCCTTGTCGGCACGGTGCAGCGGCCAGATGTTCGTGGGATCCCTAGCATTGTTTGTGGGATTCGTGCACGGGGATACAGGCTGGGTTATTGCCTTTGAGGTACGTATGATGCAGGGCCCAGATGTTCGTGGGATCCCTAGCGTTGTTCGTGGGATTCCTGCGCGGGGATGCAGGCTGGGTCATTGCCTTTGCGGTACGTATGATGCAGGGCCCGGACGTTCGTGGGATCCCTAGCGTTGTTCGTGGGATTCCTGCGTGGAGACGCGGGGAAGGTCGTTTCCTTCCTGGCCAGCATGGTGGAGCGGCCCAATGTTTGTGGGATCCCTAGCGTTGTTCGTGGGATTCGTGCACGGGGATACAGGCTGGGTTATTGCCTTTGAGGTACGTATGATGCAGGGCCCAGATGTTCGTGGGATCCCTAGCGTTGTTCGTGGGATTCCTGCGCGGGGACGCAGGCTGGGTTATTGCCTTCATTCTCTTCCTTGTCGGCACGGTGGAGCGGCTGGATGTTCGTGGGATCCGTAGCACTGTTCCTGGGATTGCTGTGCATCCCACGCAGGCTGGGTTATTGCCTTTGAGGTACGTATGATGCAGGGGCCGGATGTTCTGTTTGTGGGATCCCTAGCATTGTTTGTGGGATTCCTGCGCGGGGACGCAGGCTGGGTTATTGCCTTTGAGGTACGTATGATGCAGGGGCCGGATGTTTGTGGGATCCCTAGCGTTGTTCGTGGGATTCCTGCGCGGGGATGCAGGCTGGGTTATTGCCTTTGCGGTACGTATGATGCAGGGCCCGGACGTTCGTGGGATCCCTAGCGTTGTTCGTGGGATTCCTGCGTGGAGACGCGGGGAAGGTCGTTTCCTTCCTGGCCAGCATGGTGGAGCGGCCGGATGTTCGTGGGATCCCTAGCGTTGTTCGTGGGATTGCTGTGCGGGGATGCAGGCTGGGTCATTCCCTTTGAGGTACGTATGATGCAGGGCCCGGACGTTCGTGGGATCCCTAGCGCTGTTCGTGGGATTCCTGCGCGGGGACGCAGGCAAGGCTGTTCTCTTCCTTGCCGGCTGGGTGGAGCGGCCGGATGTTCGTGGGATCCCTAGCGCTGTTCCTGGGATTCCTGCGCGGGGACGCAGGCAAGGCTGTTCTCTTCCTTGCCGGCTGGGTGGAGGGGCCCGATGTTCGCGCTGTTCGTGGGATTCCTGCGCGGGGACGCAGGCAAGGCTGTTCTCTTCCTTGTCGGCACGGTGCAGCGGCCAGATGTTCGTGGGATCCGTAGCGCTGTTCCTGGGATTGCTCTGCGTCCCACGCAGGCTGGGTTATTGCCTTTGAGGTATGTATGATGCAGGGGACGGATGTTCGTGGGATCCCTAGCGTTGTTCGTGGGATTCCTGCGCGGGGACGCGGGCTGGGCCGTTTCCTTCCCGGCCGGCACGGTGGAGGAGCCAGATGTTTGTGGGATCCTATGGAGTTTGAGAATGGATGGTGGATCAATCTGATGTTTGATTTTGGCACCGCTGAATGGAGGGGCTATGTGCCGAAGGGGGCTGGGCCGTTCTGCACGGTGGAGCGGCCCAATGTTTGTGGGATCCCTAGCGTTGTTCGTGGGATTCAACATTTCCAAGTCACGCAGGGCCCAGCAATACACTTGATCAGCGGCGGTCTGGACCAGAGACAGGAAACAGCTAAAGTGATGATCTGTAAACCAGTGTGCTTGTTGGCGACCATGCCTCACCACCATGTGCACTGGGTGTCTCCCCCGCTACTCCTTAGCCTGCCTCTCAGAATGGACGTCCATTCCAACCCTAACCCTAGGGAGGCACATGCCTTTCAACTCTGAAACTGCATGTTCCCTGCTAACGGACAGCATAGAACCTGATCACCACCTCAGGCCCAATGGCTACACAATGGATCAAATCCAAGCAGCCCAGCCCTAAGCCAGCCTCTCAGAATGGACGTCCATTCTAACCCTAACCCTGAAAGGCACATGCATTTCCACCCTAAAAAGGCACGTCCATTCTAACCTGACTACGCGTTTTCCTGGATCCCACAATGCAGAAGCCAATCATGGATAAAGCTGGGCACATGTGCCCCCCTCCCCTCACCCACCGGTGCAGACCGACCCATCTGGAACGGACGTCCATGTTAAACCCTAACCCGAGAAAGGGACGTGCATTCTAAGACCGACCCAGCTGGAACGGACGTCCATGTTAACCCTAACCCGAGAAATGGACGTGCATTCTAACGCTAACTGGATGCGCAACGTGTTTTGTTGCCTGCTGAGAGTTTGCGCCGGATTTTGGGGCCGAGACTTCTGATTTGGAACCTGAAGTCCTCAAGGTTACGCATTGAGATCTCAGATCAGGACTCCGGGTCAAACGATTGGGTCCAGCACTGCCATGCGGGACCAGAAGCGCCAATCACGTCCAGACCCGCATGTCCACTCACCATTCTGCCGGCACCAAACCTGATCACGTGTTTGCTCCCACCCCTTTTGACACGTGCAAACCCAATGGCTATGCGATGGACCCAATCAGAGCAGCCCTCCTCTCGGAATGCAGGTCCATTCTAACCCTAACCCTGAAAGGCACGTGCATTTCAACCCTGAAAGGCACGTGCATTTCCACCCTAAAAAGGCACATCCATTCTAACCTGACTACGCGTTTTCCTGGATCCCACAATGCAGAAGCCAATCATGGATAAAGCTGGGCACATGTGCCCCCCTCCCCTCACCCACCGGTGCAGACCGACCCATCTGGAACGGATGTCCATGTTAAACCCTAACCCGAGAAAGGGACGTGCATTCTAAGACCGACCCAGCTGGAACGGACGTCCATTTTAACCCTAACCCTGAGAAAGGGATGTGCATTCTAACCCTAACTGGGGCGCACGTGTTTTTGTTGGCCGCTGTGCACCCCAAGTAATGCCGCAAGTAATGCCGCATTGCATGCCGTGCCCCACATGCGCAAAGCCCCCGCGCAGCACGCGACCGAGGTGCCGGCGCCCCGGAATGGACGTGCGCTCCTCTTCGCCTCTACTACATACAAGACAAGATGCCCTGAACTGATGAGCTGTAAACCAGTTGCTGGCAACTGGCAACAAAGGCAAGCCACCCAGCCAAAGCATCTCTCTTGACCCAGGGATCACTCCTTGTGTTCCTTTGCCTCTTGGCAGATATTGGTCTGCAGAAAGGTTAGTCGAATTGGACGACGTCCACCTGGAGGGCCACCAGCGGGGTGCACCCAAACCTCTCCGGTCCGCTCTACAAAAGGACTAAACTCGCACGACCTTGCGGTGAGCGCACGCAGGCCCCCATTGCACCAGGTATTGTGATCGATTGCAAGTGGCCCCAGCAAAAGCCCACTGACTGTACACACACCCACTGTAACCCAATGTGCACACTTTGTCGCGCCTAACCGCCATGTGCTCTGGGTGTGGCCCTCCCTCCCGCACCAAGCATGCACCTCGGAATGGACGTGCATTCCAACCCTAACCCTGAAAGGCACGTCCATTCTAACCCTAACGCTGAAAGGCACGTGCATTCTGACCCTGAAGGCAGGCACATTCTCACCCTGACCGCGCTTTTTCCTTGCTGCCTCCCACAGCGCAGACGCCGATCATGGACACACCTGGGCACATGTGAGCCCCACCCGCGCGGCCCGACCCACCCAGAACGGACGTCCATTCTAACCCTAACCCCTGAGAAAGGGACGTGCGCTCCAACCCTAACTCGGAATGGACGCACTCAGAATGGACGCACGCTCCCACGGGGCCTGTGGGCTAGGAGGTGATGGGTTCGTAAGCGTTTTTCCATCACCTCCTCGCGCGCGAGCTCGTGATGGATTCAAATGCGTGCCAACCCATCACGAGCTCGCCTGCGGGGAGGTGATGGGTGTTACAGATAGGGAGATAGGGAGGTTTTGGGCCGCATTTTTGGCGTACCCTACCCTCAACCCCTATCCGTACTCACCCATAGACCCCTGTAGGATGCCAGGGTTAGGAAGATGCACACACACCTTCCATCCTACCACGCAGTGGCGACATCGACTCAACCCCTCCTGCGTCTCTCCCCTTGCCAAAAACCGCCCTATTACCAGCTGCAACCAGGCCATGTTTGGCAGCCGTGCCAACACCACCTGAGATCGTTCCTTCCAATACAGGGGTGCCAGTGAGCAGCAAGAGGAGGAGGGGACTAGACGGCCAGTCAGAAGCTGAGCAAGACAGACGAGGGGTACGCACCCATGTCCATGGTGGTCAAGAGGACAAGAGGTGTCAAGACCCAACTGGCCAAGACACAGTCACCGACTGCTTATCAACACTGCCACCACCGCCACATGCTCTGGGACATAGCACCTTGAGGGGGCGGTGATGTCAGGGGACGTACCTTTTTTGGCCTTGGAGCCTAGCCCCTTCCTTGCTTCCATGCCTTCCCGAACACCTGGTCATCAGACTCCCTGGCTATCTCCACCGATCTATCGGGGTTAGCACTATCCCTGGTGCCGCTCAGGAACCAAGAAGCATGGTCGGCATAATGACGTGCCGCACACTCCGTTTCAACCTCTGATGCCGCCCATGCCCTTGTGGCCGCTCGTGCCAATTGTGGCCACCGATCATTGGCTTCTCTGCCTTACCGCTGCCGTAGCATGGGGTTACCCTGCCACCACTGCCAATGCCAAGGACCTGGGTCACCGGCAACTGGCAACCACCGGTGCATTCCATGGGCCGCCGGTACCTTCCGGAATACTGGAGCGCAGCCTCGTAGTAAGTGACACTTACTCATCGAGTGCAGCCTTGGTCCTAATATATGCCGGCACCTTCCGCCATAGGGCGTAGCCACACCTCTGGATTATGCCGGTAGGTTCTCTAGACAGCACTGCCACAGTTACTGTAGGGTATAAATAGACGGCCTGTAAGGCCTAAGGCTCCTCAGATCCGGTCTCTGAGGATTTCCACCACTGTAACTCCTAGGCACTCGATCTCACTATCCACTCTACTCTTATCCTCTACACCCTCTACTCTACTCCAATCGCTATCCCGTCTCTCTGTCACCTGCAGTAGCCTTGTTATTGTGGTGTGCCCTCACACCTTTCCACTTTCTCTGGACACCCCTCTGTCTTTCTATTCACTGGCAGTAGCCTTGTTATTGTGGTGTGGCCTCATACCCTCACAAAAAGGTCCGTCCCCTGACACCAAGCTTTGCACGGATTCTTGCCAGTCTGCACCCACGACCACATGCTGAATTGTTCCCACGCTCGGGCAGTTTTGCAGTACATCATACGATGCAATGCATAGGGTGAGCTACATGTGTTTGTGGTTGACTACAGACCCAGAAAAGACTGATTGATCTACGAATGCAAGACGCAAACCGCCATTGGGACAAGGAAGCTGTCTAGGGATTGTCTAGCATTTATTTCTAAGCTTTCTCATCTATCGCCTTCTTGATCGCGTCACAAGTGTCTTTCGCATCTCCGAAAAGCATGCGCGTGTTGGGCATGTAGAAGAGCGGGTTCGGCACATCGGCTGTGGCAACATTAGCGAATATTTGTGAGATTAGGTGGAAGGGTTTACCATAACCACTCGACATGCTTCGTTTCATCACTATCACTTGCTTTGCCTTCCAGACGTGCAGCACGGGCATGCCTGCTATAGATGACCCAGGTTCCAGAGCAATCGGGTTCACCGTGTCGTTTGCCCCAATGACGAGGACAACGTCCGTGTCGGAAAAGTCATCATTGATCTCGTCCATTTCCAGTACGACTAGGCGCATATTAGCATTGGAAGCAAGGGTTTGCGCTGAGTCATACCATCATACGGTACAGATGCTTCAGCCAGCAAGACGTTCACTAGAAAAGTGGCGTTAGCGCGATCCTTGCAAACAATATATGTGGCTTACGTTGTCCGGGCATACGACCAGCAACAGGATGCACGCCGAAGCGGACCTTGACGCCCTTAGCCGTCAAGGCTTTGGTGATCTCGGCGATTGTGAACTGCGCCTTTGCAACAGCCATTCCATAACCTGGTGTGATGATCACGCTTTCCGCGTTCAGGAGTGCATCCGCGGTCTCTTCCACCGTTGTAGGCACGACCGTTCCAGTCATCTTTGGTCCGTCCGCCGAAGCCGGCATGGGCGGTATTCCACCGAACAACACGTTTGTTAATGAGCGATTCATAGCTCGGCACTGCCTGTATGTTAGACACGTCAAAGGTAGGCTGAGCCGACTCACCATGATATAAGACAGAATACCGCCGCTCACCCCAATGAGGCTTCCCACGGTGGTCAGCAAGGGGTTCTCCAGCATCAGACCTTCGGCGACGAGAGCGAACCCGGAGTACGAATTCAACACGGTAATACAGACGGGCATATCGGCGCCGCCGACTGCCGCCGTCAACGTCCATCTAGACTGTACAGTCAGATGCTTGCCTCACTGAAGCCAGTTACGACATACCCCTTGATGAAGCTGAGCGCCGCATTGGCAGCTAAGCATCCCGCCGCAATAAGCGGGGCAGCGGGACCGGCGGAAAGGAAGGGAGCCATAAGGCCCAGGTTGGTGACAAGCATGCCACCATTGATAAAGTGCCGAGCAGGAAGTTGAAGTGGTTTTGAGCTCATTTTACCGGCGAGCTTCAGGAAAGCGACAATCGAACCGGTGAACGTGATGCCACCGATGAGCACACCGAGATAAGCTGTGACCATGTGGAGCGTGGAGACATGGCTGAGATCAGAAAGAACGCTGCCAATGGAGGTCAAGACCGCAGCGAGACCGACAACGGAGTGAAGGGCTGCCACAGTCTGAGGAAGATCGGTGCCGGTGATGCGGCGACCGATCCAAGTCCCAACCACCGCACCAATACCCGCAACAGCGCCAAATTGAGCTAGAACCGGGGTTGAGAAACCCACGGCGCCCAGCGACGCGAGGATACCAGTGCTGACACCGAGAATACCGAAGGCGTTGCCCTGACGAGCGGTAGCCTGAGAGGATAGACCCGATAGAGCGCCTTCGACAGTGTAAGCTTAGGTTTTCACAGGTCTAAATTGTCGCGTACCGATGCAAAGAATGCTGCTCGCCAAGTAACCCGCTTGTACAACGCCTGACATGCCCGTGGCTGCAGATGCGAGGAAGCCTCCTGCGAAGACAGCAGCTGGAATGATGTTCAGCCATGGGTATTCTGGTGGATCTGTGGGCCGCTTGAACATGTCGAGCATTCGCTGGGTAACGACGAAACCACCGAAGATATTGACAAAGGCCAGTGCCACTGAAGCTGCACCAAGAAGTTGGGGAATGGTCCCTGGGAAGTAACCACCTCCCATGACGAAGAGACCACCAACAGCAACCATGCCGGAGATTGCGTTCGTCACACTCATGAGTGGCGAATGCAGCGCGGGTGTGACACCCCAGACAACACGATAGCCGATGAGCGATGCCAGACCGAACGTGAAGAAGTTGTCCATGAACGCGGAGCCGGTGGCCTTCCCAAGGGCCAACACACCAGCCATTCCGGCAGTGGTAACAGCAACTTCGCGGGTGGCCTTCTGCCATGGGGTGATCGCCGTGACCTCTTCCTTCTTCTCCTCGATCTTGCGTGGAGCGGGTGGAGGTGCAGCAACGGCGGTTGGGGGAGGCGGCCACATCAGCTTGCCCTTCTCCAGGATGAGAGCCCCCCGAACGACGTCGTCATTGTGGTCGATATGGAAGTAGCCAGGTGTGCTGCTCATGGACAGGAGGAACTTGGTGATATTATTGGAATAGAGCGTTGAGGACTGGGTGGGCAGACGAGAGGGAAGATCAGTGTATCCTGCGGGAGTATCAGCGATGTCCTCTCGAGGGAGTTGACTTGCGCCTCACCGATGATCGTGACGCCGTTGTGTTGAACGACCTTGCCAGCCTGAGTGAGCTCGCAGTTCCCGCCCGACTCGGCGGCCAAGTCCACGATGACAGATCCTTGCTTCATAGCGGCGACCATCTCCTTGGTGATCAGCTTCGGGGCGGGCTTGCCAGGGATAAGAGCCTAGCCAGGGACAATCAGTATAGGTGCATATGCGAGAATTAGAACCAGCTTACGGTGGTAATGACGATGTCGACGTTGTTCCGGCATTGGTCCATGAAGAGTTCCATCTCCTTCTCGATGAACTCCTTGCTCATGACCTTGGCATAGCCTCCAGCGCCAGCACCATCTTCGGAGACACCGGTAACTTCCAGGAACTCTGCACCAAGGGATTCGACCTGTTCCCTGGCGACCGAGCGGGTGTCAAAGCCGCGGACGATGGCACCCATCCGTCGAGCGGTGGCAATAGCGGAGAGACCGGCAACACCAGCGCCGATGACAAGGACCTTACAGGGAGGGATCTTGCCAGCAGCAGTGGTTTGACCCGTAAGGAATCGGCCGAAATGGTTTGCCGCTTCTAGGACCGCCTTGTAGCCAGCAATGTTCGCCATAGAGCTGGCACGCATCAGCAACAAGCCTAGAGTCACAGAGGTCAGGATGAGGCGCACCTGAGGGCATCGAATACCTGTGCCCGCGACACTCGCGGTATGCAGTCCATTGCCAATGCATTGATCTCCTTCTTTGCCAATGCCTCGATGAGAGGTTTGTTCTGCGCGGGATATAGGAAGCTAATCAGTGTGCTTTCCCGTTTGAGCTTGTCGATCTCGGTCGCGTTCTGCTCGAGCAGAGGCGGTCGGACCTTGAGCAGGATGTCGGTACCAGCATATAGCTCGTCTCTAGACACGATTGTGCCACCTGCTGCCTTGTAATGTTCGTCCAAGAACTGCGCTTCAGCACCTGCGCCGGATTCGACTAGGACGCGACCGAAACCTTTCTTGAGAAGAGCAGCCGTGTTCTGGGGTGTAAGGGCGACACGTCGTTCATTCGGAAAGGTCTCGAGTGCGACACCGACGGTGAGCTTGGAGTAGGGCGTGCCCACTGGTGTTGCAGCATCGGCGTTCAAGCGGGTGGAGCGATGGAAGGCACGAAGAATGACGGCTGCTGTTGGAAGATGATGCGTCAGTGGACTGAGGAAGTTGTACAATGAATGTATTATGCGCACCTCGCTGAGAATGGAAGGGTCGCGCCCCCTGTGCAGCTCTGAGGTGGAGCAATGCACTCATGGTCGGGTTTGGATGTGTCCAACACCGCGTCTTAACCTCCTAACGAGCTCTGCGCATCAACTGGGTCGGACGAGCGACACGTCGTTGGGGTACAAGGGGTGTTCGGTAGCGAGCCGACGTGGACAACGACGGCGACCGCACGATGACAGGGGAATGAGTTCAGGCAGAAGCGCGTGTACGGCGTGCGGCTTCTCTCCCCTCAACGCGCTGGACAGTGAGGGACAGCACCGTCGACCCGAGCAAATGCGACATCGGCCCGGACGTTTAGCCAACCCCGCAGTAATCCCCGCATTCCCCGCATTGAGCCACGTAACCTCCACCCTCACATAATCGTCCACTCGGCAGTCCACTTCGGCCACCCATGCATGCATCACCGCTTCACTCCGATTACCTGCGCTCTCTTACGATGAACTTGGAGTAGGAACCGAACGACCGCCATTGCAAGCAACTCATTCTCTCCACTATACAGCGATGGCGACAACGTAAGCTTGTCCGCACAGACAACTTGCAGAAAGGGACAACACGTTGGCGCGATGTCTTCTCAGGTTGGCATGGGGATATCCGCAATGAACCCCTCCCTCATGGTCGACCGTGCCGCGGTGGGTTGAAACGCGGGCACGGTTTGTACTACAACCCACGAATACCATTTATCGCCAAACTTATTATCACTTTGCAATGAGCTCGACAAATTCTCCACCGTAAGCACTATTTTGGCGGCTGTCTCTTCCCATCGGAATGCTACTGACTCTGCTCAGTAACCTCCATACCGACCATCGGATCCATCCAATGGGAGTGGGACAAACCGGTTTCATCTATGCATCCAGCAACCCAGAAGATGGGTGGGTGGTCAAGAAGCCCCGAAATCCGGACTGGAAGAGCTGCCATGAGGCCATTGAGCGCGAATACAACTGCTATATGGTGCTGGCCGACTCCTTGCCGACAGCAAAATGCCCATATGTCCTCCGTCCACTGGGATTCGATCGTCAGGCGTGCGCTCTATATCTGCCCAAGATGAGCCACCGCGACGTTGTTGGGCACCTCAGGCGGGCCGAGATCTACCGGACGTATCCCACCAACCTCCAGCGCATCAAGTGGTGTGCCCAACTGGCGTATGCTCTGAGCACCCTACACTCCTGCGGTGTCATCCATGCGGACCTTCATCCACGTAACGTCCTGCTCGATGACGATCTCAACGTCAAGCTCGCCGATTTTGAGGAAGCGTCATACCCCGGCAATTACCACGGGCGTGCTGCGCTTGAACCACGACTGTCCATCAAAGATTTTTGGAGCGCAAAGGTGGAGGACTGGGACGAGTTTCGGCAGGTGGACATCTACGGCCTCGCGAGCACCATGTACTGGATCCTGGAAGGCAGGGGGCCTTTTGAGGGAGCGGAGGGATACGAAAAGGATGAGGATTGGGCGAAGTCATACGAGAAGGGCATATTTCCGGATACAACTGGATTGCCTCTGGGCAATCTCATACTCGAAATCTGGCAGGGGAAGATCCGGGATGCAGATGCCGTACTACACGAAATAACGGTTCACCTCCCGCTTCCCCCAGACTAGTAGACTCTGCATGAACTTGGCCGCTATCCTGCCCCTAGACAGCTGCCTTCTCGCCATCTTAGTACGCGTCTTGCATCTGTAGATTAATGATTTTGTGGTTCGGCGCAAATGGATGCGGTTCACACTGTGCCCTGGATCGTATGATGTTGCCCGTGTGTGGTAACAATGTAGCATCGACCGAATCGTACAACATCGAGCCTAAGAAATACCGGTGAGAGCAATATGGCTATCTACGCAGACGGCTTCGGCACAGGCGCCTCATCAACCCCCTTCTTGATGATCTCGACCCACTTGCGTGGGAACCATCCTGTCCTGCCATCCCTCGTCCTTCCTCTCCACCACTCTCCCTCCACACCAGTTACAGGATCCAGCTTGCTAAGCACTGCAACAATCTCGTTCTTCTTCAGCGGCAGCTCGACAGGGTCGGTGGTATCGAATGGGTATAACGAGCGAGCGAACGTAAGTGTGGAAGGGTCGATGATCTCTTGCCCGGCAGCGAGGGCATTTTGGGGGTCCGTCATGGGAGGAAGGCGTTGACGCTTAGACAGCATAATGATGAGCTTGTGCATCATATACGGCAGGCCGAACGCAGCGAGGAGGAAGATGACAAGGGGTTTCCGGCTTGGGCGTGGGAGTGGCCGACCGTCGGCGCCTTTCGGTCCTTCGAGGAATGCTCGGAAGTCGCGTGTTAGCCCGCTGGCTGTTCGCTCGCCTCGCATCCAGCCTCGGAGCCATGCGAGCAAGCTGAACACGCCTAGCACCTCGCCGAGGTATTTTCTCAGACTCGCAAATTGGTCCGCGACGCCGATCATGGCGAAGAAGCTGGAGTGAGTGGCCATATATGTCGACTCGAGCATCTGGGCAAAGGAGCCGAATGTCTGCACGAGGGAGGAGAGGAGCTGGAAGGTTTGCGACGTCGACGCTTCCATACGCTGGGTGAGGGAGGGGTTGTTTGGATCGTAGCCGGGTTGGCCGGGCAGCATGGGGTTGTATGGGTTGCCGTACCCAGTTCCGTACCCTCCATATCCTCCATAGCCGCCTCCATAGGTGCCAAACCGTGAATATGGTGAGGCAAAGGACGAGTACGGTGATGAGTATGGTGCGCCGTATGTTGATCCATAAGCCGAGTATGGCTGACCATAGGCCGACGCCAATGGTTGTGCGAGTGCTTGCGAGGTGGATGCAAGCGCTGCTGTGGGTGCTGTGATGGATGATGGCCGGGATGGGAGTGAAGGTGTGGGGTCGACGACGGTTGATGTCTCAGACGTTGAGGACGGTGTCATTGTCGCTGCTGGTGCTGGTGCTGAAGTGGTAGGCACAGGAGTTTGCCGTTCCCATGGTTTTGGAGGTGCTGCCATAATTACGATAAGTGATGGTGGAGAAGAGGAGAGAAAGCGATGGCGACGATGGAAGAATGAGGGACGACGAGGAGGACGTAAAGTGAAGCGCCGGTGAGCGGTGTGAGCGATTTGAGGGGGCGGTGGATGGGAAGGGACGAGCGATGAGACGGAGCCGCACTTTGGTCGGCTATCACATTATTTCACGTGCACATCGATGCGGGGCCGGCCAGTCACGTGATTATGCCATCAGTAAAACCCTCCCTGCTACGCATAGTGGGTACCCCGAAAACGCGCTATCCGGTGTCCATAGTGGCTGTTCACTTATAGGGTCCACCTGCTTTCTATGTAGTGGGTACCGCCGCTATGGTTCCACTATGAGCGCCCCATTTGACGTCCTGAAAGCGCAGACGAGGCTCTAAACCTAACTTGAATAGTGCGCTGACAGCGTATCTCCTCTCGCAGGTGGATTCGAGCCAAATTTGCTAGGAATGTGGCTTCCCCGTACTGTCGTTAGCCCAATGGCCGGTTCGACCGGACTGCAGTAATCCGAAAGTCATGATGCTCGGAGGCAAATTGGGTCAGCGCGTCCACCTAAGACCGTTTGTTGCGTGTCTGAGAAGTTTCGTTTCTCAGGAGATGCGGTTGGTCAGTTATGACACCTAGGCCTGGCCTTTGATTCAACTCAACGCGAGTGTACACCTATGGCTCTACAGATCCCAACCTCGCTACCTATGTGGAATGGCCGACATCTTGCTCGTCTGCCGAAACTTGCTGCAGATTCCGACGTTAGTCACGGCCGACGATATGAGTTTGCCAGTAAGGAACGCGTTGATATGCCCAGAAATAGGCTACTAACATCTTGACAGGCGGCTCACGTGTGCGACGACGTGCGGTAGGTCAATGCACCATAGAACGTACTATTCATCATCCTGATGGTGCGCTTCGGGTCCTAGAAGCAGAGCGGTCAGGAGCCCACGAAGGAGCTAGCCGATGAGTCTGTCAACGTATTGTACCTCGTCCCAGTTGGAGTAACCACGGCGACCGCTCAAGGTGCATCGAACAATGGTTCTGGTCAAATATCTGTGAGGCGCGGGAGTCGGGAAGAGATCGGAATTGAGCCCGGTCGTGTAAGCCGAAGTCGTGTGCGTAAACAGCCTACGTCGATGTTCCTCGCGCCTGACATCAGCCCAGCCCCGAAAACGAAATGTTGCGCCAACGTCCAACTATCCGGTCGAGCAAACCAAGCGCCGGCGTGTTGCAATCAGTGCCATTGAGCTGCCTGAGCGCAGCGCCCACGATGAGATGGTTACAGTCACGCCTATCCTGGCAGACGCAGTCACTGAGCGATCCCTGGGCGTTGGGACACTTCCCGTACACGAAGAAAAACACGGCCCCTGGATGATCTGGCCTCCTCCTTCCAGAGACTTCAAGGGTAGGAACCTTGCAAGCTATCAACCCCCGATGCGCCGTGTGTTGCAGATCGCCAAACGACTGATGCGGACCTATTTCTTCACGGAAAACCTTTTCCCTTCTCCTCTAGAGATGGACGAGATTATGGAGCGAGTCAGGATTACCGCCAACGAAGAAGCTCGTCAGAAAGACCCGGAAGCACCCCAGATAGATTTCCACATATACCCAGGGCAAAAGGCACTCGTAAGCTGCTGTAGTGAGTTGCCATGTGTGCAGGACTGACAGGCATAGCTCGAGCGAGTCCGCCCCTCAGCTCGCGGAATCCTCAAGACGAAGGCTCAACACGTCATACTGTCTGAATATCAAGATGCGGTGAAACTCGCGGACGAGACTTCCAGATTGGCATCGGCCTACTCAGAAGAGAAGAGGAAAAAGCGCAAGGAAGAACTGGGGGAGCAGCTCCGCTTTTCCACCGAGTCCTCGAAGGCAGCTTTCTCCAACCTACGCGAAAACGTTCATTTCATATATCGTGGTTTCGATTGCCGCCAGGTCCGTGTCTGACAGGAGCTTCTCGTGCGGGCACTTACAATGATCCTGCAGCCCAGCCCGCCCCTCTCTGCCGAGGATGCTTTTTGTCATTCTGGCGTCATTGAACTCTGCGCAAGATTGGTGGCTTATACGCTGGCGGAAAGCTCGACCAACGCTGAGCCAATTCCGGAAATATTTCTGTCCATACCCCCGCGACTAATCGCTGCCGCAGTGACTGGGGTACGCACGCATCTCTCCTGAAACGCTTTGAGTTAACACGTATGCAGCTCTATCATGGCTTCTCGTGCTATGAATCTGGTACACTTGTCAATCTGCATTTCAAAGAGGACGACCCGGAGAATACAGAGACTTATCGGGACATTTGTGGCTGGCTCGAGCATTATGAGGCGTCAGCGCCGATAAATTACGCTCAGATGAGGACGTTCGTGACCAACGAATACCTGTATGCACCTTTGACATCCCCTTCATGCGTCTGGCTTTGACCCTGCTTTTAACAGATCCAGACTTCGACGTCTCGTCCCGCGCTTAGACCAGCCAGCGCCCGTGCTATGTACGAATCCGCCTGCAGCTCGAACTCCTCCCAGAAGAAAATTCCATCTCAATCTCACAGATGTTGCTTAAAGTACTGCCTCTCCGCAGAAAATACGCATATACCCGTCTCTCACGCTTATGTAGAACATCATCTACACGCTTATCTGTTGTCCTGCTTAATAGCCCGCTGTGCTGCATGGTTCATGTCTCGAAGTCCGTTACTTAGGTACACAATACCCACCGCTGTATGAATATATACGGAAGGACATCTGGAATTGGATCCTGTATAGCGGAAAGACGTGTACAATGATATCCAGTGGGACCGTGGTCAGTTGCTCAACCCGATATGCCTCGATGGAGTCGATGCAGACGCAAGACCGCCACAGCTACTTCTGCTTTCTCACAGCACAAACTGTCCAGAGGCTGCCAGTATCTGAATTCCCGTTATGGGGTCGCAGAACCTCTTTCACCGATCGGAATGCTTCAGGGAGAGGTTTACCATAGAGATAGTATCTGCTCAAACCATGTCCGAATAGGGTGCTGTACAGTTGTAAATCAGCGCAGATGCGGAGGTATTCGTCGAGACTGCCCGAGACCGTGCAAGACGCGGATTTTTCTCATTCCCCTGCAAACTGGTTCTTGAGAGTTCAACGAGCATCTCATCTTCTTACTCTTTGTCCCACACGAGCTTGAGGAGGGGGATCTTTGAGGAAGCCTGTAAGAATGGTCAGAACCTATCGTTATGAGACTCAAGCGGACTTCTGCCAGTACCCAGACGAAAGCCTTCCGATATCTCGCTGCAACGCGCTCCAAAGTAGGCCCGCCCACCGACTACAGCAGAACACGAGCACCTGTCCAGCCTATCCAGTTATGGCGCCCCGCCTAGGCATGCCAAGAAAGCGCGCTCTCCGGGGTACGTATCACCATCGTAAGCTATCGGACGGAGAGGGCGATTCGAGCGAGGACGACGGATGTATGAGTGGTCCATTTTTGTTGATGCAGAGGCTGACAGATATATAGTAGGACCGAAGGATGCAAGGCCGCCAGTCCATGCCTCAAGAGAGACTGCCCGGAGCTTGGAGAGTAGCCCAGGCATGTAGTACTTGCCCTCTTTATGCTCAAGTAGTCTGACGATTGGAACAGCAACCCTCCTTTTTGGGCCAGGCGACACGTCAGACAGCAATGAGAGCATCCCCGGATGGGACAGCCCTGATTCGAGTTCCGGCACTGAGCAGGATAACCTTGGGTCGCCTATCGTACATTCCCGCAGCGTTGCCAGTTCTATGCGCGAGAAGACGAAGCAAGGTCGTACGGTCCATTGGCAAGATGAAGAACGGCTAAGCAGATCACAGCATAAGACGTCCAACAGTGCAGCAGAGCCGAGCCGAGGTAGAAGCTGCTCTAAAGCCCGCACCCAAAAGCGCACGGCTGTACGGCGAACGGAAGAGATCGCGTTGTCCGGAGAAGAATCATTGACGGATAGGGACGACCTGCCCACTGTGTCTCAGGGTCTCGCCCAGCATCACGACAGAGCTGAACAACGTCATGGAAAGAGCAAGCATACGGCTGAAGGCGAGTATATGTGGCACATGCTTGATAGACATGAGACTGATGGACTCCAGCGGCCCAGCCGGCACGTAGAGAGACAATGCAAGGAGGTCCAGCTTCGAGGTCGACAGCCGGGGGAAGGGCGACCAGGGACGAATTTCGCGATATTCAGGTGCGCCCCTGCATCCTACTTCGCACCTGTGCTATGCAGGCTGACGCCTGGATAGTTCCACATGAGCACGCCTCAGGTTGTTAAACCGCGCTCGAGCACGAAGCGGAGTGCACCTCACGCCCCAGCCGTCCATCGCCGAGGAGAGACCGCCATCTCGCGCCGAGCAAATCCCAAAGGTTCCGGAGACCATTATCGAATGGCAGACCTGTCCCCGAACTCGAGGTCGCTTTCCTCGATGGCGAACAAGAACTTCCGTGCCATGGTAGCCAACTCTAATGCGTTTCCCGATAAGGTAACCTCCACGCAGTGGGCCCGACAGGCCATGAAGAAAGCTTGCGTGGATTTGGGCGTGGAAGGGGCTTACTATCAACGACGGTTCAAAGCCGATATGGGATATAGTAACCAGATGAGCGACATTGTAAGTACCTAAGTACGAGCCATACCGCTCCACTGATGCTTGAACAGATAACGCAGCGAACAGCTCAACTGCGTGGAGAGGTCAAGACTGTAGCAGCTGACAATCTCCTACAGTTCTACAAGTTACCACTTGCTCGAGGGCCTGAGGCTATCGCATCAGCAGTACAAGACTGGCTTACTGACGCCCTATTTGTATACGCCGATTACTGGGTACGATTCTCATTCTGGCGTTAACTGGTCTTGACTCGGGTCAGAATGACCTCCCGCAGAAGATCTTTGAGCATCCTATGATCCAAGCTGTGTATACCGCTAGCTTCTTTAAGGATCGCCGTAAGGACGGTGTGAAGTTCAAGGAACTGTACAGCAAGGGTCGTCCGGCCCTGCTTGCGCTTATTCTTACTGCTGTGAGCGCCGATGAGCTGCTGGAAGCGGGGGAGTCTGACACTTTCCAGATACATTGCGCCTTTGACCAGTGGTCTACGGGCGAGAAAGTAAGTGGCGTCAGCCACAAGTTCAGCGCTGAGACCTGGGAGCCTGTCTATCAAGATCATTTGGAGAGCATCCAGGACTTTGCAGAGGCGTTCCCCGACAAATACGACTCAATCATGCGCAAGCTGTTCAAAACCGCAATGTAAGTCGGCAGGCTCGTAAAAGGTATTGCTGCCTTGGTAACGTACTGGCTGTCATCCAGGACTGCGAGTGGATCAAAGAAGACGAAGGACCGTCCACGCCAGCCATACACCGGCGCGCTCATCAAAAGATTGCGAGAGCGACAGTCGGCTCCCAAGGAGGACAGCATCTCCGCTGTCAATGACGAACAAAGTTCCGAAAGCTCCTCCGATGATTTCGACCCTGATAAGTCCAACTCGGGCGATAACGTTATGGCACATGCGGATCTGTCACCTATCAATCGGTATCGAAGTACCGAGCCTTTATGTGACAAAGATGTCTCGACTCGGTCTCCCGCGACACGTTCAAGCTGCATACGCCCAGAGCTACACGTTGACGCATTCGCGCAAGAACCGTTCGCGGATGAGTCCCTTGCAGCAGGCGAAGACGGCTGGGGTGCTGCGGTCAATGACAGCTGGGGTCCGCCGATATTCTCTCGCACCGAATCACCGCCTTCGACTCCCGCAGTTCCTGCTCGAGTGCAGACATCGCCGCACAGCTTGCAGAGTGGCGTGGAGAGCATTTCGCTCTCGCGTGCCGGGTTCTTCGGAGCCAATCATCTGAATCTTTGGAGTCTCAGCACTCCGGCAAATGACTCTTCAAGGGACATGCCTGCCGGTGTGGAACCATGTATCTCATCGACACCTCAAGTTCTGGAAGCCGACGGTAAACGTAAATCTTGTGTGTCTGGGCATGTAGACGATGGTACGGTCCTTCAACTTTGGACAAGTATGGTGCTGATAGTCCATGGTCTAGTCCAAGCGGAACGGCGAAGCCCCTCGATCGCGGCTATTGCCGAGGTCGCTAATAAGTCGACATACCGAGTTGACCCAGCTGTGGCGGGATCAAGTGACTCTCATATCCCTTCCTTACCCAGGCCTTCCCAATGCGCTTTGCGCCCCAAAGCTACCGGCAGATCCGACAACGCTATTCGTAAGATTGACTTTGAAGGCACCACTGCGCCTGACGGCACGATTGTCCGCAGCTGCGAGCCCATCCGCCCGGAATCGCCCAAGAAGAAGAATGTTCCCCGCCCCCGGCGTTTGGCACCTCTTCGTCAGACTGTTCCTGAGCCAGCTTCTTTGCCCTTACCCAACGATGCCGCAACTACCGGAACAAGGATGCAGCCGAATAGCGTTGCGCCATTCCGCGATTTACCACCCATTGGTTTCTCCACTCCGGCGGCAAACTTCGCGCGGCCAACCAGCGACTTTCCACCCAGCGATCATAGCCAGCCTGATGTGCTGGTGCTTACAGGCGAAGTGCGGTCATCCACTGTAGTGCCACCGACGGAACAACTGGTGGACCTACCTCATCAGATGGCAGATCTACAAGCGCAGAAAGGTCAACAACAGATCATCGACTCAGTCCTCTACCCCTTCGCTGGTGCACAACAGGAAGCGCATTCAACACCAGAATATAGCCCCGGCATGCGAAGTGGCGAGCTACCAGACCAGCAAGCGTCTGACGATCGCGAATATCTTCATGTGGGGAATGCCTGTCCCACTCTGAGTTCGCCCAGAAGTCCTATTGTCGATGACACTATGCAGTCCCCGGACTTCGCTGAAGCAGTTGTCGGCCGCCCTGAAGATCAAGCGAGCGATGATACGGGCAAGGCCGTCGCCTCTCCGAGAATCAGCACAACGGATCCGGTTGCCGAAGGAGCTACTGCTGACGGCGGAAACGCTCCTGTTGTGCACGAACTTCCTGGCAAGCGGACGAGAAGAAAACCCGACCGCCTCGATCCAGAGATACCTGCTTCTGCCCGTAGAAAGCGCGCCCCAAAGCCGCAAAGGATGAAGATTTAATGCTTGTTTCTGTTCCCTTCAAATCAATCGACGTTCCTTGGCTTAATCAATGGGCTGAAACTGCTCCATAATGCACGTTCTTGTGAATGCCTTCCTCGTCGGCTCACCACCTCTGTATATGTCCCATGAAGACCTCCAGAGCGACGAAAAAGCGGGAGGGAGAGGAGAGCGGGAGGGAGAGAAAGCGGGGGGGGGGGAGAAAGCGGGAGGGGAGAAAGCGGGAGGGAGAGGAAAGCGGGAGGGAGAAGAAAGTGGGAGGGAGAAGAAAGCGGGAGGGAGAGGAAAGCGGGAGGGAGAAGAAAGCGGGAGGGAGAGGAAAGCGGGAGGGAGAGAAAGGGGGAGGGAGAGGAAAGCGGGAGGGAGAGAAAGTGGGAGGGAGAGGAAAGCGGGAGGGAGAGAAAGGGGGAGGGAGAAGAAAGCGGGAGGGAGAGGAAAGCGGGAGGGAGAAGAAAGCGGGAGGGAGAGGAAAGCGGGAGGGAGAGAAAGGGGGAGGGAGAGGAAAGCGGGAGGGAGAGAAAGTGGGAGGGAGAGACAGCGGGAGGGAGAGAAAGTGGGAGGGAGAGACAGCGGGAGGGAGAGAAAGTGGGAGGGAGAGACAGCGGGAGGGAGAGGAAAGCGGGAGGGAGAGGAGAGGGGGGGGAAGAGGAAAGCGGCGGAGAGGAAAGCGGAGGAGAGAATGTCCGGACTACAGTGCTAGGTTCATATCGCAGCGTAATGCTTGCTCCCTATAGTTGAATAATCCTGCTTGTTCTGTCAACAATGACGACGCATCCTTCATCCGCGAGAGCGAGCTTGCAAGGAGCACGAAGCAGAGCATAGTGATACGAAAAAAGCATAGCAGTTCGGTGAGGTGCAGCGGTCATGTCTAACAATGTCACATTTTATGTTCAGGGTACGTATCCCCCAATCTGCTAGACTACTGTACAACAGCGTACGATGCGATGAGGATCGGAAAGCGTATCGTGATCTTAGCGTCCTGCGGCGTTTTGTAACAGCGTGTCTACTTTACTGCGACGGTGGTGGATGAGAAGAGAAACGGAAATTGTTATCGTAATCGTGGCGGTCGTGGGCGATCTAATGATTTGAATCATAGCGGTCGTAATTGTGGTTGTAGAGCGGGAGAATCTTGCGAGTCGTACTGCCAGGTGCAGCATAAGAGTGTAGTGTCCATAATATACAGGTCAGGTAGTAGCGATAGAGCAGAACTTGCTGGACGTCCGGCTGTGTGGGGTTTGCATGCGTCCCATCACAGGATAGGCTCTTGTTTGTCTTAGAGAGAGTCGAAGAGAGAACGGAACTACAGGTCGTCGTCAGGTCAGCCGAAACCAGAGTAGAGACCGACTCACGACATTGGGTCCTTGGTGCTGAGTAGGCCCGTACTCCTCAGACTCGTCAGCATCCACGTTGTTATTGTTGGCGGCATCACCGGTCGAATGATAGGAACCACTAAGGTATACGGGGTTGATAGTCTGCCACCACTTAGCTAGGAGTCCTCAGATCTAATAGGTCCTGCTCACCGGCTCCTGGTATGTGCCAACTGCACGGGTTGGAATGGGCGTGATATCCGCGTCAGCCTCGTCCTTCATCGCTCCAGAGGCATTGTACGGCGTAAACATCAGGAAGGGGCTAAGAGAGATACGGTCGTCCACACTGCCGCGATGATCATCAGCTTCTCCAGAAGTATGGTACGTGGGCGCCGTGGATGAGGAAGGTCCGGGTGGCGCGGCATCGTCCAAATCGATGTCTGACTCGGCAAGGATCGCAGCCGTGTCGAGGCGGCTCATGATGTCTGCCGCTTCCCCCTCGTTCACCTCACCCCCGTAAACGCGCAGAGAGCTGCGCTCTTCTCGAGCCTGAAGAGCCTTGATCCGGTGTGCTGCGGCCGGGGAGGGACTGTGCGGACGGTTCTCTTTATCTTCGATACGGCGCCTTTTATGCGAAGTTGGCGTCGTAGGCGTTGTCGGCGTCCTGTTGCGGCGCAGAGACCCGTGGGTGGGAGAAGCGATAGCATTTAGTTGCTCCTGCACCGTAGCCATGGCCGCAGCGGTCGCCGCAGCCGTAGCATGCGGTCCCCAAGGCAACCCGTCGCTGGTCGCCAAGAAGTACTCGACATACCAGTCTTGAACCGCGTCCTTGGGGGGAAACGAATCAGATATCGTCATCACCAGCGGACTCGGCGCGGATGTGTATGTCCATCTGATGTTCCTATCCATTTTGGCAACGAGCGCGAGAGCAGCCTTGAATGACATGAGCCAGAGGATCATTTCGTTAAGCCTGAATCGCTTACGGCGAAGTACCTGTTGTTGACGTTGAAGGAGAAGGGTTCCGGGGTGGGACTAGACTCGATCAGGTCCGCTTTAAAGAAGCTCAGCTCCGTGTAAAGCTTTCCGCGCCCTGTGATGTGTATGTCAGCAATGGTTCCAGACCTAGGAGTGGGGACCAACCAGCAACGGCTTCTACTTTAACGAGGTCTTCCTCGAAGGTTATAATCACAAAGCCATCCGCCTTCGATGTGAAAGCATGCAGCACCTTGTTGATGGACTTGCACGCCATAGGGCTGAGAACGAGGTGAGGAAGCAGCCCGAAATCTTCATCCATCCTGGGTTGATTAGGCGCGTCCGGCACGTCGATGAGTTCAAAGCGGTACGTGTACGAAACACCTAGCAGAACATAGCATATATGCGTCAGTTGACACGATGCGGCTCGAAGTAAAGCTCAGGCTCACCGTGAGGCAGGGAGAACCTGACGAAAAATGCACTCTCCACACCATGCTCGTGTTCCATCCAGTCGGGATACTCGTCCTCGTCTTCTTCCATATCTTCGGATGGTTTATAGATGAGAATGGTGGCAGAGATTAGGCCAGCCGCTTTGAAGGGGAGCGCCTTGAAGCGCGTTTCGAGCAGCTTGATGTACAGGAACGATGAATCCTGGTCCCCTTCGGCCAGAGATACAGGGGAGGGCTGGTAGAGAATATTCGGCGAGAGACCAGGCGTATGATACTTCATAAAGAATGACCGATGAAGGACAGCTTTTGCATGAGCAGAACGGGCCATACACCATGTCCGAAGGTGTAGCTATATGCACATCAGAAACTGTAAACGTGAACGGCCTTGCAGGCAGCGCACCTCGTCAGGCATAGTGATAATCTCCATCTCATCGCCGTACTTGCTCAAGCTCCGCAGGATCTCATACAGGTCTAATACTCAGCTGCAGATCCCGACCCCAGAAAGGAGACTAACCTCTAGCAGCGCTGGGGCTTACGGTAGCATTCAGTACGATCATGGCAGCTGATAAGCGGTGATTAAAGTAGAGGCGATGGCTGAAAGTGTGTTGTTGTCAGAGGAGAGAATGGGTATGTTTGGAAGTACAGTGAGGAGAATAATACAGAGCGGATAAGTGGTCGTACAGGCGGAAGTTCTAGCAGGGCGAGAATGTGTCCCGCACGCCCAGGTTGAACGCCCTGACGTCGACTCTGCTGATCCCTACTGCATGTCTCCTGCTGTCTGCAACGTTCACCTCGACGCACCACCTTGCTATGAACTACTACGGAATACCGCTGCAAAAGCGCGAGAAGCATCTCAAAACTCAGGCGGACTGCCGGGTGGAATTCATGAGACGCATGATGTCTCGTGTGGCACGTCATTCGTACGCACCTCTCAACCCGACCCCAGCAGTAACCTGGACGCCTGGATCTGCCCTGGACGAGGCTCCTCCTAGGGGGGAATCGGATACCCCGCTCTTGCAGGTTGACTTCCATTCGCCAGACCAGACGATAAACGATGAAAGCATCTGTCTGGGGTATGAGCAGAAATACTTAGTCGGCCGCGCAAGGGAGGGGCGCAGTTTCTTCTTCAGTGGAGCAGCAGGTGTGCCGCCTACTATTCGAAGGGATACTGGGTTATTGATTACTCTTGCAGGCACCGGAAAGACAGTTGCGCTACTTGCCATCATCAAAGCGCTAGAAGAGATCCACCCTCGCAGCGCAATCGGAGTCTGCGCAACGACCGGACTTGCTGCTTCTCACATTGGGGGTACTACTCTCCACTCGTGGGCCGGTATCGGGCTAGGAGAGGGATCAGCGGCGGATATGGCGGCGGCTATTCGTAGCTCTCCGAAGGCACTGGAGCGCTGCTTGACCAACGAAGTCTTGATCATTGAGGAAAGTAAGCGGCTTGCTTTCGCTTCTTGAATCGCCTCATAGAAAACAGTCGGCTTGGCACACGGCGAACTACTCGATACCTTCTTCGAAGCGTTCGCCATGGTCCGCGACAATCAAAGGCCCTTTGGTGGCGTACAGGTGAGTTGCTGGAACTCGTTCAAGCAATGCCTGACGACCGGTAGTTGATCGTATGCGGTGACTTCCTCCAACTCCCTCCTGTTCACCGCGCCCTTGACACCAGCCGAACGAAATTTGCTTTCGAGGCGTCCTGCTGGTCTGGCCTGGATGAGGCTTGGTGTCTGAAGACTGTCTACCGCCAAAGTGACCCGGGTATGTTCATCTATGCGGATAGCGCAGACAGTTGACTCACGTCGGGCAGTGTTCATTCAGATGCTGGAGGAGATGCGGCAAGCTGAGCTATCTGACCACAGCATACGGCGATTTCAGGAGCTAGCAGAGCCGATCCAGTGCCCCGCTGGAGTAGAACCAACAGAATTGTGGGTCGCAATCAAAACCAGTCTGGCTTCTCATTTACGTGGTCGGACAGATTTGCAACACGCGCAGAGGCTTATGTAGCGAATATGGCTCATCTGGAGCTTCTCGACGGTCCCGAATTCGTCTACAAGGCAGTCGACCACCCCTCACCCACCTGTCTGATTGAAGCAGCCGCAGCGCTTGCGGATCTCACAGTGCCTGGCGACCTCAGATTGCGGGTGGGCGCGCAGATCATGCTACTTCGGAACCAACAAGGCGATCCCTTTCTTGCGAATGGAAGTGCTGGTCGTGTTCTCGGTTTCGCATCCAGGATAGCATGGATCAGAGCCGGTCAAAACTTTGCAAACTGCACAAGCGCGTCGGCGCTGCACACCCGTACTGAAAGGCTCTTTCCGGTTGTGGAATTCCCTAAAACCTCTACTCGAGACGCATATCAGATGCTGCTGGTGCCGCAAAGGATTGACCTTAAGGCCAACGGTGATGTCATTGCAAGTCGTACGCAGGCAAGTTCGCTCGCCAAAGGAATTCCTACCCTGGCTCATAAGCTTCTGCGCAGCTTCCGTGCGCTCTGGGCTACGCAATGTCCATTCATAAAGCTCAGGGGACGACCGCGGACGCGGCCAAAGTGGATCTAAGGCGCGTCTGGGGCCTGGGTAATGAGATTCTTTAAGAGCCGAGGCTCCTACGGTAACCGTTGATAGGTCACGCTTACTCTGGCTCTGCGCGCGTGCGAACGAGACGGGGTCTGCAGCTGCTTAATTTCGATCCAGGCAAAGTGAGTATTCAGGCACCTCACCAGCTGCCGTGCTCTGACCACGAATCTGAGATTAAAGCGTCTTCTACCGTCAAGCGGTACTACAAGACGGTGCGCAGCATTCCTGCTGAGCATTCAGCATAGGACGTCGTAAGTGCGCTGGGTGTGTTTCTGTCGCGGTAAGTATGGGTATGTTTGTCGTTCATGCTAGCACAATGTATATTACAGCCAATTACTTCTGCTCGGGTCAATAAGCCACTGCCTTCTTTTCCCTGGCCAGCCCATTCGCAGCTCTTGCGACGGACGTCCCCTCCCTTGCCGTGACAGATACGGTAACCATGCGCTCTGAGAGAGACCTTGTACCTACCAAGAAGTTAGCTTGGCTGCTTCAGCACAGATGAGCGGTAGCACTTGCGAGCAGCATCATTCCCTCCATTGACAGTCGATCATGCGAGCTCCCAGCGGATGCTTAGGATCATATGCTCAGGTGTGGCGCTCACCGCGCCTTTGATGCCGACTATCTCCCTGAAGCGGGACTCGTCACTATCCCGGAACGCCCCTTTGTCCTGTAATCCGCTTTGGCCTCTGAGGGCTTCTCCAGGGTGGTGGAAAGCACGGGTCACTCGGTATACTTACCCATTGGTCTTCAGGCTGAATACACTGGGGAAAGGGTGTTGAGCATTGGCGCCTGAGCTGGCGTCCGGGGCGGAGATTGGTGCAATGGTTGGGTTGAAATGTGCATTGCTAGAGGCTGGAAGGAGGGTGAGTGCCAATGGCCAAATGGAACAGCATAGAACTGACAGGCGTTTCAGAGTCGGATGTCGCATGCGCAAGATCCTAGCATCGATGCGGCCTGTATCGTAGACATAACGCGACAACGTGTCCCCCTTCATCCAGCCCATCCATCCAATGTCGTGCGCTGAAGAGCGTTCTTCGTAGTCACGCAGCTCGTAAAAATCCTCATAGATTCTCACAGAATGGAGTTCATTTGCAGCATCATGAGTAAACATCCTGCTGGATGGCAAAGGGGAAAGAAAAGGTGCGAGAAACCCGTCTCACTGCCGATGGCGCTTACGGGACAATGCTGAACAGATAAACCCCGCCTATCTCCACACACTACAATCATGGAAGCCACCGGAGCCCATAGTCACACACGCCTTGTATGCCTCCTTCTGGTCACGTCTGGAATGGGAGCACAATGGACTGATGTGGCGAGGGAGGTATCTTTGCCGCTTCCGGAAGCCACCGGCCTCGTGTGAGCCACTCAGCGGACCCTGCCACTGGCCGTGTCCTTGTCGTCCTTTAAACGGCCGTCACATTGAGTCAGCGCTTCCACTCACTCACATCCTCGATTCTCTCGCACATTGCAACACAACATCTGCTTTAGAGGTTATGCCGTTCGATTATGCTGCCTTTCGCACCCTCCTGTCCGTCAACGATATATCGGTGAGCACCACTTGTTACCTCCACCTGCCGCGACTCATCCCATACAGACGATGCAAGCGCAGCTCGAGGCTATGCTGCAGCTGCCCGCCTTTGCTGGAAGCCAATGGGACCGAATGTATAACGGCCTGATTCATCCCTGCCTGGTCGAAAAGCAGTCGTATGTTTTCTCCTTGGTGCTGTATTGGTATAAGCGGCTGACGCGCAACCTGAAGGGGCTTCGAGGTAAACCATTATAGGCTGGTTCCCGCCTCGGCACATCCGGACGGTCTGGAGTATCCCCAAATTCCCGACATCCGACTTGTGTGCGTGAGGTTGGATCTGGAGGGCTCCCGGCATGTCATTGCCGATGCGTGCAACGCACTCCGTGAGTACAGTGCTCTAGTTTGCATGGTGTCCCTGATATTTATGAAGTGCAATTCATACGACATAAACTTGGCGCGGGCGGCGTAAACGAGACGTATGCTACGCTCATTCTCACCTACGGATGGATGGAGATTCTGTTCGGTCCGCAGGGAACCCCCGTCGTTCTCTCGTCTGTTGCTGTGTCGGGAACCTGCGCTGAAATGCCGACTGCTGGTCTTCTCGAATCCCTGGCCGGATGTAACCTGCCGGGTCCTTGGAAGACGAGGGGATGGTGCAAGCGTGTTGTCCAGGAAGAGCATCTGCAAGCCCTGCAGGAGCTGATGTCCGATGTCCAGTATGAGGGAATGAGGGAGTTCGAGAGGCTTGCGCGCGCCCGGGGTGAGATTGGCGATGAGCGTCCCGATCCTAAGGACCAAGCGGGCATTCTGAATTGCGCGGAGAGACCGTTCATTATATGGTACGCCTCTCCTTCACACAGGTTCTACCTACTAACTCACCAAATCAGGCTATTCGTTATGAGTCGTAGGGTTCTGGTATCGGAAGCACGGCGCGGCTTGGATATCAAGGTCGTCACTATCCGGAAGAAGTCCGTCCCCTACATCCTCGCCGCCCTCCGCCAGAGCATGCAGAACTCCACGGGTCCTGTGCTGGTGCAGCTGGCTAACACGCTCCTTCAAGACGGCATAGGCAAACTCTGCCTCGTCGCTCCTTGTTGGAGATGCAGGCTTGCGATTTCGTATGCGGACGACGCGCAGGTCGTGACCCTGCACATCGAGTATCAAGACCGCAATGGTTGGCATCTCCTCACGAAGCTTGTGTGGACCATTCCATTCCTATATGACTTTTTCAGCCAGCCTGAACCTCCGCGTAATCTCATTACCTCGCAAGGCGAGCCCGTCCAGGATGATCACTAGCCGTAGCAAGCGTAGGTAGCTGCCATGTTGCTGAAGTACCCCTGTTTCTATGCTCGCACAATGTGATGGCATGTGGTGATGAAAGCCGATTTTCAAGCTCGTCATAGCGCGCGCATTCGCGAGAGGGTGAACGTATGTGATTCGCACAATGAGTTAAGGTGTCGCTATGTACAGAAGCCTAGAGCTTAGAGCAAATCTACGGCTAAGCATAAGACCGTCGTCAAGACATGTCTAGGTTGCTCTCGTTGTTGGAAAGAATCGCGCACTGAAGACAAGCATAACCCTCCTCAACAACCTAGACGCAGCGCAGCAGCGCGTCGCGCAGTTATGTCCAGCCTATCGTTGATCATGAGAAGCACGTCATTTTCTATTTCGGCTGCAAGGGCGGAGGCGTCGGGATGGTATAACTTGAAACGCCATCGGCCTTGGTCGGAGTTCAGAAGAGCCACGCTATCTTCCGCCTTATCGCTGTAGCGGAAGACGTAGCGTTCAGCTGGTGTCTCTTCCTCCTCTTCCAGGACACGCAATGCGATGTAGCGACTCCCCCTCGGTGTGAGAAGGTCAGCCACCCAGGTCGATACGTAACTTTCGACGTGAGCGCTGATCAGGGTGAAAGGGCGCGATACGCCAAATGAGAGAACAGCTTCCCAGGCAGGTCCAGGTCGACTGTAAAACTCGGCCTTATACAGAGCAATCTGCTCTGGCTCACTGCATTCCGAAGGAAGACATGTCACCCGCTGAGGGGAAATCACTGGAGCTTCCCGAATGAGTCCACCGGCTGCCGTACGAGCGCGAACATGCTGCGGCAGACGAAAATTAGCATTGCCCGCGTCATAACGTGTACATTGTATACTTACGAGGGCTTGTTCTTTCGTGGGGATATGGCTTCCATATTGTTCTAGCATCCAGGAAGGGATATGGATAATTGGTGCAGCTTCGCGGTTCGTGGAGCAGATATCACAGCTGACCACGAACCAGAGACGCGACTCCTTCTGCCCCACCAGCAACGTACAGCCGGACGTAGCCCCGGTTGCGAGCACGTGAAGGGAGTCACAATGACGGAGCAGATCAGATTCTTTCTCTGTCACTGCGAGCTCCCAGTTGCCGACGCAAGGCCTCGGTTTCTTCCGATACATTGCCGGAACAGGCGGCAGAACAGCGATCCGTATCTTGCTTGTCTGGCTGCCGATGTCGTGTACGAGGACGAGCAGAAGATCCGGCTCCGGCCCGAAACAGATCGCAGAGACTGTTTCCTGCTCAGGAGTTGGCAGGGTAGCCCAAGGGCACGGTTCCCCGTAACCCTCGATGTCTACTTGACAGTAAAGGATGTAATCGCGTTGGCGGCGAATGGCGAGAACCATGCCAATCTCGGGATGATCCAGGACGACAGCGTCGTGAGGTATTCCACCGATCTGGCATTGTGCTTCTGGCTGGACGCGATCGGCGGTCGAATATGTCTCCTCTCTGCGCGCCTTGTGGACTGCAAGATTGTTGATGGAGCCGATATCAAAGACTCTGACACCGTCCCACTCATTATTTAGCAAAAATAATGAGAGGGAGGGCGCGGCGAATATTCCATAGACAGAGCCATGCTATCATATGTCCATCAATTTACGCTCTAGAAACGAGAGAGGTGTCACGCACATAGGTATCAAGGGCTACGTCGACCTCCCTCTGATCCGCCAAATTTCGTACATGGACGCGAGGCAGCCCATCCTTCTCAGCGAAACAAGCCCATGGACCCCCCCACGCGACCGGACGAGCGGACCTCTCGATCTCGATGTGACGAGGATCGGAAAATGCTGAGAATGAGACGAAAAATGTCTGTCTTGTCGTATTCCTCGCCACCGGCATATCGCCAGACAACGTAAGAAGCGTAGATAGGTCGTCTCGGAACCAAGACACCAAAATGTCCACCTGATCCGACGACGACTGCCGGATCTGAGGCGTTCCATCCAGACCGAGTCGACCACTGCTTCCATGGGCGAGGAAGGGCGGCGTCCACTTGTACAAGCCTGGTGCGGCGCGCGGGGCGTTGGGGAATGAGCCTTTGTAGCTTTGATGGACCACTGTTATATATCCGAGCTGATCGATGGAGATGGTCCATGGTCCTTTGACCGCAGCCCATGCGATGCAAGATTGAAAGCCGGGGACGAGGACTCGCTCAACAGAACGGTACGTATAGAGCTTGTCTGGGGACCGTGTGATGGGAGCACGGGCTCGTGTGTCGAAGGGCGTGCTGCCTCCCAGTCCGACGTTGGACGCTCTTTCCTCGTATAGCGGCGACCAGTCGGCCATAGTAGCGGAATAGCGGTCCCCAATAAACATGTTGGCCATGTTAGATATAAGATGAAGAGAGGATCGGTTGATGCAGTATGTAGCGGTTCTGGCAAGAGGGAACTTCTATTAGTACGTATCCAGGCCAGCAGGCCTCTTCACCCCCTCACAGCCAGCCAGCCCTCTGCGACCACACGAAGCGCCTCAGCTGAGGCTGCGTGTGTCACCGCATCTTGATCATGTGGAACCAGCCTTACTAACCGACGGAAACAAAAGAATGGTGCCTCGTGCATCCTCAAACAAGCCGTTTCTGGTAATCCGCCCGAAAAGGTATTCTTCTGCCGACCATCAGGTTCTCAACCGTCCGTACCATATATGTACGATACTTTCCAGAACACGGGTACTTTGGTCTGATGGTAGTACTAGAACGAGACCGCTTCGTAGGCACTGGCTTGAACCTCTGCAATGACAGGGGGCGTCGAAGGAGGAGGCGCCCATGCCCCGCCCGTGTCCTGCCACTCTCCCCGCACTATGGCAGCCGTCCAAACCGCCGTGAAGTATCGCTTACCGGTATATCTCGAAGAGATGCTTGTGAAGGTGGCCACCTATCTGAATCTTCAGCTGCGACGTAACAAGAAGTACCTGAGGACGGTTCTGACTCAACTCGAGCACTGGTCAAAACTTCTGGTGCGTACGCCTCCACCACTCTGCAGAGTAAATGGCTTGATAACGAACCCTACAGAATCCACTGATCAAGCTCTACTTCTTCCTTGACCTTGCCGACGAACATCCCATTCCACTAAAGGAACGGATTCTTGACGTCTTGAAAACATGGCAATGGCTGCATGACGCCGGGTTAGCCTCTGAGCTTGCTTCTCAAGACAGACTTCTCGCCATTAACTTATTGCCCTCTGAGTACTTCGTCTCCTTCCCAGCCTTAGCAGGAGTCGTGCAGCGCGGGTCCCCTCGTCCGAATGGAATCATCACATCGGACGGTTTTTTGAATTTGAAAGCCACCTCGAAAGAGAAACCCGTCCAAATCGCGTTGAACTGGGACGAACGGTTGCGTTACGCATTCGCACATGCAACCAAATCTCTCATAGATCTCCTCGGCCATGGTCCAGACCTTCGAGCTGATGGTTCCGGCAACAGAGCGAAGGCACATGTCGCCGTCGTGCGAGAATTATGGGTACGCGTCCCAGCTCCTCTTTCTGTCCTTTTGACCAGGTCCTTCCAACGAGTCCTCTAGGATATTATTTGGAACGCTGCGATGGCTCTGAGAATCCGACCTCTTCCGGGAATTTTGCGGACGCGGTTGCTCAGTGACATGCTGTACGCGAGAGATACTATCTTCGCCTGCGGTTTCAAGCCCGAGGTGACCGCCTTGCATGCTTCCTGCGCACCAGACAGCTTTCGTAATTACGCTCTGGGGCGCGAAGCTTGGATTTGGATCAACGCTCCGACCGATGCAAGGAAGAAAGGCAGGGACCAAGATTGGTGGCAAAATACTGGCATACCTCGACAGAGCTTCGTCCAGATGCATTTGAGTGTGGAGTACGGCAATCAGCTTGTGCGGTCCATAATCCCGGACGCCAAGTGGTCGCAGGACGCCAGTAGAGAAAGCGTCGGTTTCTATATCCTTTATACCACAGACGCCTGGGTGAGTGATTATCACCTTTGTCGTGCTAATGGTCGCCGACGGGTTTTCACGCCGCGACAGATACAGTTCCTTCTTGAGCATTATGTTGCCTATTCTGAAATCAGTACGACGATGGTCGAGAACCTGATCACTCTTCTAAAGCAATTGAACGATCTCGTGGGCTCCGACGAACTACTGTCACTTGCTATACCCGGTGCAATTCTTCCTTTACAACGCTTGCCTCTCGCCCTTGTTTTACGTTGTGATCCGGCCGAAACTCTTCGACCGCGCGGCGTTCAGTTCATGAAATTCAAGCATTGGCAAGACCGATTGTCACCGATGCTCACACCTCCGAGACGAGAGACGGCAACAGAGCGCAGAGACCGTGTAGTAATGGCGTGCCGGTTGCTCGTAAGTGCCTGGCTCGTCTTGGATAGTCCCTTTCTTAAGTGATACAGGGCCTGTTCTATGCGTGCTTCGAATCGCAAGTATTTGATATGATTCCCGGGGCTTTTCATGCCGACGTGCTTAAGCTCCTGCATGAAGCCCATGCTCTGGCAAAGCGAGGCGACGTGCGAATACGAGAACACCTCCCGAATCCGACGTGCGTGCCCTGGTGTCATCGTCAGCAGCATAAGACTGCCATGGGCATAGCAGATACTCAACTGAGACGGAAGACGGAGAGTTATCTCGCTAAGGCTGCCTCAATATTGGATCCTCTTCGCTCCATATCAGCTGGCAACCCTGCCCGGGAGGGCGTGGACAGCGTAGCAGTCGCATGTCGCGCTCAGCTCCCTCCATCGATCGACCTGCTGAACGCTTGGTCGTCTGACCATTCTGATCCTCCCAGAGGTAGTGGCAACGGCGCTTTCGAGCCACCAGGAGCTGATCTTTTAGTGGATTCTGGAGAGGAACCACAGATGCTCCTTCCTAACGCTGCTGTGAGCGAGACTAGCTTGAGGCAGGGAGATGCGAAGCCGGTGCTCCCCGAGTCAACAGAGGAAGACATGCCTCAGGACCCAGATCCGACTGTACCTTTATTAGCATCACAAACCAAACGGCGTCGCACGCAGCAAGAGGATACGGACGATTCAAGACTGGATTCAGATGGGACGAGCGAAGAGGACGAGCGAAACGAAGGAGAAGCTTTGCAAAGGTCAGAAGACGTTGGAGGTGGACAACCAGATGCATCACGACACCCGGTCAGATCGTCTGATCAAGTTCAACGTCCGCTGTCGCCTCTTGCTACTCCAAACGTTGGGGACCTCTCGCCAAATCCGTCCAACAGCTCACTTCCCCCCGTCCCTGATATCGGCGGCCCACCCCTCACGGGCATGGAAAGGCCGGCCGAAGTACCCTCCGATCAGGCGACGACCGACAAAACATGGATCTACGATGAAACTGAGATGACGGATGACGAAACTCTAAATCTTCCGGTCGACGAGCTCAGCGATTGGTCTCCCAATGGAGAGCATTCGCAGGTGTCCCTGCGCAACGCCGCTATCGCTCAGAAGGGCTGGATCAGCATTCACGAAGATTGTCGCAGAGCGGATAATCCTTACTACAAGGGCACGGAAGCGACCGACTTCGTACCCCGCGTATGGTTTGCCCAAACGGAGCGCGCCCTTCAAAAATATGAAAAAAACGTGGTTGGTTCGAAGATTATGCCTAAGTATTATCCCTGGTGGAAACTTAACCGGGCCCGCATTCGCCGTGCGGGCGTCGTCATAACCCGCTTCCGCCCTAGGGAGCGCTTCGTAATCGTGAGTATCTACTCTGCTCTTTCTCGAGGCGATCCTTATATCATCTCAAGATCGCGCATGGTTTCTACAGGTGCCAGACATGCCAGCGTTGCTGGTCGCAAAGCAAGACGAAGAAAAGCCAAAGCAAATGGACGGAGACCTGCTGGCGTGTACTAGGTGAGAAATGCACGCATTGTAGCGGAAAACAAGTACCCTGCATGTTCCGCACCGACAAGATGGTGGACAGTAAGCATGGCGAGCGGCTGATGGTCCGAGCTACTAATCTGGCTGCAGTACCTCACGATTGTTACGAATGCGAGACGGATTTCAGCGAGCTGGCAGCGGAACTCGACGAGCAAGAGCAGGCGACTTGGCCAGAGTTTGCCGTCGGAATCGCTAAACGGAGTACGCCAAGTAAACCTTTCTTGTGGACGCAGCAAGGTCGTATATTCCGCTTACGCGGACGCCCTCCCGAAACCAAGCAGGAAAAAGCGGAGAAAAGGAAGAAGAAGAAGCGGCAAAAGAGGACAGAGAAGTGAGCTTCCCCGTCTAGTGCCCTTCTCAGTAGCGGGTCGTTGCCATAGTGTGCGAGTTGTGTATCCGCAGATAGGACGATAAGGATTCGAATCCGCTTTCTGCCCATAGCGACAACCCAGGGGAACGGTCCTGGAACTATGGATTGTCCAGAGGCACGAGGACACAGGCCGCGGCGGCTACCCTGTAGCCTGATGCGACGCACTAAAACCGTGACGATCATTGTCAACATTTAAAGACCGGATCTATACAACGTAGCTCTTGTTAAAGGATTTTGGGACTGGCTCCGCAAGGTAGCGGTACGCCGTCCAGTCAGTACTATACTGGCGATCAAGCAGCGCTCCAGTGCCTTCGGAGAGCTACGAATAGCCGCCGCCATATCCGCCGCTGATCCCTCTCCTAGCCCGATACCGGCCCACGAGTGGAGAGTAGTACCCCCAATGTGAGAAGCAGCAAGTCCGGTCGTTGCGCAGACTCCGATTGCGCTGCGAGGGTGGATCTCTTCTAGCGCTTTGATGATGGCAAGTAGCGCAACTGTCTTTCCGGTGCCTGCAAGAGTAATCAATAACCCAGTATCCCTTCGAATAGTAGGCGGCACACCTGCTGCTCCACTGAAGAAGAAACTGCGCCCCTCCCTTGCGCGGCCGACTAAGTATTTCTGCTCATACCCCAGACAGATGCTTTCATCGTTTATCGTCTGGTCTGGCGAATGGAAGTCAACCTGCAAGAGCGGGGTATCCGATTCCCCCCTAGGAGGAGCCTCGTCCAGGGCAGATCCAGGCGTCCAGGTTACTGCTGGGGTCGGGTTGAGAGGTGCGTACGAATGACGTGCCACACGAGACATCATGCGTCTCATGAATTCCACCCGGCAGTCCGCCTGAGTTTTGAGATGCTTCTCGCGCTTTTGCAGCGGTATTCCGTAGTAGTTCATAGCAAGGTGGTGCGTCGAGGTGAACGTTGCAGACAGCAGGAGACATGCAGTAGGGATCAGCAGAGTCGACGTCAGGGCGTTCAACCTGGGCGTGCGGGACACATTCTCGCCCTGCTAGAACTTCCGCCTGTACGACCACTTATCCGCTCTGTATTATTCTCCTCACTGTACTTCCAAACATACCCATTCTCTCCTCTGACAACAACACACTTTCAGCCATCGCCTCTACTTTAATCACCGCTTATCAGCTGCCATGATCGTACTGAATGCTACCGTAAGCCCCAGCGCTGCTAGAGGTTAGTCTCCTTTCTGGGGTCGGGATCTGCAGCTGAGTATTAGACCTGTATGAGATCCTGCGGAGCTTGAGCAAGTACGGCGATGAGATGGAGATTATCACTATGCCTGACGAGGTGCGCTGCCTGCAAGGCCGTTCACGTTTACAGTTTCTGATGTGCATATAGCTACACCTTCGGACATGGTGTATGGCCCGTTCTGCTCATGCAAAAGCTGTCCTTCATCGGTCATTCTTTATGAAGTATCATACGCCTGGTCTCTCGCCGAATATTCTCTACCAGCCCTCCCCTGTATCTCTGGCCGAAGGGGACCAGGATTCATCGTTCCTGTACATCAAGCTGCTCGAAACGCGCTTCAAGGCGCTCCCCTTCAAAGCGGCTGGCCTAATCTCTGCCACCATTCTCATCTATAAACCATCCGAAGATATGGAAGAAGACGAGGACGAGTATCCCGACTGGATGGAACACGAGCATGGTGTGGAGAGTGCATTTTTCGTCAGGTTCTCCCTGCCTCACGGTGAGCCTGAGCTTTACTTCGAGCCGCATCGTGTCAACTGACGCATATATGCTATGTTCTGCTAGGTGTTTCGTACACGTACCGCTTTGAACTCATCGACGTGCCGGACGCGCCTAATCAACCCAGGATGGATGAAGATTTCGGGCTGCTTCCTCACCTCGTTCTCAGCCCTATGGCGTGCAAGTCCATCAACAAGGTGCTGCATGCTTTCACATCGAAGGCGGATGGCTTTGTGATTATAACCTTCGAGGAAGACCTCGTTAAAGTAGAAGCCGTTGCTGGTTGGTCCCCACTCCTAGGTCTGGAACCATTGCTGACATACACATCACAGGGCGCGGAAAGCTTTACACGGAGCTGAGCTTCTTTAAAGCGGACCTGATCGAGTCTAGTCCCACCCCGGAACCCTTCTCCTTCAACGTCAACAACAGGTACTTCGCCGTAAGCGATTCAGGCTTAACGAAATGATCCTCTGGCTCATGTCATTCAAGGCTGCTCTCGCGCTCGTTGCCAAAATGGATAGGAACATCAGATGGACATACACATCCGCGCCGAGTCCGCTGGTGATGACGATATCTGATTCGTTTCCCCCCAAGGACGCGGTTCAAGACTGGTATGTCGAGTACTTCTTGGCGACCAGCGACGGGTTGCCTTGGGGACCGCATGCTACGGCTGCGGCGACCGCTGCGGCCATGGCTACGGTGCAGGAGCAACTAAATGCTATCGCTTCTCCCACCCACGGGTCTCTGCGCCGCAACAGGACGCCGACAACGCCTACGACGCCAACTTCGCATAAAAGGCGCCGTATCGAAGATAAAGAGAACCGTCCGCACAGTCCCTCCCCGGCCGCAGCACACCGGATCAAGGCTCTTCAGGCTCGAGAAGAGCGCAGCTCTCTGCGCGTTTACGGGGGTGAGGTGAACGAGGGGGAAGCGGCAGACATCATGAGCCGCCTCGACACGGCTGCGATCCTTGCCGAGTCAGACATCGATTTGGACGATGCCGCGCCACCCGGACCTTCCTCATCCACGGCGCCCACGTACCATACTTCTGGAGAAGCTGATGATCATCGCGGCAGTGTGGACGACCGTATCTCTCTTAGCCCCTTCCTGATGTTTACGCCGTACAATGCCTCTGGAGCGATGAAGGACGAGGCTGACGCGGATATCACGCCCATTCCAACCCGTGCAGTTGGCACATACCAGGAGCCGGTGAGCAGGACCTATTAGATCTGAGGACTCCTAGCTAAGTGGTGGCAGACTATCAACCCCGTATACCTTAGTGGTTCCTATCATTCGACCGGTGATGCCGCCAACAATAACAACGTGGATGCTGACGAGTCTGAGGAGTACGGGCCTACTCAGCACCAAGGACCCAATGTCGTGAGTCGGTCTCTACTCTGGTTTCGGCTGACCTGACGACGACCTGTAGTTCCGTTCTCTCTTCGACTCTCTCTAAGACAAACAAGAGCCTATCCTGTGATGGGACGCATGCAAACCCCACACAGCCGGACGTCCAGCAAGTTCTGCTCTATCGCTACTACCTGACCTGTATATTATGGACACTACACTCTTATGCTGCACCTGGCAGTACGACTCGCAAGATTCTCCCGCTCTACAACCACAATTACGACCGCTATGATTCAAATCATTAGATCGCCCACGACCGCCACGATTACGATAACAATTTCCGTTTCTCTTCTCATCCACCACCGTCGCAGTAAAGTAGACACGCTGTTACAAAACGCCGCAGGACGCTAAGATCACGATACGCTTTCCGATCCTCATCGCATCGTACGCTGTTGTACAGTAGTCTAGCAGATTGGGGGATACGTACCCTGAACATAAAATGTGACATTGTTAGACATGACCGCTGCACCTCACCGAACTGCTATGCTTTTTTCGTATCACTATGCTCTGCTTCGTGCTCCTTGCAAGCTCGCTCTCGCGGATGAAGGATGCGTCGTCATTGTTGACAGAACAAGCAGGATTATTCAACTATAGGGAGCAAGCATTACGCTGCGATATGAACCTAGCACTGTAGTCCGGACATTCTCTCCTCCGCTTTCCTCTCCGCCGCTTTCCTCTTCCCCCCCCTCTCCTCTCCCTCCCGCTTTCCTCTCCCTCCCGCTGTCTCTCCCTCCCACTTTCTCTCCCTCCCGCTGTCTCTCCCTCCCACTTTCTCTCCCTCCCGCTGTCTCTCCCTCCCACTTTCTCTCCCTCCCACTTTCTCTCCCTCCCGCTTTCCTCTCCCTCCCCCTTTCTCTCCCTCCCGCTTTCCTCTCCCTCCCCCTTTCTTCTCCCTCCCGCTTTCCTCTCCCTCCCGCTTTCTTCTCCCTCCCGCTTTCTCCCCTCCCGCTTTCTCCCCCCCCCCCGCTTTCTCTCCCTCCCACTTTCTCTCCCTCCCGCTTTCTCTCCCTCCCGCTCTCCTCTCCCTCCCGCTTTCTTCTCCCTCCCGCTTTCCTCTCCCTCCCACTTTCTCTCCCTCCCGCTTTCCTCTCCCTCCCCCTTTCTCTCCCTCCCGCTTTCCTCTCCCTCCCCCTTTCTCTCCCTCCCGCTTTCCTCTCCCTCCCGCTTTCTTCTCCCTCCCGCTTTCCTCTCCCTCCCGCTTTCTTCTCCCTCCCACTTTCTTCTCCCTCCCGCTTTCCTCTCCCTCCCGCTTTCTCCCCTCCCGCTTTCTCCCCCCCCCCCGCTTTCTCTCCCTCCCGCTCTCCTCTCCCTCCCGCTTTTTCGTCGCTCTGGAGGTCTTCATGGGACATATACAGAGGTGGTGAGCCGACGAGGAAGGCATTCACAAGAACGTGCATTATGGAGCAGTTTCAGCCCATTGATTAAGCCAAGGAGCGTTCTGTGAGAATCTATGAGGATTTTTACGAGCTGTGTGACTAGGAAGAACGCTCTTCAACGATGCACGACATTGGATGGATGGGATGAATGGGGGACACGTTATCGCGATAAGTTTACGACAGGCCGCATCGATGCTAGGATCTTGCGCATGCGACATCCGATTCTGAAACGCCTGTCAGTCCTATGCTGTTCCATTTGGCCATTGGCACGCACCCTCCGTCCAGCCTCTAGCCACGCACCTTTTATCCCAACCATTGTAGGTTGTGGGCTTCGGGGTAGGAAGAAGGATGGTGCAGCCGTGTACACCGGCCATTGAGGCCATCTGCAAACTCAGTGCCAAGGACATCAGGGTGGAACGGGCAGGAAAGCTGGAACGGGCAAGAAAGCGGGAGGGCGGATAAAGCGGGAGGGCGGATAAAGCGGGAGGACGATAGAGCTGGACGGGAGAGGGCTGGACGGAGGAAGACGAAGGGCGGGAAAGACGGAGGGGAAGAAAACGGGAGGGACGATAAGCAGGACGACGAGAAGCCGGGAGGGGCGAGAAAGCGGGAGGGCGAGGGAGACGGGGGGCGAGAAAGGCAGAGGGGCGAAGCGGGAGGGGAGAAGTTGGAGGCACGATGGTCCAATGGCGTTGCGTGACGTCGGGAGCACAGATCTAGAGGGGAGACGGAACCGCAGGAGAGCACATGCGTGAGTTATACTTTGGTAGAAAACAAGAACATGTCAAGATCCAGGTACTTGTTTAAGAAGAAGTACCGGCATTCATCCAATATTTCCTCTCCTGCCAAGTCTACACTGTCAATTTCGGCCGCTTGTAACATGCAAGTGCGGCGGATGGCGCTGAGGGGTAGTATACTTGCCAGGCAACCACCGCGTCCCGTGAGTTGTCGGCAATAGAGCGGAAAGCCAGAGGGGTGAGAGACAGTAGCATCTACGCCGTACCATTCAACATATACGAGTGGTTCTTCCCAGCCTTGGTACAGGGCGGAGCAACCCAGTGGGGTGGTGAGTTTGAAGATTAGCCGCACTCGCGCCACACCGAAGTCGTCAACACCTATGACGTCGTCAAGGGTGAAAATGCAGGATCACTCATGGCACTCACTTAACGATCCAGACTGTCCGTCAGTAAGCACCGTATCGAAGCGAGCCGCGTGATCCTTGACTAAGCGCGATTCCGCTTTACTGCGAGAAACCGATGCGTGAACGGTGGAGGCATGCTTTCGAGCCCCCGTCACTGTCTCGACCGTTGCCTGAGCCCACACCGATATGGGTCCTATCAAGTGAGGGGCGATGTTTGCGGCTGTGGCAGGAGGAGAGTGTCCGCGATCTCTAGCACGTCTGAGAGCATACTGTCTCAAAGCAGAAAAGAAGTCCAGGCATGCCCAGCCCTGTGGGTCCACGATGTTCTCCAGGGATACTCGCTGATAAGTGGGATTTTTAGCTAGACGATAACTGGTCATTGGCGTAACATAATCCTGCTGTGTGTTCTGCCCGGTGGTTGACTGAGGCGGTTCTAAGGGGAATTTAGTATTCCCGTTGAAGGAGAAGAGGTTTCTTCCGCTCACCGCCTCTTCGCCAATGGACCAGCGCTCGGAATCCTTGCAGGGTCTCGTGTCGGCACACCCACAATGCCATTTCCTGGGTTGCCGTATCTTTCCGTCGACTGCTGCTCCGAAAAGGACGCTTGGTAAGATCGATGTGGAGACGTTCGCTGAGCTCGGTAGTTCGCCCATCTAGTGATCCACCCTCCACAATGTGCCAGACATAATGGACCAGCGAATGTAACTTCGGTATACAGAACGGATTCTCTGCGGAGAGTTATAGTGACCATTGGCGAGTTTTGTGTACGACTCACGATTACCATCCTCCGACAGGCCTTTGTCGCTTCGAATTCCCAAGTTCGTGAGTCCATGCTTGTTTTTGTGGAAAGCCAGCAGCGCCTTCCGCAGTAAAGGAAGTGTGCGGTCTGAGTGTACAGGCAGACATGCAGCGTAATAGAAGTCCACAAGGGCGCAGACAACCTTCATTACGTGCGCCCCGTCGTCGCCCTTGTTCCGTAACGTGACAGATCCGCATACGGCACCTGGGAGGACACGGATGAGGTTTTTAAC
The DNA here is from genome assembly GCA_037974965.1 of Dacryopinax spathularia. Lineage (NCBI taxonomy): Eukaryota > Fungi > Basidiomycota > Dacrymycetes > Dacrymycetales > Dacrymycetaceae > Dacryopinax > Dacryopinax spathularia. Next base: position 1,134,847 of record JBBPFI010000010.1, on the reverse strand, counting down.
CTCACCCCCAGTGAGGCGAGGGTAGTCAGGGAAGCCTCCACTGTACGTTTGTGCACCATGTGTAGGCGGGACGGCCCTGAAACAACGATCGATGTCCCTCTTTCCTATTACCGTCTTCACCCATGACATGAGGTGCTTGACAACCCCCTCTAGCAGTTGATGCAGAGGATCAGGCCATATGGAAGAATGGATTTCGGCATGCGGAAGGTCTGCAAACAGAGGCTCAGGGACGGCAGCAAGAGAGAGAGCTCGGGTGACGGCGTTATACGAACGCAGCGCCCCAGTGAGGGTGTGTGTGGCTGGATTTGCGACGAGTTGTACAGGAGGACGTTCAGGATGACCATTTGTAGGCAGGAGGACCGAGTCATTCTGCAACGATGGTTCGGCGACCAGAGTAGTATCGACGATGTCATCGTTTGACGCGGTCACCACGTGCCCTCTCAAGATGTCGACAGTAACTTGCTGCTTCCGGGGCTTGCAGTCAACGGTGCAGCGATTGACGTAGACATCTTCTTTGCCCGTGAGCTCCATACCCATTTCCTTCCAAGCAATATCTCCGATGGGACAGCGGCGATGTCGAGTGCATGTAACTAGGCATTGTTCCGGATAATCGCCTGAGAAGCCGGCCAAAACGGGATAACAGCGCCTCGTTAGACCGTCTCCGGATACCAGGTCGATCCCTTCGGAGCCTGCAAGCTTCGTACCCTCCAGCAGTCTTCCCATACAGAAATGGAAGAGGCGTTGCCGTGCCACTTTAGCGCCTTCCTCGCTGAGACCCAAGTTATCGAAGGTGTCGGTGGGCAAATACCCTACAACAACGGTTGCCCCCATCGAAATGGTCTTACGAATTGCTATCGGAAGGTTCCCGATCGTCATATAAACCGGATAACCTTGCCGATTTCCGGAAAATTGCGTAAGTTGGGTCTTGTCCGTTGCCAGAATATAAGGTACGAGCGTTGCACCGGCAGGAAGCTGACCCTGTCAGGCCGATCATGATCAGTATGTAGTTTTGCCTCACAGACCTCTCGAGACCAACCTGTACCCGGTGCCACCAGTTTCCCGTCCAAAGCTCCGAGTAGAGCCTTACGTTTTCGTCGGCGTCGGCGAAATGCATCTCGGGAACGAAGTGCAGTTGATTGGCAAACCGAGGGTCACCCCAGAGCATACGTATGGCGTCCATAATGCTCCTGTACCAGAAGATTGAGACGTGGTGCGTATTTTGCAGCGGGATCTCAGCTTGGTGCCAATACAAGCGGGGGACTGGAAGCTCGTTGTCAATTTTCTGATTCAGCTGATCCATAGTTCTGAACGAGAGTCCCAGCATGTCAACCACCTGCGCGCCTTGAGCGATTTGATAACTCAGCAGCATGCTCATGACTCACATCAGAGGTAAGAAATCGGTCTGCAGCAGCCTTACTGATGGACTCAGCCTTCAGCCATTGAGCCACATGGAAGTCGACCGAGGACTCGAATGGATGCCAGATGTTACCATTGGGGACTGCGCGGGCCTGACCCCTTGGATCCGACTGGCGGTCTCGAGCGAGCGGTACTCCAGCCGGTATGGCGTACTGCCGAATGTGATGGAGCTTGCCATACACTTCCTGCAGGTATCCGCTGGGATATCGGTGTTGGGGGGGAGAATTGTGTTCTCGGAAAGTTGGTGTATCCGAATCGTCGACAGAGTCGACAGGTACTGGGGAGTGACGGTAGGCGTCCATGATGTTCAAGACGCTTGATCCGTCAACCAAGATTGTATCCTCAACTGCGTTCTGGCCTCCTGCAGCAAAAATATTCGTGTCCGCAATCACGGTGAGGTCGTCTGAGCATAGAGTTTCCCGGTATCGCACGAAACAAGGTGTAGATCTCCGTTGGGTTGCATGCTGCATCAAAGAAGCCCAGCTCGAGAACGCGCGATCGCAGCCAACGCAGGTGGGCATGGCAGAGAGGCTCCTCGCAGGAGGACGATCATGATCAACATGATACTTATCATCGCCAATACTGACTTGCATCCGGGATCACCGCATTCAGGGTCCGCTGCCCTTCTGAGTCTCAACGTTCATTATCCTCGCAAACGCATATCATCGTATACCTCTGTCGTCTCCAATCCAGAGGATAGAGATCCCTCGCCGGTAGGTCCCCCAACCTGTCCTCCTGACTTCAAACGTCCTCCCGTCGGGACAGCCCAGATCAAGCGACGTTCTTCATGCAGTGACATACATTCGTATACCTTATTGCGCCGGGTCATCCTTTGTCAATGGACGCTGGAGGAGTGAGGGATGCGTAACGATCTCACTATTAGCCAGCTAGAACGCGAGTTCCAACCGCTCGAGGAAGGAGTCCTTCGCCTGGAGATGGGGAATACATGCAATCGAGGCTTTCCTAGTACGTCCTGCCTTCCCTCCTCTAAGCCGCGTGTCAAAAGATCTTACGTGAGAGAACATGAAGACCATACTCGATCTATGTACTCTGCGCAAGCGCTCGGGACAGTCCAATAAGCGTCCCGGCTGTCTCCCCGGATCATAGGGAAGGCAAATCCTCCAAGCGTCTGAGCGATCTACTCCCTCGGGTGGGACAAGCTGGGCTGACCGATATCTCTCCCCCTTTTGCTACTGAGACAGTACTGTATTCGCTCGTTATTGTGGATAGGAAGACATGCGATTACCCTGCTTCATTCGGAATTGACCGTACAAGGGGCTGATCATTGAGTTAATCGGAATACGGGCTTGTGAGTTCCATATTCGCTCCACCACCTTTGTCCGTCGCTGACTAGGCCTCTAGCATACGTAGAAGTTGACGCGTCCCCTTTCTCTTCCCTGTCCCAGCCACAACAGCCCGCGTGCTACGTGCAACCTCAATCCCAGAAAAGGACAAGCGTTTCTTCCCAAGCTCCTCCGACAGCATGTTCTCCGACCTTCGCCGTCGTCGGCCCAGCTCGCGAAGAGGCTGAACGACAACTACGAGGCGTGGGGCACACAGGATGGACCAGCTGAAGGCAGGTTGGGCTGATCTGTCCTAAATACTGGGCTGTCGGAGCGGCTTGTGCCGCTAACGCCAACGGATATGTTAACCAGTCGCTGGAGGTTCAACAGACCATGTTCAATCTAGAATTTGTTTATGTGTCCTAATTCGGCGTCGCAGTCTCGATTGCTGCCTACGACCTGAACGCCCCAAACCCCACCATAGAAGACCTCATCAACGGGCAAGCACCTCTGCACGCCAACCTCCGTCTCTTCTTTATTGCGCCCAAGTTCCCACTCCAGTGCCTGAGGAAACATCTCAGGCTGTTGGTGGACAATATTTCCTAGCAGTATCCGGCTCTCATTGCATGAAGGTACTCGGGCTACGCACCTCTCTCGATCAGGCCCACCCCGTGCCCAACGAGAAGCCCGCGCCAGAGCAGCACAGATGGGAGGAAACGTCGTCGCCCTGGCAAGCAGAAGGAAGACATACCCATAATCCCTCGTGTCTGTTCCATAATGGGCAGGATATGGCTCGAGGAGATCGTGAGGGTGTGCCGGGGAGTCGTTTGAGGGGGCGGGCAAGGGAACGCCGATGTGAGTCTTTGCACTCGTTCTACCGAAAAGCTGACACCGCCTGCGCTTGTACTATGGAAACGTCACACGATGGCGACGACGGTCGTGTTCTTTATTGGGTACGTATATCGAAATAGCCGCTCTGAGTCATGTGCGCCGAACGCGGGCATGTCTGATTTTTCTTGAATACGCTTTGCCGCCAATCACTTCGACCGTACACAGTTGCTCTTTCCTTGTGGACACCATTTCCCCACATCCATAGGTGCCTATTCACTTAGCATGATACCGTTTTCAGGATGTACAACTGGTATCATTGATCTATTCATACAAACGTCTCGCAACCCTCTATTACCTACTGCATGTAAGCGCGCCTCGTTGTCCTTTTACCAGCTCACTCAGCGTCTTTTCGAGATTTGGCCGAACTTTCCGAGCTGTGTGGCTGAGCCTGGAGGTACGGGTTACTGCCTTCGATCGACAGCTCGGCTGGTTCACTTGTCTCTCACGCATATCAGCGAAGCACGTAGTTCAAGGAGGGAAAGGACGCGTAGCCTGCATCTCCCTCAACGGCTCTATCAGCCTCTGAAACGTCCACCTCTTCTTGACAGGCATATCGACAGTTTCTTCCGCACGAACAGGACACTCGAGTCCCGCCATGTATCGTGCTCAAACATGGACGCTGGAACCCTGGCCGCGCCAATCAGCACAGAATGGTTGCTCAGATGCGGCGCACAGCTCGTAACAATCCTGGTCTTGAACGCCTGGTACGACGGCTCGGGCGATCGCAATCGTGCTTGCGATCGCGGGGATTATCTTCTCGACGACGCCTTGCGCGAGAGACCAGGTAACACCTCCAATCTTGAACTCCGCCGCGCCGGAGGAAGCCTTCGGCGAGTGTGATCAATGGATATAGTCTAGGGCGTCCATGTTGAGTTTCGTATCTACGAACGAGGTCATTATATGCCGCATACTCCCTGGTACGCGGAACATCACGAGCTCGATCACCTAGGGTGTAACGACGTCTTTGAGGGTACTTGGTGAGGAAATCTGACTTATCTGGCTGAAGGGCTGGGCGCACCGAAAGATACGGATCTCTCGCTGGTACTAGTAGTACCCTCAGGCTCCATGATCGCACTGGCAGTCCCCCCAAGTTAATCCGCTGCCCCACCAGCCTTCCACTTCATTCAGGGCGTCCGACCAGGCCGCCCTGCTTCCTGGGCAGACGTCTTTTCACACCGTGCAGAATAAGGACGGGCCCTCTGCAATTGAAAAGCCCTATTTCGGGTCATAGCACTCATAGAAAACCGGGGTCTATGTAGCCTAGCGCGCGCGTGTATAGGTCCGCTGGTCCCTATGTCCAGCTATCCAGTGCGGGACGATGCAATGGATGCTATGGCTTCTACATAGCCACCATAGGGCTATAAAGCCACGGAGGTATTTACTGATGGCGCCTCCCCCTTGATCTCAATCCCCTCGGACTCTGAACCTTACACGTAATGACAGCGCAACGTCGGAGTGAAGGCTGTGAGAGCAAGAAGTTTCAGTCTGGACGCTTAAGGAGTAATAGTAAGGATTGCGTGCACGACTGCTCAACAGACCAGGAGCACATGCAATGATTCCAGGCTGGCAGGGCTAGGGAGAGCTAGCCGCCTTCCTGTGCCAACATACAAGCGGGGTACCTAATCCGCATTCTCACGTCTTATGTAAAAGTGTCGTAGAGATTGGCGTGGCAGACTGGATTAGCTGATGAGTGTCAATGCAGCTTGGATACGGTGAAGAGATGGTAGACAGAACACAACCTTCTTTGACTTCTCGGTGGCGATGCTGACCCCAAATCGTTTGTAGGGGTTTGTATGGTTCACGGCACGACCCTATTACCTCGGCGTGCCGTCCTTTCTTTCTGGTCGTTTCCGTCTACGGCGCATACACCCTCATCCACTAAACACCGCTCGCCGCTCATTCGCACCTTTTCGGCTTAACATCACCTTGTCAACCAACGAACATCTGACTCTCTTATACCTCTACCTCTACCCTTATCTCTACTTGCTCAACTAGCTCTCAATTGACACGACGAACGACTCTCAACGACGCATAATGGCTCGTCCACGCTGCTACTTTGACATCACCATCGGTGGACAACCAGCCGGGAGGATCATATTCGAGCTCTACTCCGACCTCGTCCCCAAGACAGCAGAGAACTTCCGGGCTCTCTGCACAGGCGAGAAGGGGATAGGGCAGTCGGGCAAGCCATTGCACTACGCTGGCTGCGGCTTCCACCGCGTCATCAAAGGGTGAGCTCCGAGCCTTTCGCTGGATTCCGGAGGCGACGTAACTGACCGCAATGCTTCACGTGTAGGTTCATGGTCCAGGGTGGTATGTTCGCTCCTTTATGTCAGTATGGCAATGTTCAAGACTCACGCAGATGTTTAAGGTGACTTTACCGCGGGCAACGGTACGTATATGCGCTCGTTTCTACCCTGCTCGTAGCTGACGCGTCGGTTGTAGGTACCGGCGGCGAGTCCATCTATGGCGAGCGATTCGAGGACGAGGCTTTCCCCGTCAAGCACGAGAAACCCTTCCTGCTGTCCATGGCGAACGCAGGGCCGAACACGAACGGGTCGCAGTTCTTCATCACTTGCACCCCGACGCCGCACCTTGACGGGTACGTTTCCCGGCTTCTGACTTCCTTCTTCCTGCTGGGCCGTGGGCTGACGTCATGACAGGAAGCACGTCGTTTTCGGAGAAGTGATCAAGGGGAAGAGCGTTGTGCGGAAGATCGAGAACACGCCGACGAGCTCGGGCGACGTCCCAGTCTCACCCGTCATCATCGCCGCATGCGGCGAGCTCTCGCCAGGAAGCGACGAGGCGCCCATCGTTAGTGTTGCTGGTCCTGCCGCGGCGGATCACTATGAGGACTACCCGGATGATGAGGCGGAGAAGGATGTGCAGGACCCGAAGGTCGCGCTTGAGATCGCTACTGAGCTGAAGAACATCGCTGGCGAGCTGTTCAAGGCTGGGAAGTACGATGAGGCGTTAGACAAGTATCAGAGTGCGTAGTTGCCTCCTGCGTATATGCAGTGCATATATTGACCGTTCTGCAGAGGCGCTTCGCTACCTGGACGTACATCCCGTCCTGCCGGATGATGCCGCCCCGGAGGTGAAATCCGCCTGGCCGACCGTCCTTGTCCCCGTCCTGCTCAACATCGCCCTTACCGGCGTTCGCGTCGGCACACCCGCCTCGCGTCAACTGACGATCAGTAGCGCCACGCGTGTGCTGAGCCAGCCGAACGTCTCCTCCGCCGATCAGGCCAAAGCCCTCTACCGCCGTGCGCTGGCGTACGTCGCGACTGGGGACGATGAGCTCGCCGAGCAGGACCTGAAGGAGGCGGCCGCGAAGGTGCCGAACGACGCGGCGATCAAGACTGAGAAGGAGAAGCTGGATGTGAGGAGGCGGCAGAAGCGCGAGAAGGAGAAGAAGGCGTACAAGAGCCTGTTCTCGTCGTAGACGTGTTGGTGTAGATAGGGTTTGACGACGCTGTACGAGAATGAAATCAAAGCAACCCTGCTAATACCTGCTTATTTGTGGCTGGTTTTCGAGCCTTTGAACCAAGTTTCCAGCACGCATGAGTAACATTGTGGTGGCAAATGAGCGTGTGATTTTTAGCGTAGAGCTACAGATAGCAGATGCTACAGTGGGTAACGAACGACAGGGTGTAACGAACGACAGTGCTCCAAATGAATGACAGTCAGCGCAAAGGCTGGTATACGGGTATTATCTGATGTGGACTATAATGTAAGTGGTAGAGGTCGAGGCTTGAGATAAGCGTCGACTTCGTCCGGTACCCGCTATGCGGCGCAGGGAATCGGCTTCCTCCTCCAGAGTCATCCAGTTTTGTGATTTGCGTCTTCTTCTTTCGATGAAGAGGCAAACGGACGGCTGGTCTCTCTGCAGTCATCCTCCAAGAATTTTTTTCGGTGTTTTTGGGTGATTTTGTATGAGCCCGCTCATCGCCGCCGGACAGGTCTTTGCGGATCACTCAGTGGACTCGGCGGATGAGGTCGCGAGGAATGGTACGCAAGGTCGGACGAAGGGAAGGACGATTTCTGCCCGAGACGAGCAGTAGCGACCGAATCGGGCGACAGAGCCGGTCCGGTCGAGTCGATCAGTCGAACGGACATAGATGGCGGGAACATTGACGACACGGGGAAGTCCAGGCTGGCTAACGAGTCTTCCTGCCGAACAAGGCCGCTATCATGGGACGGATCCCACTGCGAGCCAGCGTAGACAACGCGAGGCGTGCCGGTCACTCTTTGTCTTTCTTCGGAAACGTCGACGACCTTCGCGTGCCGGACTTCGGTGTAGTGCTCGTCCGAATGGCTGTAGTCTTCCATCGTCTCCCCTCCTGAACCGGACTCGTCGTCCTCGGAGAACTCGCCCAAGCCAGGCTCGGAATCCGAATGCAGCCGGGTTTGGTTCAGGCCAAGACTGGAATCCGATCGACCCTCACCGAACGGGTTGGAGTCCCCTTCGTTGAGGTATTTCTGTCCCAGTGCGCGAGGCTCGGACGCTTCGTTCCACAGATCCGTCTCGGTCGGTCGCTTGATCAGCCGCCCAAACGCATCGTACTGCCGTCCTTGGAAGGGATCGGCATCCTGGTCCGCCAGTCCACGAGGAGTGACCACGATCCCGTTCGCAACCGACTCGTTCGTCATAGAGTCGTGAGGCGTGACGGCAGCTCGGCCCTTGAAGATCGCTTGCGGGGCATTATCGAAGAAGGTCATAAACCTGCTCCGGCGCGCCTCGTCCGCATGATCGCCGAAGTCGCTCGACATATGCCGGTCGGACGTGGAGTTCCGCACGGCTTCGTCGATCATCCGGATCTGCTCTGATTCGCTGGCGGTAACACCAAACTGGTTGCGCATGTCAGCGGGGGTGAGGGTGACGCCTGGTGCGTGAAGGTAGGTCTCGTTAGATTCGGAGGCGAGGAAGGAGTCGTCTGGCGGTGATTCCTCAGAAGGGAGGAACGCGTTGGGGTACATCGTCCGCAGTTGCTCGACGGGCGTTACACTTCGGCTGTGGTCGAATCCGTCCTTCGTCTCAGCGCTGCCGTACATAGCATTGTCCTTGCCTTTCTTCTCTCCGCCGGTCTCGGGCGAGTTGACGCAGAGTGTTGGTGAGCTTGCAGCGGAGGAGAGGGTAGGGGCGACGGGTGGAGGTAGTGCCGATGGGGCGCGTACAGGCTTGCCAATCCCCTTCTCGCGTACCGAAAGTTCTTGTAACCGCTTTCGTCGTCGACAGCAGCAGAAGATCAGTAGGCAGAGAAGCATGAGGAAGAAGGCGCCACATAGTGCCGTGATGAGCGCTATAGTAGCTGTTCGTGACAGACCTGTCCCCCCGCTCGCTTCTGCTGGTTGTGGTGTTGCTGTTGCTGTCTGCGACACGGAGCTTGCGGACGTTGTAGCTGGTGTTGGTTGTCGTAGCTGCAACACCACATTCGACGTCGAAGTTAGGTTCGTCGACATGTCCCACGCGAGCAACTCAACCTTCACTTGGCTGTACGCCGTATCTGGCGGCGTGCCGTACAGCCCCGTCCGGTCCTCGGTCAAGTTCAGCCAACCCTCCGCGTCTGTGGGATCGAAGAACACCTCCACCCACAGCTCAGGCGAGTACGGCGTGCGCATATACTCCGCGAACGAGTAGTTCAGTGCGCCTGAGCCAGACGTATAGTTCACTTGCGGTAGGTCGAGCGCTGTGAACTGATAAGGCTGGACTTGGACGAGGAGGGTTGTAGGCAATGGGTCGGAATCGGGGTAGGTGAGGCTGACGGGTATCTGGATTGGCTCGGAGGTGCCGTTTAGGTATGTGTCGGGGGTGATTCCAGAGAGGTAGCGCGTAGAACTGCTCAGAATGCATTAGTCACTACTGGAGAATGTAAGGTTGTGAGAGGGGCGCACCTATCGTAGGACAACCAAGGAGCCGCGGTCAAGTCCCACTTCGCGCCCACCAAGCTCGGATCCACTGTCTCCCCATTGAACTGAGCACCTGTTGGCCAAAAGAAGTAGTTGACATGGTCGCGAACGGTGGTGTTGAATCCTCCGAGTAGAGCGTCCATATAGTCTCGATAGCCGACGAATTAGGGTGGTTGTAGAAGCGGTGCACGAAGATGCAGCTTCGACGGCCTATTAGGGGGGATGTAGTTAGGGAGGTATTGTAAGGTAAGAGAAGGGGGAGAGAGAAGGAGGAAAGAGAAGGTAAGGAACGTGAGGTGAAGGAGCTGAGAGCCGGTTGCGAGCGCAGAGAGTACATTACTTACATTGCGACGTGCGATGTGTTTCTTTGCACTGTGCAAACACGTGGAATTCCTCCGACTGTTTATGGTATTCCCACCGTCCGCCATTCCACCGGTGTTTACTGTGTTATATCACCGCCGCCGCATTGCATACAGAGAGGGAAGGGAGAAGTGAGATGTGTTTGTCAATAGTGTAACATTCCAATGAGTGCGACATAACCGTCCTTATGTCGGAGGCATTTATTAGACTTCGTACGAGTCTTCCCCACAGTTGGCATCGTCATCTCTCCCGCTGCCTGCTGGTGATCCCTGATCGGATCGCACACTGCAACCTACCCTGAATTCTTACGTTGTTGACATCTTCAGGGCGCATACAAAAATGCAGACCGCCGGTTGGGCAAAGGGATGGAAGGCGGAGGCTCGCAGAGTAGCTCTTCGGATGGCAGGACGGCTCGAGCGTCGTCAAGCACAGATCGACGTGCATTCAGGGAATGGAACGGCGTGAATGGATTGGGGTACAATGAGGCGCAAGCTAAGGAACGGTCCGATGCAGCAGCAGATCTAACGGGCGAGACAGATGCGCGTAGAAGGGAACCGAGTCATGAAGTCCAAAAGACCCAATAAGGAAATCAGCCATGGAGCGACAGCCTAGCCAAAAACGGCTTCAACGGCGAGAACTCGCGCGACTTCCGCTTCTCCGAGTCGGCATCGCTGTGCGTCTCCCGGCTGATGGTGACATTGATCTCCGTGGTCGGGAAGGGCACGCCTTGAGCAGGTGAAGCCACTGTGTCAGGCGTAGTGACCTCCGCGCTCGCCTCCGAGCCGCTGCTGCTGACTTGGGAACCGTACGAACTGCGGGGGCTAGGCTCCTCCTGCTCCAGCAGACCATGCGCCCTCCGCATACGGAACGCTTCGTCCATATACCTCACGGCCAGATCGGCGTCGTCCTCCCTCTTCCTGACCTGATAATGCACATCATGGATCTTGGCCAGCAACTCAAGGACGAAGACCATCATTGCAGGCGGACTGTTCTCGGACGCTTGCAGCGATTGGGCAGCAGCGTGCAGAGCATTTCTTGCGCCATTGAAGTCCGAGTCTTCCTTCCCGTGAGAGTAACGTAAAGCCAGTATCCGACCGACGTTAATGAGCGCCAGCATCTTGTCACCCGATCCTTCAGGAGACTCTTCCAGCGCTTTCTCGGCAGTAGCGAACGCATCTTCAATATCCTTCGGCAGCCCAATTGCCTGAAAGCGGTCACAAAGACAATCTACGAGGGTATGCCTCGCAGAGAACGGTGTGAACGGTATTGTCGCCAGTGCTCGTCGGTGCAGGTTGATCGCATTGTCTAGGTCCTCTGGGTCGGCGTGGGTTTTCCAGCGAACGTGGTATGCCAGTCCAAGGGTGATTAGGATAGTTGCGACGTCGTACGAGGCGGGCGCATGTCGTTCTTTGACGATCTCAACTGCTTGGGCACTCCGTTCGATCGACTCGTCAATGTATGAGGTTCCGTCTCCAGCTTCTGCACGCTCTCGGCAGATTGTGGCGAGCCATCGTAAGTGCCGGAATCGGAGTCGATGTGAAGGGAGGACAGCACGTCGTGCATAATCCTGCGCGTTGATAAGGTCCGTTCGGTCTTGCTGACCATTCATGATCCACCTCGCGTACGACGCGCACGAAAAGCCATATAGAGCAAGCAGGTGCGCATAGTCGGTGTCGCTCGTCTCCTTCAGCACGGCTGCACAAAGCCGGAGCGCCTCCGCATTGGCTTTCCTTGCCGGGATCGAGTTCAAGCACCAAGCGAGGCTAACAAGGAGAATCATCTCCATCGCCGTAACTTCCTCTTTCATATCCTCCAACCCGTCCAACGCTCTTCCAAAACAGCCGTGCGCCTGGGCGACATACTCGTCCAAGCCCGTATAATGATGCAGCGTCTCGTACACCCTGCCGAGCTCGTATATCGCCCGGGTGTGGACGGGGTTGCCAGGGGTGGTAGCGGCGATCACGCCCCCCAACATCTGCTGCGCGTCCTCGATATCCTTCGGCATGCCGTCCCTCTCGAACCGGAGTCGGAGACAAGAAGCCATCAGGACGGTCCATCGTTGGCCTTGGGTGGGGTCGTCCAGCAGGTTAGGGAGGATGAGCGAGAGAGCGCGTTCGCAGTCTAGAATGGAGGTCTCGAGCATGCGGTCGTCCCCCAGGTGGTCGTACGTCAGGATTTGTTGGGCGACGCGCTCGAGGCCAAAGTGCTCGTAGCTGTCGGTTCTGGTGGGCTTGGGGCGAGCGAGCTTGACGACGAAGCGGGACAGCCTACACAACTGTCAGCCTATCTTCAGGCGCTTAGAGAGAGACGCAGTACTAACATGGTATCAGGCAAAGACGCAGAAGAGGCGGCAGAGCGGCACAGAGAAAACGCGACGCCCACGATCGAGCTTATGTACGTCTATCTCGATCGCCAGTCCAGAGATAACAGCTCTCGAGATATCGCCAGTCAAGCGAATAGTGGTCGCCTAGTCGTCCCAGATAACCCAAATGCTCAGATACGGTTTCCCGCTGGCTCGAGCCACCTTCCTGGCCACAAGAACAGAAGAGCTCCAACACTCAGATAGACGTATTTCGAGGCCACTCTTTGTGCCATCACTCTAGAAACAAACCCAGGGTCGTGGTAGACTGTGACATAGCAACCCCCAGCGATCGGCAGATGGACAGAAGAGGATAGAAGTCGTCCAGCATGGCGGATAAGCACGCAAGCGGATGTATTGGAAGCCTCATTTCAGTGGTTCGCAATAGTAGAGAACGAGAGTACGATAGAGATACCCCTATGTTGCGAAGGCAGCAGAGATGAACGTGCATCGATGTGATGGGAAGAACTGGTCCGAGGACCCAGACGAGCGGGAGAACTCCGTGATAGCAAGGATCCAGCTAGAGAGTGGCCAGAGATACGCCTGGAATGTTCGTGCCAGAGCAGGTCGTGAGCTGGCGTGCTTACACGTAAACGCTGATAAATGCTAGAACGTGCCAAGGTGATTGTTGGGATTGCAACGTGTTGATGCCCCGCATTCTGGCCATGCGCAGCATCAGCAGGTCGCGGCAACGGAAGGTCGCGTGACGGAATTCATCCACTCAACGACGGTGGTCGTCCCCGCACTACTTGTCGAGACCAGCCTATTATGCAGCATCAACTCCTTGAATTGCGATTCGATTCCTATGTGTACACTACTTCATCTTTAGCTTTATATTCTTCAGTGATCAGGCGATGCATGGCAAATGAGCGGTCCAGGTCGGGTCGGGGCGGAATGCAATGATACACTACGATCTGATCGACCGGCGCCAAATCGAGTTGGTGATTATGCGATTAGAACTCGGCGTTGCGCGTCGTGTGCGCGTCGCTGCTGGTGGTGACGGGGATGAACTCGTTGCGAGTCCTGGGTGGCGAGCCGGAGACGGCATGAGAGGTCTGAGCGACGGCGTTCAGGTCCACTAAGCAGGCGTTATTAGCATATATGCGGGTGTAGCGGAGCGGAGCAAAGAGACATACGCGGACCGCCGTTCTTGATCCCGTTCCTAACGTTCAGCGCCTCAGCCTTGGCCTTCTCCTCCTCTTCGGTGAGCTGGACGGGTTCAACCTTCTTGGGGTTGAACGGGTCCTGCTTGGGGATATCGTCCTGCTCGGCGAGCTCCTCCTCCAGGTCGATGTTCTCGTCCTCTAGAGCCTGTAGCTCGAGCCGGGCTTCGTCCTTTATGGAGCCCCAGGAGTGAGGACCGGCACCCTGCTTCTTGATGGACTTGTCGAGACCGTTCTTAGCTTCGGACCGGTCCTTGATGAGGGCATGAGGGTCGGTGGAGCTAACCACCAATGAGCATCGGTGTCCAGCCTGGAGCGACGGGGAGGTGAGCCTACCGTTGAGTGCGGGTCATGATGTGGTGGATAGGAAGTGGTTAGTGCGGTAGAAGGGCGGATGTATGCGGGTAAGTGTTGTGTGGTGGTGGTTGTAAGCGACGAGGGGTGATTCTCTTTCAGTAACAGCGTAAAGAGAGAGAGGCGTCACGGTACTGCGTGAGGGTTATATAGCGGGTCTCCCTCTAGTGAGCGGGCGATGCGGCGGTCTTCTTTCCCCATTCTGTGAGGTGCTGTGTGAGGCAGGTGACGGAATGGGCTGCCGTGGCCTGCACCTGACATCATCTCACGCGACCCATCGCACGCAGCCCCCCACACCTTGACGGATCTATTTTCACCACCTCAGAAGGCAGCCTCCCTCCGTTCCAGTAACTTCGCTTGGCCGGTCACTACGTAAACTTCGGGCCTTTCCACCGCCGCCGAGTAATCTCTCGTCGGTCTCCTTCGCAACGTCAGTCGAATGGACACGCACTTTCCCGCTTTGGTTACTGCGCTTGCCATACACGGGCAGACACGGCTTGTTCCGCTCGCACGATCGGCGGACAACGGCTTGAGGGGGCTGAGGGTCTCCTTGATCACGCGACCTGCTAGAACGCCCCCCTTGATCCCCCTGAAGCGGGTCTGCGGTTCGATTCGAGTGGAATAGCACTGTGTACAGATGTTCTTCGCTGTAATGTGCCCAATAGTTCTTACAGCATTGGACATATGCAGCGGATCACGTTTGTCGACGATCCGCCAACCCCTGTATGATGAGCGGATCAGGATCACGCCAGCACCAGCTTCTCTGGTAACCTCGCTCATCAACAGCATCGAGACCATGAGAACTATGTAGCTTTCGGACAGCTTTCAAGAGTTCACTAGCCGGCTCAGAGTAATTGCGAGTAATCGAGTAATATCATTGCTTTTGCTATATTGCTACATCGGGCGCTCTAAGCCCTCATACTCGTGCAGATGTATGTACAATGATGGATGAGTTGCAGTGCGTATCTTTTCCCATATGAGAGTGCGAAAGCCAAGCCCGAAACGAAGAATGAGATGAAAAAATGCGAAGAGAGAGATGAGACATGCGAATGATGTTGCGCCGTGCGGTCGCCCGAGGGATTCCAGATCGCGCAGGCGAGTGCGCTGGTATGGACGATGATCGGTGTTTTGCGAGGGTATCGGATGTGTTATGAGCCGAATTTATGTGTGAGAGTGCGACAGTTGAGGATGCGAGTGCGATCAAGAGAGGAACGGATGCGCGAAGCCGAAAGAGTAGCGTTGATATTGTTGAGGGTGTAGGGTAGTAGGTGCGGAGAAGCGCCGGCGATTCGGCTGCTTCCGAATGCGAAGTCGGAGTCGGGCAAGTCATGCCTTCATCGTCCCCCAAGCCTGAGAAGGCCGGCGGCCGCCCTTGGCGGAAGGAGGCGGGGACTGTTTGCCCGATGATGCGTGGTGGGAGGAGGCGGAGGTGCCGCGCATCGCGCCGCTGATGTCCATGAGGACGGAGGAGTCGCGCCTCGCCTTGGGGCTGAAGAAGGCGTTGGAGGTCGGGGAGGCCGGGACGGAGAAAGTGCCGCGGGAAGACATTGTTGTATGAGTAGGTAGTAGCGGGGGGTTGTTAGGCGTGGGAGAGGTTGTTGTTGTGCGAGGAGAGGATAATAGTCGCTCTGGGTTGAGTGCGGGGCACAAGAGTTGCTGAGGCTCGTTGGCTTGGGAGCTGAGTGATGGGACATGGCCGTTATTGTGCGTCATTATATAGACGACGGACGGCCTCAGTCACACCTCCTGATAGCAGACGTCAACAGGGGGACAACAATAAAAAGATGATGATGGGACGCGAAGACGATGGAACAACGTACTTCTTCTGGACCGTCACTCAGGAGGTCCCTTGTTCTCGGGCTGGGAGGGACGGGAAGGGGAAGGGGCCGAGCGATTCCGAGACAGAAGCGCGCGGCGATGTCCGCAGACGGGCAGCTTGTTGCCATGTGAGCGTCATCCGTCCTCACTTTTGTTCGGGAGGGGAAGCATGTGGAAGGGGAGTCGGGCGGGCTTCTTTTTCCGCGTTGCTGCGCTGACGTAAGGCGTACGCTGGGCTGGCTTTTGTTTGTTTCCTCTGATGGCGGCCACGAGATGTCTGCACCCGACCCTATTGTCACTCTTCTGAGATCTGGACAATGAGGTTCTCGCCGTACAACGCGACTTCTCGTCGCGGTTGTCATGGCACCTGCACCCTTCTGAGATCTAGACTAATTAACAGAAGCACCGTGGCGTTATTGCCGAAACTCTTTGTTGGCATCGCTGGTCCTTCGCTGCCAAATGCTGAGGTCGACGTCATCCTACATCACGAGTGTCACTCTGGCAGGTCGTATACAGTCTTAGGGGCTTTCCAATAAGCGTTACATTGGTGCGAGCTACTGTATCCCTATATCCATCCCAACAATAAGCTACACAGCCCCTCGATTCATATTAACCCATAAACAGCCAAGACCAACGGCGACATCCACAGGCAAAGGAGACATATCAAAGCAGAGGAGTAAAAGTCGAATGATGATCTTTTCCTTTTGCAGAAAAACGCAATCTATGCAATGCGGGAGGGGGTGAGGCGCCTCTCCAGCCAGCGGGCAGGAGGGTAGACGATGGCTGTGAAGGCCATTGAGAGCTCGAAGCCGATATCACCGCCGAAGACGGGGTCACCAACTAGAGATTGTGGTCAGCGGGATGTTCCGATATATGTGGAAGGAAGAAGACGTACTCTGCCTGCCAATCACACCGACATACCAGACGGTGGCCATACCGAGCACAGCACCGGCAATACCGCAGCAAAGCGCGAACAGAGCGGCAAGACCAAGCGGTAGTAGGGCGATGTTGTTGTACTCGTCCGGCATGTAGTTCGACCACTTGCCCTTGCGGAAGATAAGGTGCTCCTCGATCAGGATCGTTGAGTAGATCGCAAGCCAGTACGAGAGCAGAACGAGAAGGGTGTCGAGCCACTCTTCGAAATGCGAAGCGCCCACAATGGCAAGGACGATGTAGATTGCCGTGCCGACGAGAACGAGGAAGAAACGGGGGATCATCTGGACCCATTTGCCCAGCACCTGAGCGGTGAGTGCAAGACTGTACATGTTCGGGATGTTGTTGCCGACGATTGACAGGGCGAGCAGGACGAGGAGGAACTGGCCGAAGCCCTTCGCCGGGCTCAGACCGGCGCCGATAAGACCGCCAATTCCGCCATCGGCGAAGGCAGCCTGATAGCTGTCCGGTGTGACCGTGGTCATGGCAGCACCGAGGGTCTCGATGAGGACGAGAGGCTAATTTTGGACGTTAGAGCCTGATTTGCGATAGGACGAACGAAAGACGTACGATGTTGAGACCAGCATAGGTCAGCCAGAAGATCTTCCAGGAAGGAGTCGTCTCGGGCATGCTAACGGTGTAATCTGCGGCCAAACTCGACCAACCAAGGCCGAATCCGACAATCGCAGCGCCGAACGAGAGGATGTTGCCAGCCTCAAGGGAGCCGGAGCCGCCATACGGGCCGGAGACCATGTACTTAGCGGACAGGCCGAGCAGGATGATGAAGATGACCTGGACTCCGGGTCAGGAATCGATGTGCGGACTAGATCCGGAAAAACTTACAGCGACCGGGTACCATGAATACCGCTCATATGCGTGTACGACCTTGTACCCGAAAAGAGATACAATGGTGGTCAGAACCGCAATAATGACGATGGCGGCCGCAACTGGGATATTGTGGTCGGAATCGGGTGCAACAGCACGCAACACCGAGGCACCGACAATCGAGTTGATGGTCGACCAGCCGACGCAGGCGATCAAGTTGAGAATGACAGGCACGAGGGAGGTCCAGTAGCCGAAGCTATATCGGCCAATGGTCATCTGCCGGAGACCGAGCTTGCAGCCCCAGGTGGAGAAGTAGGCGACGGGAAGAGTGGAGAGAAGGTTGAAGAAGAGAATACAGAGGAAGCACTCCCTCAGGCTGAGATAGAAGACGGATGTCCCGAGCGTGCCCAGCGAGAAGGTCGATATCTGCGCATACAGTCAGTGAAAGCACGCATATATGAAGCAGCCCGGTGCGTACATTACAGTTGGCCGCCATCCACATCGTACAGGCGTCCCAGGCGCTCTGCTTGGGATTCCGCTCATCGGGCCTCACGCGCTCAATACCGCGGATCTCAACTCCGTACCGATCAAACTTTTCGACCCATGCCCAGAGCTACACTCGCTCGTCAGGCTGTCTGCCAGTCATCCCCGGCGCATATACGCACTGTTGCGAGCGGCCCTGTCGTGGGCCGGATCTCCTCAATAGCCACTGGAGCATGGTGGTAATACGGCTGCGACTTTTCAATGTCCTTTTCAGGGACCTCTGAAGTTGGAGAGGAGGACATGGCGGCACCCAGTGTAATGGTGGTGGGTTCTGCTGCTGTCGATGACCAGGGTAGGTATCGTCAGAGACCTTTAAGCAGCCAAACAAGCCGGTGAAGGCGATGGAAGGGAAGAGAGGGGACCAGGGACAGAAGGAAGGGGTGTACCTTGTGGACGGAGTGACATTATGTATGCTGAGGACGGTGGTCTCTGATGTCTGATGTAACCGGAGGCAGCGCCTACCGATGTATGGCCTGTCGGTGTCGGTGGGGTCGATAGCTCCGTGGCACACCGCTCGCTCACCCACTCGCACCACACCGTTCACCGCCCCTTAGCTCCAAGAGATAAGAAAAGCCACGCGAACAAGACAGCCGCTCACCCCTGATTGTCAAGTTATCGCACGACCCTTTTCCATACGATACCGCCGCACTGCTACACACCTCCTACTACTGCTCTATCTATCAGTAACATTCAGCATTCAACACCTCGCCGAGGCTCATGTCGCGCAAAATTTTATGATTCGGGCCGTGCTGACCGTATTTATGGTCCGGCTAGCCCCCTCTTAGCCTGCATGTGCTCTCTCACTGGCCCATACGCCAAATCTCTGCTGCTGGCCTCGACACCAATCGCGTCCCACCTCTGCCCGATAAGAAACGCATGAAAAAGTCTATTCGCGCGTTTGCTCCCGTGCACGTCTTCACGGCTCTTCCCGTCCGTCCCCGTCCCTTCTGCCTCCTCTGAAAATTCGCTTCCGAGGCTGAACACTGAGATAACCGGCGGAGTTGGGTGTGCGCCATATGCTTCTGCGAATGCGGTGCAAGCCTTTATCGTCGTGTGCCTGACCGGACGACATTATCATTGCCCATCATTGCGGGGATGGTAGGGTCCTGTAATGTAACTTGCACCACACCAAACTCTCCTTGGTCCACTCTCTCCTCAGGAACTATGAAGCCAGCCGCAACGAACGTGCTTCCAGCAGCATAACCAGTATTAGCGAAATTCAGCCAATCGAAAAATAATCCGGGCCCGATATGACGGCCGCTGACATCACGCCTGTGGCGCTCCCGGCCTCACGATTGGAGTACGTTCTGCTGTACAGTACTGCTGCTGCCAGGGACCATCCGGCAGTTTGAAAAGCAGCCGCTCGCTGTCTTGGCACGCCCCTGAGTTGGACTAAATAGTAACGTGAGGTTTTGGACCACGGATGCCGCCGTGGGCGGGCGAAGTCGCAGATAAGCCTGGTTTGGATGAAACGCAGCCTCCTGTGACAGGGTTAACGAAGATGCTGGCCAATGGCAAATGTGCCGGACTTGACATTTATCTATGGGCGCTAGTTTGTAGCTGTCAGGCGCCCCGCATTGAGGGTGTGCGTTTGGTGGTGATTTCCATGATAGCCACAAGGGGAGGTACCGAGAGGAACTACTTACGCCAGATCTGAGCGTGCCAGCCAGCTCATGAAGGTATCCGCGGGAATACGCGCTAGTTATGCTGAGATATATGCTGCTACGGACAAACAGAGGAGGATGATTGGACTCGTCGAAGTCGGAATCACAAACTTGGCGTAGCTTCGGAAATAACGTCTCCTCTGCCGGAGTTCCCCCTGGCACTCTCCGAAGGGTCCAACGCCGACGCCAGCCTCACGTACCGTTCCGCCAGCTAGTCTGTGGACCTCCTCCAACGAACACTTTCAAGTTGTTCTCCTATCCTGGGTAGGTCCACAGCCAAGCCAGCGTCGAGACTAGCATACCATGCACCCACCAACAACCCCCTTCGAGCCCACCCAGCCTGCGAAGAACCCTCTCCCGTCCGACTTGGAGAACATGAAGCACGCGATCGCCCAAGCCCGCCTAGGAGCGAGCGAGGGTGGAGTGCCTATTGGCGGTGCATTGGTATGCCCCACCCCTTCTGGACAGCGGAGATAGTGAGCTAAAGCGGGCCGGAATAGGTAGATAAGAATGGGAATCTTTTGGGTGTGGGGAGGAATAAGCGGGTTCAAGAGAAGAGCGCTATTCTACATGGCGAGGTGAGCCCTCTACCTTCACGCTAACTGGCAACAGAGTTCTAAACACGCAGCGCAGACAGACTGCCTGAACAACATCGGCGTACGCCTCCTCTTGCCACGCATCTGAGGAGCACACAGCTGACAATGCGCATATACGTAGCGCCTGCCCGCCTCCAAGTATGCGGGTGCAACGATGTATACGACCCTTAGCCCATGTACGATGTGCAGCGGCGCTGTTGTCCTGTTCGGGATTAGCAGGTTGGTTATGGGCGAGAACTCGACCTTCGTGGGTGGGGAAGATTTCCTGAAGTCGAGAGGGGTTGAGGTGGTTAACCTCGGTGCGTACCAGCATCTTCGGCTTGGAAGGGGAGGTAGAGAGAAATTGTGGAAGCTGACGTGGGTTGGATAGATCTTCCAGAGTGCAAGCAGTTGATGAAGGAGTTTATCGAGAAGTATCCGGAGGTGTGGAATGAGGATATTGGTGAGGAAAACAAGTAAGCCGCGAAAAGGGAACGAGTGGGAATAGTATCGGCATCATCTTTGGGTTGAATGGGCGTGGCAATAGTATTAAATCTGGAATAGCATGCTATATAACCTGAATACAATGTGAGTTATGGCCAAGTGGAGAGCAACACAGGGTAGCGTACCTTGGGTGCCAAAGCAGCGATCTTCCCCCAACCTCGTCGCCTCAGGTCCGCACTGACAACACCACCTATCCGCGTCCCGATCATCTCTCCCTTCTTATCAATCAACACAGCAGCATTATCGTCAAACCGAATAGCGCTCCCATCCGGCCTGACCTCCTCCTTCTTCGTCCGCACGATCACCGCTCGCCTCACTTCGCCTTTCTTGACTTTTGGTATTTGGAGAGCGGCGGTCTGAGGACCGGCAGGGCCGGTGATGATGGGGATTGGCCGGGCGCGCTGGATGACGCAAACGACTTGGTCGCCGACACGGGCGTGGCCGTGTCGCATTTTTGACTTTAGGACGTGGACGCACTCGGCCATCATCGCGCCGGAGTTGTCGATGATCTTGGAGCCAAGATTTCTGTCAGTCACTGCAACAAAGCTGGACCATTCCAAGTACGTACATGCATCATCGCCTTGAGGCCGATCATCTTGGCAGGCCAGCAAGAGCGATGGGCGCGAGCGTGGCGAGGATGTGCGTTGAATGTGTTTGACTATTTCGTGTTTGGATGAGGAGGTGAACTGCAGACGACGACCGCGCGAGCTTCTGCATCGCCACCCGGCACCAAAGCCGAACTCTCTCCACCCACCGCTGCAACAGCTCTCCTTGTCTGTCTCCCGTTACTACTGCAGAGGAATTCACTGTGTTTGCTGGCGATCATACACTTTATCCATTCCAACCTACGAGAGAGCCTGAACAAAAGTTATCTACTACACGAAGGGACCCGAACTATTGGCGCCATGATAGCCATTGAAGGCTCCATCGGGCTCCTAGCACTTCGGGCATCTCCGTCTAAGCCGACACAGGCTTCTCATACTGAGCCAGGAATGGCGTAACCTCCTTAAACTCTTCCTCAATAACGCGCGCGTATGCGTCGCTGCGGGGAGTGATGGTGCACTGGAACGGCTCGGGAGCGGTAATGTGACCAGCTAGGACAACATATCAACTTAGCTGCTCCTCTCCTGCCGGCAAGGCGACTTACGGTGGAAATCGTCATCACGGACATGGATAGGCTTCCCAGTCTTCGGATCGGTCTTATGGCCAAAGTTGAACGCCCACAACATCTTGGCAACCATGACCTTGATGGTGTTCTCTGCGAAATACAGACCGACGCAGATCCGGCGACCAGCACCGTAGCCGAACGTGTTGCGGAAAGTGGATGGATCTTCTGGAAGACCCTTCTTCAGGCCAAACTTGTGCTCCATGAAGCGCTCGGGCATGAACAGCTCGGGCTTGTCGTACTTTGCAGGATCGTGCAGAACGGCCCAGGTGTTTTCTTCGACAAGGTCAGTCGCTGCGCTCATTGGCCCGGATAACGCTAACTCACGAACAATGGTTGTTCCAGCCGGGATCAGCATGCCGTTGTAGACCTCATCCTTGCTTGTCATATGGGGCACACCGGCGGGCAGGATCGGGCGCCATCGCATCACCTCCAGGACGAACGCTCGGCAGTATGGCAAAGACTCGAGATCCTCAAACTTCGGCGAGCGATCAGCGCCCACTGCGGCATCAAGCTCGGCTTGCGCTTTGGCGACCTTGTCAGGGTGAAGAACGGCGGCAAGTACGAACGTCAACAGGACGCTGGATGTGGTGTCGCTGCGATCGCCGTCAGCCAGCTGCATATGACGTTCGTGCGGAGCACGCACGAGCCGGCTTCCATCATCCCTCCGCCAACCCAAGCCTTCATCAAGTCATCGGACGCCTCGTTGCGCTGAATCACTGCCAGTTCTTCCTCAGCGACAGCTCATCTCGGAGATGGGCGACGTGCGTACCAGATTCCATCCAGCAGCCGTTGGCCTGTCCCTTCTCCAGCCTCGCTTTTACCTCGCCCAACAGCATCTTCTGATACAGCTGCTGCATCTGCTCTCGGAGCTTGATGGCTTCCATCTTCCATGAGGCGAAAGCTGCTGGCACATACTTCAAAATCGGGAAGATGTCCAATGGCGGGGCAGCGCCGACTTCCAAGAAACTGCGAGTCTATTAGCCGAGGCATTCCGCACTTTCACCGCCAACTCACAAGTTGAAAGCATGCGCGACGTCTATCAGGGACTGGTGAGCCAGCAAGGCCGTTCTCCGCGGAGGACCGTTGGCTTACGGTAGAAATGTTCAACAGAGAACCCGATCGAATCCTTCCCCGAGAAGGTAGGGGCGCGCTTCCCGAAGGCGATCGTTAGCGCCAAAGAGCAGGAGAGTCGCCGCAATTCCTCGTAAAAGTTATCAGGGTCGTGCAAGATGTTCCGCACTGGTAACGTTGTGAGTTCCTTATACAGCATTCCGAAGTCCGTCTCTTACTCGTGGCAACAGCCTCGGCGTTCTGCAAAGGGACATAATCAGGCACACGCCTCTGTGCCAGGGCCGTGTTATAGATCTTCCGCATGAGGACACTACGCGACGAGCCAACGAGGAGCGGGTGGTTATTGGCGCTGATGAACTGTTGAGAGCCAAAGTCAGTCCTCGACATAATCAATACGCTGTTGTGCTGGCTTACCTCGCTGTTAATGTAGGACGGTGCTCTGTCAGACGATGATCCGCTCCGTTTGTCCATCAGCTCCATGACGCTTTCGGCGTCATTGAGCACGACCATGGTACCGCTGAAGATCTTGCAGGAGATGACCGGTCCATACTGCTTGCTCCACTCAGTGAACTTGAGATGGGCGCATCCTAAAGCACCCTGTCAGAGCGTTTTCACTGCAAATCGAGGAGGAACATACGTGGCGGGATGTCAAAGAGGTTTCCGACGATTGCCCTCGTTGGAGGACCAGGCGGCAGCGATTTGTCCCTCTTTCCGATCTGGGAAAGGCGATAGATGAAGGCGCCTGCTAGGACGACAAGGCCCGCAAGGATGGTGTTGGAGAGAATCGACATCTTGGTGGTGGGGGTGGGCCAACTATATCGGATCGCCTTCCAAGGCTTTTATATGGTCTTGGGTCGTCTTCGGCAGACCTTCCGAGGCGATGGCTCAGGAGAGGTTGGGGGATGTCCACAGAACAGGCGAGATGCTGACAACTGCCTGCGTATGGTTCCCTCAACAAGGTCATGGAGCGCACCAGATGGAACCAACACCCCGAATGCCCTTCTAGGGAATATCAGCGATGAACTCGCCATCTTATCTTCGATGGGGCTGGCGGTGGCTTGGCCCTTGCATGAACCTACTGGTTGCGCATTGGTCCACTGCCGTTGAGAATGGCATCTGTCCCGGCGTGATTAGACTTGCATGCCAGTTTCTTCCCCAGATTGGCAAACAAGCGCCTTCGCGAATCACGGTGTGTGGAACTTCAAGTCCCTTGCATGTCCTTCCCGTATTATCTCCCCGCTCTGCGGGAATCTACATTCACGTTGGGAGCCAAACCTCGGATGCTGGCTATCATTTCACCCGTCATACGTTCATCCGGCTGCGTGTTCCTCGGACTATCGCAACGTGGGTAGACGATACTCCATATGAAAATGCCAGACCGTAGAAGCAGGTTCGTGCCAGCATGGTGCATTTGCGGAATGCCACGGTCGGGAAGCGGCGGTGAGTCGGCGTTGATTCAATGACGTACAACTGCGCTGCTTTTCTTCATAATACCGACGAACGTTCAGAGAGCAAGGAGATCTCGGACAGGGCATGCGCAAGACAGCTCAAATAAGGAGGGAATTCGGTCCACAACCGCCGGATGAACTCCACGCCTGGACTTCCGTACATCAGGGCCCTGGTCTCCAGCGAAGCAGAAAAAGACTTGCATCTTCGATTCTTTCCCAGTGATTCATATTGTTGCACCGCCTCCTCCATATTGCCACACGCGTATCCTCTCCGAGGCGATAAATGTAGGTACGCAGTCTGTTTGATGAGCTCGCATGTCGCTGATACTTATCGCCAATGTTGCTTATACAACTTCGACAACCGACGCAATGGATATCCTTACGGCACTCGCCGCTGCATCCAATATTTGCGGATCTCGGGATAGTGTTCCTACTCTGGAGCTGCACCAGAAGGCAGGGTACTATAGGTCTGAGCACGACGATCGCCGATAACCTTCAGTGTCGTTGCGGTCCATAAAAAGCACACCGGCCTGAATCCGTTGTATCCGGTTTGGTGCTCGAATTGTTCATCATGTAGGAGCAGCTGGTCCGGTCCTTGATCATGGCAGCGAACAGCACGTTACCAGCTCTGCAGCTTGGACGAGGTGCGGTGCGAGAAGCCATCGCCCTTGATCGGCTGCGAGAAGAGGTTGTCCGGCATCGGTACCTGGCGCTTGCCGGCTGGGCACCTTACTCGTCCATCAATTCCACCCACGGTGCAGCTTGGCACACGCTGGCCGGCGGGATGTTATGCTCCGGGAAGGACGGGCCGCCTTCGATAGTGGATCTTCAGAAGCAGGCAAAGCAGCTCAGGAACAACCGCAGAGCATTGATGAGATTGATGCCAGGTACCAGTGCATTTGTCTGATGTCCAAGCAGAACTGTGCCGACATTGTTGCGGTCTCGAGGACGATATCTGCGTTGAAGAAAGGGCCGCCAGAGCGGGCTCACAGTTATGTAGCAAGAACTCCTACAAGGAGGTCAGAGCAGGTCTGTTCGGGCAATGCATGTCGAGGGGAACTCCCAGTTTTCAGCGGTTCCGTTAATGTAGTCTGTAATGGTTGTAGCCGACCCAATTCGCGGCCGACTTCGCCAGCGACAAGTGCAGAGACAAATAAACAGCGGCAACATAATTATCGTTGGTTCCCGTAATTGTTTGACGCGGCTCTCATTGAACCCGCGCGTCGCGTGTCCACTGCAGAACCCTGTCAAAGAACACACCGATTCGCGGCCATCGGCGCCCCGTACTCACCGTCGTCCCCCATCGCCCCATCTATCTTCCTTCCATCCTGCACTCCTCTCTGTACCTCCTTCCCCACCTCTGGTCAACTACCTGACTCTTGAACAACAGCGATGCGAGTTCGCACGCTCGAGATCCGGTGGCACAACACCGAGTCGTCGCCATCTGCCCCGATCTACTCGGCAGACTTCCAGCCGCTCCCACATCCACAACTGCGAAAGCTCGTCGCAGCTCGATCGAGTGCATCGTCAACAGCGTCTACTCCATCGACGTCCAAAGTCGCAGGCGAATTCGACGCGAAAGCCGCTGCTCAGACCTGTGTTGGCGCGCAGTATGGGCTAGCGACTGGTGGAGGCGACAACAATGTTCGCGTGTGGATGGTTCATCCCAACTACCTGCCTACTGTACTTGGAGGCGGAACATCAGGAGCAACACCTCACCCGCCGAGGGTAGAATACCTTGCCACGCTCAGCCGGCATACTGCTGCAGTGAACGTTGTGCGATTCTCTCCAAATGGTGAGTTTAGCATGTATACCCATCTATGTCAAGCTAAGAATGGTCTAGGCGAGTTGATCGCCTCCGCTGGTGATGACGGATGTATCATCATCTGGGCTCCATCAGACCGAGCTGTACATCAATTTGGATCAGACGTATCAGAAGAGCAACAATACGAGAAAGAGCATTGGAGAGTACGGATGTCCATCTTGTATGTTCAATGCGCATATACCAAGAGACCCTTATCTGATTGGCCGACTTCGCAGGGCATCACAACGCGAGATATACGATCTTGTCTGGTCGCCCACCGGCGACTACATCTTGGCTGGCTCAACCGATAATGTTGCACGTATATTCAGCGTTGCGACTGGATCCTGCGTTCGAGAGCTGGTGGAGCACTCGCATTATGTGCAAGGTGTCGCTTGGGATCCGCTCAACGAGTACATCGCTACCCAGAGCAGCGATCGGACTGTGCATGTCTACAGTATCAGTATACGCCGGGACGCAGATGGACGAGAAACGCTCGAGACCCATCAGGTAGGAAAGAACTTCAAGGCTCCGATACGACATCATCATCGTGCACCATCAAGCGCGAGTCAACGGAGTCAGTCGCCTCGACCTCCGCTACATCGTCGAGACTCCGAGTCGGCATTATCAATACATAGCGCTGTTGAGCCGGCACAGACACCAGCTTCGGTCCCTTCTACGCCTTCATTGATGTACCCGCCCCTTGACCGTCCTTCATCACGCCGTTCCTCCTTCACCTCCATGTCTAATGCGTCACCTCCCCCTCCATCCGGTATCCCTTCACATAATCGCCGTACATCCGGTACATCCCGAGCGCGATCCCCCTCGCCTATGCCACCTCTCCCCGCCATTCGCCCCGCGTCATCCCCTGCATCCTGGACAGCCCTCAAGCTGTATGGAGACGAACAGTTCACCAACTTCTTCCGACGACTCACTTTCTCTCCTGATGGTGCGCTCCTTCTTACGCCAGCAGGTCAGTTCGAAGACCCCACTTTCTCCCTCGCGTCCCGCCCCCCTTCCTCCGCATCATCCGACGGCAGGCCAAAACCGGACGAACAGAAGACAACGAGTTCGGTGTATATATACTCTCGAGCAAGCTTTTCACGTCCACCTGTTGCGCACCTCCCGGGTCACAAGACAGCCAGCGTGGTCGTCAAGTTCTCGCCTCTGCTCTACGAACTCCGATCAGGCGTACGAGAAGCAATCGACGCTCCCAAGATCACCCTCAAGAAAGGAGAAGAACAAGTCGTTCCAATATCGCTGGACGCACCCTCAACATCAGGAGCAGAGACGCCCAAAGGCGCCTCTTCGCCCACTAAGTCTCCCACTGATGGAGAAGAGAAAGCAAGTGTATGGAAGCTGCCTTATCGCATGCTATTTGCCGTCGCTACGCAGGACACGGTCGTCCTGTACGACACGCAGCAAGCAGGTCCACTAGCGATGTTTGCAAACCTGCACTATGCAAGTTTCACAGATGTTGCTTGGTATGTCCTCAATCCACCCAACTTTTCTCGGCACTAATCAGTCATACAGGGCGCCTGACGGACAATCTCTGATCATGTCATCCTCCGATGGGTACTGCTCCATAGCGGTATTCGATGACCCTCTACCGCTGTACGAACGCCAACAGCACCACGTCCAGATGGCCGCTATCGCCGAGCACCACTCTACTACACCCGTCGACCCTATAGTAACCGCAGCGTCACAGGCGAAAGTAGCTCTGCCTTGGCCTGTTCCTCCTGCTGAGTCTGAGACGCTGGGCAAGAGGGATAGCTCTACGCTACCGACCACTGGGAACGGGAGCGAAGAGCGCGGGCGGGAGGATACTACTCAGCCGGCGAAGAAGAAGCGGCGGGTCGAGCTGAAGCATATGGGCGGGTTAGATACTGTTTGATTCCGTTTACTACAGCTTGATTAATTGCAGAGCTCTTAGTGCTCGCCTTTGTTTATGTATGAATCACGAAGACCCGTTCGGTCCCAAGCGGCGTTCGACCAAGCCTGTCCGACGACGGGCCGAAACCACGAGAATACAGGAATGCATTGCATGAATGTCAACGGCTGCTATAATGCCAAGAATGTACATGAAGTGTGTATGTGTAACAAGGAAAGTCGACTGGAAAGGAGTGAAACCAGAGAAGAATGAACAGAACCCATATTTGTAAAAGCATGCGCATGCTGCGTGAATGTCCGATATCAACCACAAACACAACTATCACACCCTCTAATCTCTCGAAACTCATCAGAGCTGCACAGTCGCCCGAGCCCTCGGTTTGACTGGTGGTGGGAGACATTCCTGCTCCGGTACCGCAAAGTCCGTCACGCTTATCGAAGGCGGCGAGGCTAGCTTGTACTTGTGACTTCGGTCGGGTATCGCGGGCGGCTTACGTTTCCTTGGTGGAGGTGTAGGAGGAGCAGAGCCCGCTCGATTGCGGTCGTTCGTTATTGTCGACAGGGCTTGGGTTTTGCGGGCTGGGTGTTCGTGTCGCCGCAGAGGGGGTGAATGGGATGGAGAGAGGTGGAAGGCCGTGAACTCGGCGGTGGTGGCTGGAGGAGAGGATGGATCGGAATGCGAGCGACTGGCTCGCCGTGGACGAGTCTTGAGCGTCGAGTTGGCTGGTACGGCAGCTGCCACAGCGTTGACGCTCGTTGTGCTTTTGTTGTTGTCATAGGAAGGGATGCGGAGGTTGGCGACAGAGGGTATGAGGGCGTCGATCGTTGCTTGGTTCGAGACTGGTGAAGCTGGGGAAATGGAGCCAGAACCTGTGCTAGAGATAGATCGGCTGTCGTCGTCTGGCCCTAGATTGCCAGCCCAAGGAGCGGATAAGCACCGTTCGACAAGGCGTTTTGTCGTTGGGTTGATTTCTCGGATGTGGGCGTTGGCGATTTGTGCATGCAGGATACGGCGGATCTCGAGTCGCTTGTAGGGGACGAGGCGGAGTTGAGTGTTGGTAAGGAGGGGATGAAGGACACGAAGGTAAGTATGCCGTAACTGTTAGGTAAGGATGAGTAAATAGCCTGAGGCGCACGCCAAGCTTACTCACCGACTCGCTCTCCTCCGGCAGGTCGCTCAACTCCCGGATGAAGACATCCACCAATACGCAGAGGTCGTTCGTGTAGAAGTACTCTTGTGTCCCAGGCGTTGTGAACAGCAGATACAGCATCTTCAGAATGAGGAGCTGCATGCACAGCGCCTCCGCACTCCCATCCGCCCGGTTCAACATGAAGATCATGTTCTCGCCGAACGTCTTCGTTGACCCAAGTCGTCGAACAAGCACTTCCAGCACTCGGTTCTGCGGAAGGTTGGTACTCCCTGGCCCAGAGCTGGAGAGAGCTGAGCTGGCGGAATTTGGCGGGGAGGCATGCCCGTTCGTGTCGTGGTGATGGTGGTGATGCTGTGGATTAGGGATAGAAGCGACCATGAACTGCTCGTTCAAAGCAACCTGAGATAGTCGTTAGCAGATCCTTGGAGCAGATGTATCCAATGCATACAATCAGCTTTATGAGCGAGTAGTTGAGGTCTTCGTCCGGGAACGTTCTTGTATGCTCCACCAAGTCAAAGAGATGGTCGATGAATGCATCATCGAAGATTTCTGGAGGCTTATAGTCAGCAGGCGTATCATACATAGAGTCAGATGTTACGCACTGAGTTCGTTCAACCCCATCTTCTGCACCCTGCACACCTCGTATAGCACCTTGACGCTCAGCAGTCTCATCCGCTCTTCCACCCACCCCCCTGCTGAGGTGAAGGGGACTACCATGTCGACATCAACCAGGAGGTGGTCCATTAGGAGAGGGATTAGGGGTTGCCATTTGGATACCGAGCGGAAGAACGAGGGGTGAGTTCGGCCGTGGTGTAGGAGGATGTGGAACAGGATGAGCTGAGTGTGTGGGTTGGTGCACTTGGATAGACATCAGTCCGAGTACCGGAGTTAGGTCAAACTCACGCACAGTCCGCGCCTCCCGCAACACTCGTTCGCTCTCGCGCTCAGAGTGAAACGCGAATAGCTCACTACTCAGGAGCATCCGGCACGCCTGGTCCATCTGCATCTTTGTCGGCAGGTACTCCTCTATTACGTGTAATCAGCACAAGGAAGGTGCGAATGGAGAACGTTCGGACGCACGATGGTACGATGAGCATATTGAGACAAAAGTCTCTAGAGCATTATCGAGCTGGTCGAGGGTAGCATCAGGCGGTAGGTGGAGACATTCCTCGAGCTCTGTCACGATATTGACTTGGATGTTCAGAGAGCAATGGTCAGGAGTCACTCACCAGACCAGAACTGCGCGGCAGTCCGAATGTGGTACACGACCGAGTCCATCCTCTTCGACTCCCCTTCTCACTTGGGTAGCTGATCGTGCGACCTGAGTCCCACCTCCGCGTTCAAATAACAGTCGCCACAAGCCAGCACAGCCCTTGTTGCGTTTCCCGGCGTATTGGGCGTCTGCTAAAGCATGCAGTGTCGACCTGGCAATACCGGCGTTAGAAAGTAGTTGGGCGTTGATATGTATCTGTCGAGTGCGAGACTGATGGTTGGGAGTTGTGCGGTAAAGTGGAGGAGGATGGCCGGGTTGTACGGCGGTGATATGGACGACTGAGGCCGAGCCGAGCCCGTGAACCATGAGCCATGCGGGTGACATCCGCCGCCTCGGAAGCTATTGCGATCTTGGCTAACAATGAGCAGGCCCTGTTTTGTCTGTTACCATCGCGAACATTATCCGTACACTGAATTCCGCAGTAACCGAAATCTAATCCCTCATACTGGGGTGATGCGGTGCCGACGTGAGTACAGAAAGGAATGTTGAGCAATTTCATCCACCTCAACTCTCGACAACAGGAACGGACTTCAGGTGGTTCCGCGAGCGACCGCGCGCGCGCGCGCGCGAGCGAAAGTATGGTATTGAGTGGTCGTCATAACACGCGTGCAATATTTCAGCTCAATCACAGAGCGGCTCCCGTACCGGATGTCGCTCCGGATGGACGTCTAGGATATGCACGATTGTTCGTAGCATCTCCGTATTCGGCCCCACCAGATATGGCAGGTATCACAAGAAACGGGCGAAGCAGGATTGCCACGAGGACTGGTGTGTTGTCTTCTGTGACACCGCTATTACGTAGTAAATTGATGGAGCATATCCTCGGCACTTCTCGTTGCTGAAAATACCTTCGGATACAGATGGTTTTCCGACCAAGAGTGCCTGAAGAGCGCTGTCGGACCACCCTTGCATAGAAATTCCTCGCAGCGTTGGCCACCCTGAGAATAAGTACCAATACCAGCGAAGCGCGCGGCCACCACGCGTTTTTGTGATGACTTGTAAGGTGGCGGAAACAAGCCAGAAAGCCTACTTCCAAGAACCTCAGATGAAGCCCGGTCTGGTCCAGACTCAGGCCAGACTTCTGGATCCCCGAAAGAAGTGATCCTATGTCTCTTTGAAGTAAACAGGCTCGGTGGAAAACGAGGTTTGCCCTCGCTTTTCGCTTTTTGGAGTCCCCATGTGCGAAGCACATACGCGGCACTACCCTTATCCATCGCATCAGTCTGTAGTCATTGACCTTTCTTTTATGGCTACCGAGTAGTCGCACATCAAACTTGCCCGATAAGATCAAACCACAGAACGCTCAACTTGTTTTCCTATATATAGGGGCCCTTCTCAGGAGTTCGACATTCGCTCAGTGCTCGCCTGAGCAAAAAGTCCTGTCTTCGTGCCCACTTTGTACGATCCTGCCAAAAGTCCCCCTCTGCGTTCCCTTTCTACGTTCCCTCCCGCGAACGGGCGCTACCCCTGCACCTCTAGCGCCCTTCCCCTGCTCTCGCTCCGCTACGAGCAGCAATATCGTTCTATCGGCCCAAGCCGTATAGTCGTCGGTGTGTGATTCGATGGGCAGGTCTGGGCAGAAGTCGCTAATGAATTACTTGATTTTCCTGTCGTATTCTTCTCGGTTAAACCTGAAAGCACCCTCTCCGCACTCTCCCAAGTAGGACGACCGCTTATGGAATCTCGTTCCAGGGCTCGACGTCAGCAAGAGCGAAGCGCGAGTCCCGGAGTGGAACGTACTGAACGAAGAGACGAAGGCGCTGGATGCGCGACGCGCTTGCAGCAGGAGGGGCCGCCAAGTAGTGGGAGGAGAAATCCGTCCACAAGGGGAAGCCAGAAAATGTCGCAGAGAATGAGACGTGGGATGAATGAGGGCACAGCTCAGCGCGCCATGAACTCCTCTGGTGTAAAGCTTTCCGAGACCCTACTGAGACTTCATTCAATGACGACCATTCACGCAGAGACACAGGGGGCAGGCATCAGCGTCTGAAATTGTTGTGAAGATGTCCATCATCATACCTGCAACCGGGCAAGGGGGATTCAGCGACTCAGAGGATGCGTCGGAAGCCACCAGTCGGTCGAGCGTGGATGACTTGGCCAACGGGGATTCGGAGGCAGCGGTTTCCACGAGTACTGTGCCGCTGATAGAGAGGATCGCTTGCAGAGCCTGGTACGTCCTCCATGCCAGCCTCTCGTCCACGTCTTTGATAGGAATCGTCGGCATCGTCAGCTCTCAGGCAGGTCGGAGGTGCGATGGGCAAGACCAGCAGTGCGAGCGGTTTACTCGGCTGTTGCCCGTCGCGCAACCTCGGCGTAGTGCACGCTTGAGGACCGCGTCTCAGGCACCTGTGTCAACAGGCCATAAGATCGAGGAAGTGCAGAAGACGCCCAGTCCGAGCCCCGATCCAATGGATCTCTTCGCGGTCGGAGAATGAGGCTTTTCACGAGATTCAGGCCCCAAGCAGTATGTATATCGAGACTCTTCGCCATTGGGTTGGAGAAAAAGCTGCAGGATGCCGAGTTTATCGGTCCAAGCAAGGCCTCTCAGGATAGCAGGTATACGTTGTATAGACATAGATATCACTAATAGTTGGGCTTTTTTTCTTGTTATGTCGAACGTGGACAACGGGTATTTTGTTGACGTGGTCGTCTGCGGAGAAGCTGTTCGCTGATAACGCCGAATCCAGGGCTCAGCGGGAGCATTCGATTGGTGTAGCGGGGTGCTTCCGCATACGAGAGCCGCAATCCCGGCAATCCAAGCAATCCCATACACCGCAGTCATTCTCCTCCTCAGTGCACAGCTCTAAGAGCGCATATACGGCACCTTGCCACTTCTCTGCTTACCTCCTTGTCCGTCTTCTTGTCTACTAAGGTGTCCTGAGATATCGTCGGCGACAAACTGCGAATGGCGTCCTACTTTGGGTTCGCGACGCCTGTCGATGTCGATATCCGCCTGAACGGCGAGGACGAGCGGAAGAAGGTCGAGATCAAGCTGGACAAAGATCGGAAGGAGACATGTCCTGTCTACTACGATGGAGAGTCTGTGCAGGGGCAAGTGACCGTACGAGTAAGGGACGGGAAGCGGCTGCAGCACGATGGGATCAAGATCGAGTTTGTTGGGAGCATTGGTGCGCAGTCTGGCCTGGTCTGTTTGATGATACGTATGCTGAGCGGCTGTGAACAGAGCTATTCTACGATCGGGGAAACCATTCCGACTTCCTTTCGATGGCACAAGAGCTGTCAGCACCGGGAGAGATGCGGCAAGCGCAGACATTCGACTTCAACTTCAAGAATGTCGAGAAGCAGTACGAGTCTTACCAAGGGATCAACGTCAAGCTACGGTGAGTCTTCTCCTTTGCCCCATGTCTATCGCTTGTACTCAATAGGACTCTCGCACAGATACTACATAAGAGTGACGATCTCGCGCCGATTGGCAGACGTGGTGAAGGAGAAGGAGATCTGGGTGCACAGCTACCGCATGCCGCCAGACTCGAACAACTCGATCAAGATGGAGGTCGGAATCGAGGACTGTCTGCACATAGAGTTTGAGTACAACAAGTCAAAGTGCGTCTCCATCCCCTCAGTCTGGACCCAACCTCTCAGACGCCGATAATATTGCGCAGATACCACCTGAAAGACGTGATCGTGGGCAAGATCTACTTCCTGCTTGTCCGCATCAAGATAAAGCACATGGAGCTGAGTATTATCCGCCGCGAGACGACCGGCGCAGCACCGAATCAGTACAACGAGAGCGAGACGATCACAAAGTTTGAGATCATGGACGGCGCACCCGTACGAGGTGTGTTCCATTCCTCCCACTTGGCTTACTCGACAGAACCGGAAGCTGACGCACCGCGTAGGAGAAACAATCCCCATCCGACTCTTCCTAGGCGGCTTCGAGCTGACCCCGACATTCCGGGACGTGAACAAAAAGTTCTCGACGCGCTACTACCTCAACCTCGTGCTCGTGGACGAGGAGAACAGGCGGTATTTCAAGCAACAAGAGATCACCATTTTCAGGATACCAGAGGTGCGTACACCACACAGTTCATACATAGGATACAAGCGTTGGAGCTACATATTCGTCCCGCCCTTCCTTCCTTCCTTCCTTCCTTCCTTCCTACATGCCTCTACATTCCATAGTGTACAATGTTCGGATGCTGACTGGAGACACAGAACTAGCGGGTATATTCGAGACGGGTATTGGGGAGCGGGGCCGGGAATGGACGATGATGATGATGATGGCGGGTGTGTTGTGTATAGTTGTCGCTCTGACAGGTCGGGGCTGTTGGTTGTATATGATCCGTTGTATACCCTCAATATGGGCACGCTTGCGATATTCGGGTGCTGGTCGGTTTTCCGATTACCTCGAAGCCCCTCCGGGGAACAATGGTACGCTGAAAACTCAAGAACAGCATGAGCATGAGGAATGTAGAGTCAAAACTTGCTTACCATCTGAGGACCAAGGAGAGTGTTATATGACCTTCAGCGTAATCAACCCCGAAACCAAACTCAACACCACAACAGCCCCAAAGCTCGCAGCCATAAAAACGACCTCCTCCCTACTAAACGCCTCCATCCCTTCCCCCTCTCCCTCTCCAACTCCTCTAGCCCCTCCTCTCCTGACACGCACCATTCCACCTTCTTCCCCTTCTTCCTCATCTATAGGCGAACCGCGCCTTTCCTCACCAGGGCGAGGAGGGTGAAGAGGGTCGGATGACCTTCTGGGGTGTGATGGGCC
The DNA here is from genome assembly GCA_037974965.1 of Dacryopinax spathularia. NCBI lineage: Eukaryota > Fungi > Basidiomycota > Dacrymycetes > Dacrymycetales > Dacrymycetaceae > Dacryopinax > Dacryopinax spathularia. The sequence continues at coordinate 1,099,706 of JBBPFI010000010.1, read as the reverse complement.
GCCGAGGATTATGTTGGGTGTTTGAGGGTATTGGTGTGGGATCCGGAGGGGTGCTAGCTCGATGGAGTCTGTTGAGGTTGATGGTGGGGAGGGGAGGTGGACGGTCTGCTGTGATGGAGGAGGCATGGCCTCGTTCTGAGGTTGCCCCCTACCAGGAACTCTCCAGGCGCAAAATACAGATGGTGACAGCTACAACTTGTACGCTTTCGTCAAGACACGTGAGAGCAGGTGTTATTGCGTGCCCGCCATGCTTCCCAGCGCTGCTCACTGCAGCTCAAGATTAAGAAGGATGCTGAGCGGTGATGGTGCGGAGGACAATGAGCGAGCGGAGGGTGCGAGTGCGCAGCGTGGCCAAGCTTGTTATTAGGGGATCAACAGCTGGCCAATCAGAGTACCGTCAGTGGTCGGGAGAAGTCCGGTCGGCATCGGCGTTGGCACCCCGTCGAGCTCGGTGCCCCCCTCTCTAGTACAGTAGTGTTGTGCATCCAGCTCAGAGCCCATATGGAATGTGGATGTACAGGAGAAAGGGCATCTCATTGATCTTTTTCAGTTTCGTCTTCGCGCGTTGTACCGTACTGTAATACACATCTACCCTTGGGTCGCTACTTCAATCCCTCAAAGTCCTTGGAAAGGCTAAAGGCTGGGAAGAGGGCGTGCGTCGCTCGCTACACTCCGTCTACTCCCTCATCGCTCTCCTTGCCAAATCCGTTGCTGCCGCTCAGCAGTGCGGATACAACCCCGCCGCCCGGCGCTCGTTCGTCATCGCTATACCGCCCAAGTCAGCATCATAGACTAGAGGGAAAAGTGGGAAGCGAAAGACGCACCAGCAATAATAGCGCTCCCGACCCCACTCCCATCCTCCGCATGCACCGTCCTAATATTCTTCCCCTTCGGCCCAAAGATATCCACCAGGCCCTGATGCACCCTCTCCGCGAACCCGGGATACTTGGAGTACAGACTCCCGTCCGCGGCGACGTCGCATCCCTCCTCGAGGTAGCCCATCTTGCTCACTATGGCTGCTATGCCGCACGCGGACAGCCGGGCCGCGCGGGTACCGATAAGTTTGGCAAGGGCACGGAAGAACTGCCGTTCTGCGAGAGTGGTCTCGAGCCCGTAGAAGTGAGAGAAGATGCCGACTACGGTCAGGAGCTCGTCTGTCGGGTCCGCTTCCATCAGGGAGAGGAAGGCCGTCTCGAGCACGTAGGGCTTTTCGAGCTTGTAGGTGTTTTGACCGAGGAAGATCGAGCCGTCGTCGATCATTTCGCAGATGACGAGTCGGAAGATCTCGCCTAGGTATCGGCCGGAGATGAGTTTCTGCGCGGCGTGATCAGCTCGGATGGGTAGTGTGGAATAGGGAAGGGATGACACACCTCGAACGACTGCTCGTCGGGCTTGTTGCTCGTCTGATCAATCTCGATATCGTACTTTGTCCTCGGTAGATGCTCATGCGTAAAACTATCAAACGCGCCCCACTCGCAGTTGATCGCCATCTCCCCGTCCTCTGGCAAGCCGAGATGCTTGATCTTCGGAATATTCCCAATCTTCTCCATGTACGCCGCGTTGCACCCCGTGCCGAAGATAACGCCGATCTTCGTCCGTGGGTTCACGTAGTGCGAAGCGATGAGCGTGCCGGTCGTGTCGTTTATGAGGGAGGTGAGTTCGATGGGGACTTGGTATTTCTCGAGCGACTTGCGAAACATGGCCGCGACGTCGAACCCCTCTACGTTCGGGTTGCCGAAACCTTTTGTCCACCGGATCAGCTTGCCGTGGTCGATCCGTTCTTGCTCGCACGGGTAGGAGAACTACGGTATCTGATCAGCTCCCATCGTCACCGCTCGGAGTGTGGAAGACTCACCGTGAAGCCAAGCGGGATCGTCGCCCCCTGCAGATCAAAGTCCGCCAGATAGCTATCAATAAACGTCTTCAAACACTGCGCGCAGAAATCAAACAGCAGCTCTCCCTCCTCCTGTTTCTGCTCTTCCGTCAAGCGGTACTTGGTCTGGGTGATCTCGAACTTCCCTTCCCCAGCAAGGGTGACGAGGCAAACGCGGAGATTCGTGCCGCCTAGGTCGAGCGCGAGGTATGACCCAGACTCGGTGCCTTTCGGCCAGCCGAAGACGAAGGTTGGGATCATTGGCTATTGGATGTATGCGTCAGCCCTGCTTCATTCTCACTAAGGGAAAGAAAGCAAGGGACGCACGACGACCTGCCCGACTTCTTGTAACCCTTTCTCCAGCGTCTCACTGAACGCATCGACGATCATCCGCATCCGCTGCGGTGTGAGCGTGAACAAAGACTCGTACTTCCGAAGATGGTCCGCCATCGTCTTCTTCGTCGCGTGCGGCAGTTCCTCAGCATCGTTCGTTCGGTGATGGAAGGGCAGGTCTTTCCCTGTTAGGGTGGGTACTGTGCCGGAACCGCGGCGGGAGGCGGGGAGGGAGAGGGAGATGCTAGTCCGGCGGGAGAGGGAGCCGAGGAAAGCGGGCGGAGTGACTTGGCCCGCGGTGGGGCCTTCGATAGTTGTCATAGGTGTGAGAGACATGATGGGCGACTAGAGAGATGCCGAGGGGGAAGTGTCGAGCAGGTGAAGGGTTTATAGGCGCAGCGGGGCGTGGAAAGAGACGGCCGGTAGGAGTGTCGACGTCTGGTGTCTTCTTCTTTTCGCCGTAGAACGCTCGCCTTTTATCTTCGGAGAGCGAGCAGGAGAGACAGATAGCAAGCCGAGATCAGGTCTCAGCAGAAGTGTCGTCCTTGTCGTCGTCTCACTTATAAAGAAAGACAGTGCGTTGGGTGGTCGTCGTCGAACGAACCGAAGCAATTGTCGACCGTAGAATGGTGTGCGGAGAGTGAGTGCAAGGGAGTGAGTGAGGCAGGCGACACAGCGACACCCAATGCAATGTGTGTGGGAAGTTTGCGCGTTGTGCGGTGGTCGGTGGTCGGTTGATGTCATTCCCCCGCTTCTCGGACCCATTTCACCTAACGCTGTCCCTAGCTAACCGACAACGACGGGGGTGGGAATTTAAATTTCACAAGTGTGGAGCAATCAGCAAGCAATCAGTATTGCGGGTAATCAGGGGCAGTTGACAATAGTGTACAATGCGATAACGATCCAATAAGGAAAACACGGAGAGTAGGCCTGCAAGGGGTAGGGTGGGGTGGGGTAGAGAAGCTTGAAGCGAGACTACTCCTGCTCGGCCAAGACAACCTTCTTCCTCTCCGCTTTTGGCTTGTTCTCCCCCTCCCGCGTATGTTTCCGCCTGTTTTCCTCCTTGACCTTCCTCGCCTCCTCCATCGTCCGCTTCAGTTTCCTGGCCGAGTACACCGGCTTGGGCAGGTACCGCTGTCTCTCGACCTTGCGCACTTCAGGCACATGCCGCCATTTCTCCCTCAGCTGGTCTCTGTACTCCCTCGCTGCCCTCTCCCGGCCATCAATAACGCCCAGCTTGTCGCTCGCCCGCGCTTTCCAGAGCCGCACATTCCCGTCATCCGAGCCGGAGAGTACGAACCTCGCGTCGGCCGTGTACTGGGTTGCGAACACGCGCTGCATCCGTTTCCCATGATAAACCTCCACGCTCCTCCCATCTCCTTCTTTCCACAGCCTGATCGTCCGATCCCAGCTACCGCTCACGAACTCCATCCCCGTCGGCGACCAGTCGCAGCTCATCACAGCAGCCACATGATCCTTATAGATCTGCGTCGGCGTCGCCAGGTTGCGCACATCAAACGTGTAGAGATTATGGTCCTCCGAAGCGAGGAGCATCACGGTCGGCTGCGTAGGATGCCAGCTGAGCGCATTCGCCCGGAGGGCCATGACCACCCGCCGCTCGGCCTTGCCCGTCCGGACGTCGTACAGACACATCGTCCGGTCTGTGCCTGTTGACGCTAGGACAGAGGTCTCGGATTGGTTGAATCGGACTGTTAGGACTGTTTCGGCTCCGTTGCCGAATTGCATGTTGAGTATCGGCTCGGTTCTGCAGTGCAGGTCAGACATTCATCCGGGATGAAACTGACGAGCAGGCGTACTTTGTTTCATCCCATAATTGCACAACATTTGAGGCACTCGCAAACTGACTCTCACTCCTATGATGATCAACCGAGCTATGTCTCCAAGTCAGTCGCCTGCTTTCAAGTGCATATCAAGGGCCGAACTCACTTGAATGCCATCTTGCCCATAAACGTCCTCACCGGCGCACCCTCCACCGCCTTCCCCTTCCCCTTCCCTTTCCCATTGTCGATCGCCAGCATGTCTTCGGGTTCGTCGTCGTCCTGCACCATGGCAGAAGTATCGGCATCGGCGTCCCAGAGCTTTATGGTGCGATCTACGCTGCAGGAGAGCATGTGCCGGGAGCGGGTGAAGGTGAGACCCGAGACGGTCGACCCGTGTGCTTTTATGCGTCGTACATGTGTTCGCGTTGGTAGATGGTGTAGTATTATCTCTGCCGCACACTGCATCAGCATCATAGAGCAAGGCAAGCAAGCAGTAGACGCACCCCCATCCCCACTCCCACTCCCCACAACCCCCAACCTCACCGGATCCCTCGCCAGCACATACACCCCATCCACATGTCCCTCCAGCGCACACACAAACGGCTTCGCATGTATCCGATCGATCTTAGCTGCGTTGAGCGCGCGGGTGTATTCCCTTGCTCGTGAGAAGGGATGGAGGGCTGGGTCGAGGTTCCTGGTTCGGGGGGTTGGGTCGCCTGCGCGTTGGGGGAGGGATTGGGAGGCCGAGCGCTCGATTACTTTAATTTTCTATGTTCCCCGCATTTGTCAGTATGCTGGACATTCCCAAAATTGTTACAGATGAGAACGTACCATGATGTAGAAGGGGTATCCGATGTTGAGGAGAACGGGAGGGTGGACGGGCGCTTGCAGAAATTTGGATGTCAGTGGCGGTGTTAAGGAACTTCGAAATCACGCGCGCTTCTGATCGGAGTTAACAGTTAGTTCGGCTCCGGATCGCCGCAGTTTTGCGGGCGACAGGCGCAGCGTCTAGAGCTGTCGTAGTGCGGCCGTCGAAACCATCCTATTCGTGCTAGCTTCTCCTCATATAAGTTCCCTCTGAATGAAGTACGCGAGAATGCAATCTGATGCCCAGAGTTGGCACATTGCCACCCATTTCGGTCGGCTCTAGCTTAGCGCCGCGCCCCGACCGGCTCAGCCAGCCGAAGGATGCATGTCGAGAGCGAACAATAATGTACTCTGGGCACTGAGACAATAGCGAAACCGAGATCCTTGTTCAAGCTAGTGGGGCTAACTGGAGACCATATTGTCTCTCGATCTACATCTCTCGGACTCACTGGGCCGGCAGTCGGTGACCGTAGCAGAGCATCCGCCCGTGGGGTCAGGCAAGGGCCCCTCAGGGTCGTCCGGCATTCCGACAGCCCCCCGAGCCATATCTCACCCATATCCGATTCACAGATGGCTTGCTCAACCTGCCACCTCTGTTCCCCTTCCCCTTTGCGCTCGGAGCCTCGCTCAAGCCGACCCCGTCCTCCGGCTAAGAAATGACTGAAATGCTTCTTGCCCCCTTCGAGCCTTCCGGGTGGCTGGTCGTGCAACGGGGGGATGAACAATGGAGTTGGATGGCTGGCGCGGTTGGAGGTCGATATAAGGCCTTTCGAAGGCAGGGTTTGGATGTTCAACTCACAACCTTACCTCCCTGCTACAACATCAAACTTGCACGCTTGAGCTGGACTCGCCTGCATTCCTGCGCAATCTGTCATAGACATCTTGTGCATCACTTTGCTCTACAGCATCGTCATCATCTCCCAACTATCAGCATCCTGCATTACCTTCACTCAACCCCGCCTAATCATCTCCAACAAAATGCGGTTCACCCTCACCCACCTTCTCACCCTTTTCCTCCTCGGTATCCTTTCCGCCCCTTCCGCCCTCGCAGCACCCACCATCCCCGGTATCGGCCGTCATCGTAACCCCGCGACCGTCGCCGGCCGCACGCCAACGCTCAACGTCGCCGTCGGCGTAGCCGAACGCTCCACCATCGAGATCCCTGCTGAGGTAGCGGGCATCGAGCTCAAGCGCGCTGACCTTGCGCCGGAGTACGAGAGGCGTCTGGAGGCAGCGATGGATTCTGTCGTCAGGGATATGGGAGAGGCGAAGGAGAGGAACGAGCAGAAGAAGAAGCGCAGGACGCGTCTCGCGAGGTTCCATCCTTGAGCTCTGTCGGGCTTTGGGAGGGCATAAGTTCTTGTCATCTTAGATGGCTTCCGTCGGGATTTGGGAATAGGTAATCGTCTCCTCGGTTGATCTGAAGTTGTCCGTACTATCGCATTGTCCTCGTCGGTCCGGTTTGAATGAGCCCGGCCAACGCATAATAACATACATTCGTTGTCCAATACTTCGCGTGTGACGAGCAGCAGAGTGTTACATGGGAAGGTGAGTTAATCGCTGGCCCGAAGTCGGTCATTGGAGCACTCTACAGGGGATGCGGAGTGGGCATTTTCAGCGGAGAGCGCCCGATCCATCCCAGCCGGGAAAAATGCTGGAATGGACGAATTGGCCGATATTCTTGGTGAGCGATCCAAGCCTGGAGCAGCGGACCTGGAGGTCGGATTGTTGTAATTGCTGCCATACATCTACCCGCTGATATCGCATCTCAGCATTGTCCATCGGATTTGTCCCGTCCTCATCTGGGTTTGCCCAGCTCGGCAGGGACCTTCCAATCGTAGATATCATTCTTGCGCTGTGATCCGGGAAGTTTGAGATGTGGTGCTCATATACGAGGAGAAGATCCAGACAGCGGGAATCATCCATAAGAAGCTTGACGGCAGGACCGAGTCAACAAGGATCAAAGACAGCCAAGACCTCGTGCAGAGAAGACTTGAGCAGCCTCGTAGTATCTCAAGAGCGGCGTATCAGAACAACAAGTCGAAAAAAGTTGATGGCTGGGATCGTGTTCCATGAGGTCAGGCTGGGTTCCTTGCCGTCAGGCCATCCTCTCATCAGAATCTACTAGTCGCATATATGCTGCATCGATGGCCCTGTGATTGCTAGGCCTTTTACAATACCTTCAATCGTTAGGCAAGGTAGTGCTTTCAGGCAGAGTTGGAAATCAAATGTAAAGCCGTCGTGACGTTGACGCCAGAGATCATGAAGGTCGCTGTTCGTGGCAGCTCAAAATAGCCTACGTTGTCTCGGGCCGAGGCCCCGATGATAATCCGGCCCCAGCAGGGTCCGTGTCGAAAGAGGCACCATCTCCGACGCCTTCTGACCATTGATCAAGCCGCCCGTCAACCACGATGTCCACTTCCTCCTCCCTTCGTGGCCTGTCCGTAGCATTTGATTGCAGCTCCTCGCCATGTCCAAGTTCGCCATCGTGACGGGCTCTGAGTCCGGTATTGGCAAGGCTACCGCGTTGACGTTGGCGTCGAAGGGCTGGGACATCGGCGTCACCTGGCACAGAAGCAAATCCGACGCCGACGCCGTCGCTGAGCACATCCGCTCGCTTGGTCGACGTGCGGAGGTACGGGCGTTGGACCTCACCGACCCTGTCGCGGCAGGTGCGGTGGTGGACGCGTTCGTCGAGCAGTTCGGCAGAATCGACGCGCTCGTCAATGTCGCTGGCATCAACCAATTAGGCGAGTTCACCGCTTTCGACTTCGCCTCGTACCGCCGTGTCATGACCGTCAATGTCGATGGACCGTTCGTCCTGATGCAACATGCCGCGCGTCACTTCATCAAGCAAGGCAAAGGAGGGGTGATCGTCAACGTCACCTCCGTGCACGAGACCAGCCCGCTGCCCGACCAAGCGCCTTACGTCGCAAGCAAGCATGCCCTTGGTGGACTCACAAAGACGCTCTCCGTCGACCTCGCCAAGTATGGGATACGTGTATGCGCCGTCGCACCGGGGTACATCGCCACGCCTATGTCGGATATGGATGGCGCGGACGTGAGCAAGATCAGTGTACCAAGGCTGCCGCTCGGCAGGCCGGGTGATCCGAAGGAGGTTGGGCAGGCAATCGCATTCCTGTGCTCGGACGAGGCGAGCTACATCACGGGCGTGTCACTTCCCGTTGGTGCGTAAATTGGTGCATATATGCGCTTTGAATCGATGCTGATCGTACTTTGCAGACGGCGGGTTCTTGAGGGTGAACCCTCAGTTTGGAGGTCCGGGGATTGTAGAGAATATGACGGGCGCGATTGGGAAATCGAGCTAGATGTATGCTGTTAAGAAGGGATACGAGCGCTGCGTACTTCAATGAACTGCTCTTATGATCACTGATGTGTCTCACCGAGGCGATGTGGAAGCTATGATCGCTCCGCCTGATATGGTCACCCCGCCTTTGCCTTAACAATCTCGATCGCAACACGTTCCAGGCTCAGTGTCTCACCTCCAGCTTGCGGCATGGACCGGTGTTCGCTCTGCTATAAGAGCTGTTCCTCAGTCTTCCGTCTCTATCTCTATTTACATCCTCCTCTCTTTACCCTCAGTCTTTCAGCTCGGTCGCTCATCGACCCTTCCGCTCTTTCAAACACCCACACTCATTGACATCCACAACCATCAACACCGACAAGCAGAATACATCCCAACTTAACCCAACCCAACCCAACCATATCACCGCATACATCCCACAACCAACATGCTCATCATCGTCCTTGCCCTTCTCGTTGCTCTCCTACCCTCTTTCCTCGTCACGTCAGCGTTACCCATCCCTCCGGCAGCCTTGACGCACTTTGACCCTCTCGCGGACTCGCTTCCGCCCACCGACCTGTCCTTCGACACCGACAATGTATACGTCGACGAAGGCTTCTCTCCACGCGCGTTGAAGCAGGCAACGAGGGCGGAGGTCGTCGCGCGTCAGCTAGCCGCCGACGACTTGGCGGCGAAGGCAGCGGCCGATGCAAGCGCCATTGAAGCTGAACAACTGCCCGCACCTGGTGACGAACTATCCGAGAACGCCAAGCGCTCTCAAGACGAGGTCGTCCTTGCTGCTCCACAGGCGGACTGCGAGAAGGCCTTATCGGTGGTCGACTTCTCGACTGTCTGCGCACCTATCACCATACTTGACCCCGCCAGTGCTGCAGCTTTCGTGCAAGGAGGCGGCGTCGTGAGATAGTACGTCCCTCAACTGACGTTTCATGGGCTGTGCTGACGCATATATGCGCTTCTTTCAGTAAAGACGGCGCTGTCTATACCGACCCGCAGTACACTGCCTCCACTGGAGACGAGAACTCTCCTCTTCGTGCGGTGATCCAGGCGTATGGGAGCGGCCGGAGGTCCCTACCCTTCTTCACCCGATGGGCCATGATCCAGGAACGGGAGGGTAGCACGTTGCTGGCTTTATCACCCAAGTGTGTACCACCTATCACAACACCTAGATCGACGTGCTAATAGCGAGCTGCAGTACCGCTGTTCGTATCGGCGACCTCAAGGAGATCGGTAGGAACCTGCTCAGCTACGGTAACTCTGAGTCGGTGAAGGTGCGATCTCGTCTGCAGTCGATGATACAGGGACTGAGGGTTGATAGGTCGTTGGGGTCACCTTCGACTGGCGGACGATGCAAGCCATTGTCGATAATATCACTTTCTAAGGGTCTCTCGGAGAAGGAATGAACGAGAGACGACGAAGACATCAGGACGGACGAGAACTCAACAGCTTTCGAGCACCACCACAGTCTTTACGGAACAAACAGCACACTCTTTCATTCGGGATTCGGTTAGCGTCGTCTGTAACAACAGACATGTACAAGTACATCAACAGCACGGGAAGGGAGAATACGGAGTCAGGGGAATCTATGTAAGAGGAGATCAACCAAGTGTAGCAATGACAATACAACACATTTCCACAATAACCCTACCTTCGCGCCTGCGCTGCACTAAGCATCGCTCGGCGCATCCTCCTGTAGATCCTCAACCGTCCATTCCTGGACATACATCGCCACCGGCAGCTGCGACATGATATACGGCCCAATCATCACCCCCGCCATCCCACCGCTCACAGCCTTGCCCTCCTCGTCCGCATGTATCAAAACCCACTCATCCTTACACATCGCCCAGAACTCGTACCTCCCCTCCTGGAACGTCTCGATCCTCAACCTAGCGGGCATATCCACCGTCCTCTGCCCGCTCACCCTAGCCGGCCCGTCCCCCAACGTGCGCACACGAGACTGACCAGTCCATACAAGGTTGCGGCTGACCGCAAAATCAAAGTGGTGCGCATGGTCTTTATACAGCACGATCCCAGCTTCGAACACGGGGCCGACGTCGTACGCTGGCCCGGCGGGTTGCTGGAATCCGAGGGTGAACCTCCAGGTGCTGCGGGGGGATGTGAGGCGGCGGAGGATCATCCGGGGTGAGTCGTCGGCTGAGGGGAGGGCGGTATAGGACGAGATGAGGGCTAGGTGGTGGGAAGAGGGGAGGAGGCGGTAGGGCAGGGGCGAGGGGGGGTTGCGGAGTGTTACGAGGCCGAGAGGGAGCGATAAGGGGAAGGAATCGGTGCAGAGGGCTAGGATGTCGATGGGTTTTGGCGAGGGTTGTTCTTCTGCAGGGGTGGGGGAGGGGAGCGGGGCGGTTGCTCGGGTTGGGATTCCTCCCTCTTTGGTTGTAACTTTCGGCCAGCCGTCGCTGTCCCATTCGAGCGGGACGAGGCAGACTTCTGCTCCTAAGGATGAAGGCTCTTCCCCTCCATTTCGGATAGCAGAGCAAACTGCAAACCATTGTCCTTGCGGCGAACGGACGAGGTCCATATGCCCGGCAGGTTGAAGATCTCCAGTAGGCGAGGAAGCGAGCAAACTATCGGGAGAGCGCTCGAAGGGTCCTGAAACTGATCGGGAGCGGGCTATGATGAACGTCTGGTCCGACGTGCCGTTTCCTGTTCGCTTAGGTCAGTGACATCCTGGAGCTATACAACAGCCAGGATCACCTTCCGAGAAGAGGAGGTAATAAAACTCGTCCTTCTTGTACGAGCGAGGTCCATGAAGCGTTTGTCCTGATTCATCCTTCCATCTGTAAATTCCGTTGTCAGCGGCGAGTAGGCTGGGTCGTGCAAGCTGCACTCGCTTACATTGACTTGGGAGCTCCACTCAACGACTGCCCCGTTTTCAGATCCATCTCAAGCTGCTGAATCTCTGTCCGTCCCTACAGACAGCAAATGAGCACTGTTCCCACACCCGCAGGAGGTTGATTTGTCATACCCTTGCTGAGACCACGCCCTGCACGTAAGCCCGCCTATCGTCGTCAATAAACAAAGAAACAGCCGACCCTGTGAAATCAAGGACGATGGGGTCGCTCCATTCCTCCTTCACCGGATCATGACAAGTGAACAGCAGCTGCATCTATCATCAGTCTCCAAACCACACCCAACACCAAGCAAGAAGAGAGCAAAGAAAAGAAGAGACGCTACGTACGTTCCTATATTTTAGAATACGGTCGCTATATGCCAGTGTCGCTAAGACGTAGAACGTCCCGTCTTTGTACCGGATCGTCGCTGCAGAGAGTCCGCTCTGAGAAGCTCCAACCCGGGACACGCAAGGCGTCAAGTCAACTTGCGACGCTCTGGTGCATACAGTTCCTACACTCGGTTAGTATTTTCCACAAAAACAATTACGGCGACAGAAGGATGAGGAGAGAACATACCAACATGCGTCCAATTCACAAGATCCCGAGAGGTGTAAACCGGGATCCCAGGCCAGTACAGGTATGAAGCCGTCACGAGATAGTATGTCCCGTCCACCAGTACACAAGAAGGGTTGGGGTTGAACCCCGGGACTGTAACCGTATTCCATTGGCATCAGCCGATCGGATTGGGGAAAGAGGACGCACTGATAGGATTCCTATATTCCACCATACCTGGCATCGGGATATCAACCTTTATCCAATCCTATGTAGTGAAAAAGAGAGAGGGTATCGAGGAGGGTCCGCGGGAACCAGCAATATGGAATGTTGTGCTGTGGCTCGGAAGTTGGCCTGCAGTCACGGTGATCGCGGCTACGGTGTGAGGCGCTCAGACTGATGCGGAAGCGGATTTTGGAGGCGCGGTGATTATGCAAGATGGGGCACGTGATTAGGGGGGTTCTTTGATGGGGCTCTCGTCCGGGTTTGCCTATGAATGATCAAATGGACTGAATAGGTATTGTCCATGGGAGGATGAGGCTGTTGTTGTGGATAGGCACCATCGGGACTGTTGAGAACAATGACGGGAAAAGAGGTGTCGCAGGCTCTATTTTCGTACGATGGAGCCCGTTCGTTCTTCTGTCCGAAAAGAAGTCCGGCCTCACTGGCTGACAGAACGGATCCCAAGCAGAAATATCCACCTCGTCGCGCTAACGAGCGCCTGGAAATGCCCCGCCGAGCTAGAAGTGTCCAACAACCCCTCCAACAAATCCGCAGCACACGCCCACTCAGAGCGTGCAGACCCGGCGGTGCATAAGAAGACTGCTTACGCACAGCGTCGTCAAGCAACCGCCAGTCAGGGTCTTCTTCTCGCTGAGCAGCCTCGTTATGAGACACAGCCGCGACACGTGGACAGCGGGACTGAGCGGGACTCAGCGGAGACTTCGGAGGCGGAGGGCAGCTCGGAATGTGTCCCTCTCAGTCCGTCCGTCACAAGGGTTCGCTCACCTCACTCTGTGTGGGACGGTTTATAAACGCTCACCTCGAAGGCGTACTGCTCGTCCTCCACTAGCCCCCCTTCGTACCTTCTTATCCTCTCTCGTGTATATCTCTAGCTTGTACAGGATGTCGCAGACACAGACTGTGCCATGCCAGGTACGTCCAGAGTACGGCGAACGGGCGATATCGCTGATGGTTTGGGCGACAGTACCGAACAGGCAAGACACTCGGTTCAGGCACATACGCAATCGTCAAAGGTCCGTCTCCACCCAGTCACCCTCTTACGAGCAACCTGGCTCACCGTTGTATGTCGTACGGTAGAGGCGGTCCATATCAAGACCGGGGAATACTTTGCGTGCAAAGTGATCAATAAGAAGCTCATGGAAGGGAGAGAACATATGGTGCGCCCCTCTTCCTCTCCCTTTCCCGTCGTCCTGCAGAGCGCTGATACCGCAGCGACGCGCAGGTACGAAACGAGATAGCCGTCCTCAAGAAAGTCTCGAGAGGGCATAAGAACATCGTCACCCTGCACGACTATTTCGAGGTCTGTCCTTCTACCTCCAGCGTCCGATACAAACAAGCGCTGACAAGTGTGGCTGCGGGTGTAGACTGCGCATAACCTGTACCTCGTTTTTGACTTGTGTACGGGTGGGGAGCTGTTTGATCGGATATGCGCGAAGGGGTATTATTATGAGCCGTGCGTCCTCTCTCGTATTCCATGGAGGGGAATGATGCTGACAGGGAGGTAGGGACGCGTCCGCGCTCGTGTATACTATCATGACCGCCGTCGACTACATCCACGACTGCGGTATCGTCCACCGAGGTGCGCACAACGTCCCCAACAACGGTGGAGTGTAGTTCTGACCCGTGCGCGCGCGCAGACCTCAAGCCCGAGAACCTCCTCTTCCGCTCTCGCGCCGAAGACGCGGACATCATGATCGCCGACTTTGGCCTCTCGCGAATAATGGACCCCGAGAAGCTCACCGAGCTTACCGAAGTCTGCGGCACGCCGGGCTACATGGCCCCCGAGATCTTCCGCAAGCTCGGGCACAGCAAGCCCGTGGACATCTGGGCTATGGGCGTGATCACCTATTTCCTCCTTGGCGGATACACCCCGTTCGACAGGGACAACCCGCAAGAAGAAGCGGAAGCGATCTGCGCGGGGGACTATAAGTTCGAGCCGGCCGAGTACTGGCTGAACGTGTCGAGCACCGCGAAGGACTTTATAAGGTGTTGTCTGACGATCGATCAGCATAAGCGGCCGACGGCGAAGCAGTGCCTTGAGCATCCGTGGCTGAGGGATAGGAGACAGCACTTTGTGCCTGATCCTGCTAGTGCTGTGGGGACGCCTATTGATCTGCTGCCGCACGTGAGGCAGAACTTTGATGCTCGCAAAACCTGTAAGTACCCGCACTCTCGACCTCGGCTGCTTGCGCGGCTCGTTAGCTGGCGCCCGGGGCGCCGGGGCGAAGGAGCGACGCTACGAAAGAGTTGAGTTGAGCGGAATATTGATATTCCTGCGTTTGTAGTCCGTAAAGCGATCCACTCGATCATGGCCGTCCGCCGGATGGCCTCCCTCAGCCCGAACGACGAGCTTCGGGCGAAGATCATGGGGTACAAAGACGAAGCGGAGAAGGAGGAGGTGGAGAGGGTGTTTGCGCAGAAAGACCATTCGGGGGATGAGTTCCCGGGGGCGCATGCGGGGAGTATGCATTCGAGCGCGGGTGGGAACGGGAATGCCGGTGCTGGGGGACACGGGAACGGGACTGGCGGTGGTAGGGGTGGGGGACATTGACTATCGAAGATGTGGACGAGGGTGAAGAGCACGCGCCAGAAGCGGGAGCGGGGCTGACCCTTCCCCCGCCACGCCCAATCGTATCACCCCCGCACCGGGTATATGCGCCTTCGGAAGTACGGAGAAGAGAGAGAGAGAGATCTTGTTGAGACTTTTGTAGGAGAGGAGAGGCGACGAGGGGGGTGTAACAGTTCCTAAGGGTGTGCAACTGGGAGCTTGGAGATTGGCTGGCTTTCTTTCTGCGTTAGTAGGGCTCGGCATTTTGTTGTAGAACTAGGCGCTTTGGTCGCTGAATTGAATTGAATCAAGAATCAAGGAAGGAGAATCTACATCCTATCTCTCCAGTCGGCAAGTTTCCCAATAAGCACCGGTAGTTTGACCATTCTTTTCGGTGTTAGACTCTTCAAGAGGGCAGATTGTGGTATTCGGCGTATATCGCTACTCCGCAGTTGCCGGCTCGGCATTGATAGGGACCCGCCGACCCCGCATGTACGTACATACCCCCGCACCGAACCATCCTCCTCCACCCACAGAATGCCCAGCCCGACCCTCATCGCCCTCCCTCCTAACCTCAAACGACCATGGACCTCCTCACTCGCCTAACCGCCTCCCTCCCCCCTCTCCCCCTTCCATTCTCAAAAGACCGCCTCCCCTCCCTCGCCCTCGGTCTCTCGACCGCCCTCCTCCTCACCTACGCCCTAAAGCCCCGCTATGCGGCCCAAACCCGGCCGAGGACCTTGCCGGGCCTGACGGGTGCGCCGGGGAGTAGGGCGAGGGATCTGGCGCTGCATCTTTATCCGGAGGAGTATTTTGATGGGGGGGAGTGGGTGGAGCTGCCGTACGGGAGGGTGAGGGTGTGGGTTATGGGGCCTGAGGAGGGGAAGAAGGTGCGCTCTTGCTTCATGGGATGCTGGGAGGTAGACTCAATGGAGGGGTAGGTGGTGTTGGTACACGGCTTCCAGGTGCCTGCGATTGTGCTGAAGGACATGGCCGATGAACTAGTTAGCGCTGGCTTCCGCGTGCTCACCTATGGTTCGTCCCCTCCCCCCCCGCGGATTACTAACAAGTCCTGGCGAGTACTGAGTCGGGCGCTTGCAGATCTGTACGGCAGAGGACATAGCGACTACGTCGACCTGGACTACAGCGCAACCTTGTTCACCACCCAGCTAGCGCTGGTGCTCCAAGCGGTAGGGTGGACGAAGCCCGCTTTAGTGGGATACTCGATGGTCCGTTCCCGTCCCCGTCCCTCTCCCTCCCCTCTCCTCCCTCCCCACTCCGCGCTCCCCTCCTCTCCCTCTCCCTCTTTGGTCCCCGTCTCTGACTGTGCATGGGGTGTGAACAGGGCGGCTCGATCGTAGCGGCGTTCACAAGTCATTTCCCGCATGTCGCTGGAGAGCACATCGTGTTGCTCGCCTCGGCCGGGCTGCAGACCGTGAGCTCCCTCTCCCTCCTCGTAGGAAGCAACCAGGCTGATGAGAGATGGGTGGGGATAGCCAAGCCAATTCGGCCTACGGAACAGGCTCATGACTTCCCGCCTCGGCTCCGCTCTCGTTACAAGTTCGCCATTCCGCGTACGTATCTCCTCCCTCTGTCCTCCTCGGGACAGTTCGAGCTGAACGGGTGTGTGTAGTGGCTCGCCAACCTCCTCACTGGCCCTCGTTCTTCGCCCAGCTTAGGCCCTCCTCCCAAAGGGATCCAAAAGCGCATGCAGGTACGCTCTCCCCCTTCCTTCCTACACCGGGCAGTACTGATGAAATGAAAAAGATAATCAACCTCCAAGCGCTTGTCCTCCCCGGGTATCTGAAGGCGCTCGTTTCCTCGCTTATCTATGGACCGATGTGCAACCAACGAGAATCCTTCATCAAGCTCTCAAACCGGAAGGTGCTCATCATATGCGTACGTCCCCCTCCTCCTCTCCTGCTCCCTTCCCTGCTGCAGTGCTGAGGCTAATGCCTGCTGCGTATAGGGAACAGAAGACACCTCCTGCCCGTTTTATATGTCGGAGGAGATCCACCGACTCGCGAAGGGATCGACGCTCTTGCCGATCGAGCGGGGCGATCATTTTATTGCTGTTAGTCATGTGGACCAAGTGGCTGGGGCGATCGCTTCTTTCCTCCGGGAATGAGCGAAGCGGGGCGGCTGGGAAGGAATGGACGATGACGATGTGCGGCTCGGGCTGAGGGATGTATCGCACGGCGGACGTTCGCTTGAGGAAATGAGATTGACGGTTGTGAACTATTTGTACATTGTTCGCGGAAATGCCTAAGAACAGTCCGTGGAGAGTATTCGTACATGTCGTGCGCGTGGCTGCCGCAGGCGAGCGAGTGCGCGTGTGGTACAGTACAACGACCAATAAATAAGAAGGATCAACTCCATCGTCCCATGCAGCAGAATACGCGGATACTAGCCATGAGCGCCTCTCTTTGCGCGCTGCATATCCGTCACCTGTAGGCCAGGCGACCCGAATTGTGCGCATTGAGCGCGTCTTCCAGCGTTGTACACAGAACAACTGCTGGCTCGTAGCGAGTCGGAGTGTAGTATAACTGTCCCTTAGAAGTCGTCAAATATCGAACCACGGTCGTATCGCTCACAGCCTGAAACGAGCCTGTCGAATCTAATCTTTCGGCCTTGCCTTCTACATCGACCTCCGAGCCGCATGTCTCCTCATGCCTTCCTCCTCCTGCACACTCGCCTGATACCCCCCAACGCCAGCATCGAGCGTCCCACTCCTCCCCCGCCCAGGCCCCTGAAGCATAACCGGCGGCGCGGACAAACTGCTCCCTTTACTCAATTCCGCTGCATGCCCATGCTCATCCTCGCCCATCGATGCAGATGAGATCGGCGTAAGTGGGGCTAAGGAAGGGGCATTCCCCTTCTTCTGCGGTGGCACCGGCAGAGGTCTCACACGCGCCCCAGACCCGCCGGGCCCAGGCACAGGCACAGGCATAGGCGCAGGAGGTGTCCAGCTCTCCAGGCCTGAACGGCCGTTCAGCGGCCCCCGCTCGTGTGTCAGGCCCATTAATGACCTAGGCGTCGCCGGTACTACCTGCCCCAGCCTTGCGGGGTCGGAGTCGGCTAGGAAAGAGGGTGGGAGGGCGAGGTTTGACATATTACTGGAACGGCGGCGGGATTTCGAGGATGCTGGCCCGGCGCCGGCGGTAGTGGTGGGAGGGGGAGATTGCGCATACCCGGAGGATGAAGCGGGAAGGTTGGGCGATTGACCAAGGGCTGTCCAGTTGTGCCACTTCCTTTCTCCCCTGTCGGTCTGTTGAGGGCTGGGGTCGTGTCCCACGAAGCTGGGCGTAGCGAGGAGGATGGACTGAGGTGGGCTGGAGGTGTCCGTTAGGGCTGGGGTGGGCATGAAGCTCCTTGGTGTGTCGAGTTCGGAGCGGGTACGTGTTGAGCTGGGTCGAGCTGCCGATGAGGAAGAGGGTCGGGAGCTACTGGGTTGGGGTGGAGAGGGAGGGAGTGGGAGTGTTGAGTCGCGGGACGAGGTTGTGCCCCTACGTGCGGATAGCTGCGGTGGGCTGGCTTGAGGGTGGAATGGGCGAGGGGTTTCGACCTGGATGTCAGGCGGTACGACGGGCGTGGTGGTCGATTCTCGCGATGAGCCCGTCCCGCGACGAGGATACGGCCGACAGTCGCAAGGCTGAGGTTTTGATGGTCCTGCGAGCGGTTGGACCTCAGATGGGACAGGTGCCGGACGCTCAACGGCCTCGTCCCGCTCTGGACTGTACTCCACTGCTTCGTACCGCTCGACACCGTTCGAGTCCCTCCTCACACGCCGAATGGGGGGGATAACATTACTCCTCCTCAACCCCGTCTTCCTCCTCGCAGTATGAAACGCCTCATACAAGCTCGAGTCGAACTTGTACCTCCTCTGCTCCGATCACATCAGTTCTCATTCACGTCCACGAGGTGATGTAGTAAGGGCGCACCTCGAGATCCTCCATCTTAGCAATGATCTGCTGTGCACTCTTCCCCTTCTTCTGCTTTGCCTCGATGTACCTGATCAGTGCGTTCGTCGCTTGGGCTTGGTCGGCGCCGCATGTCGCTAGGACGGAGATGACCTCAAGCTGCGTGTCCCCACGGAACATGGTTGTACAGGTGATGAGGGTGATGAGCCAGGGCCATGGAAGAGCCAGCGCGGCAATAAGGGCGAAAGGAAAGGATATCGGGTAGGGTGGGCGGGAGATGGGTGAAGCTGCTCCTGCCGCTGCTGTGATCCCTCCTCCCCACTATGTACGTGTACGGAGGTAAGGGACCGCACCGCCAGAGCAGGGTCGAGTCGAGTCGAGCACTTGGCTACCTTAGGGGTGCGCAGCGTGGAGCAATGCAATCAAAGTATTCTTATGAGCCGAGAATGTTGTCTGATGATAACGATTGTGGGAAGTCAAAAGGAGCGAGCAAGGCACCGTGCGCATGGCACACTCGGCTTGGCTGCCTTCCAGAGGTGCACAATTGCCAGAAAGAAAGGATTCCCGCGAGGAATTTAGACGCGGTCGCCCTTGCAAATCCGCCCGTTGAGGTCGTTATTACGTATTCAGAGTCATCCCGTTAAACCCCTGGATCATCATCATCAGTCCTCGAGCTTCCCCACCTTATGTAGTTAGGGGCATATTTCCACGTTACAGCCACGCGATCGATACCGACAGTCGGCATTGCTTTGCCATTGTTACTGTACAACTTGACATCGGCCGAGACGGAAATGCTATGCTGGACATACCGATCACACCCGCCGATGAACGAGCCTTCCAGTGCTCGCACGAGCTCGAGGTCTCATAAGGCACGTTCAACTTCAGGCTTTGATAAGCTCCGTGGTCGGCGGCCATGCTCCTAATCCGCCTTTCGGCTGCCGGGACTGGACGTCAGTCCAGGACAAAAGCACTCCTATTTACAGCCCAACGAAGTACGGAACATGTGTAGCAGGCTGTGGTGAACGAGTCATGGACATCTCTTCTTGCGTGTTGGCGGGCTTGTAGGTACAGCACCCTAGAGCAAGCCCACATTTCCCAGTCCCCATCGATCGTTTCTCGAGCGTATAGCATACACGGACATGGGGCGAACGGCAGCTTGCCTGAAGGACTGAAGTGCAGATTATCATACATGTGGGGATCCAGTGGCCGGAATATGAATGTTCAAATTCTCGATTCGGTCGCTGAAGCCCAGTGACGGTGGCCCGTGGGAAGAACGTGATCTACCGAGGATGGGACAGTGAGCCTCCGTCCTCGAAGATAGTATTCAGAGACGGCTGGCTCTGCCGTGCGAACTGCACTGGGACCTGCAAGTTATTCGGGAACGGAACCGTTGGCGGTCCTGGGGCAGTCGTCATCCCCTGCGCGACCTGCAGTGGATACAGAGGCAGGGATGCTTGTGCTGGCGTCACTGTAGGGATACCGGGCCCGGGAGGCTCTTTCGCGAACAGGTTCCTGAGCGAAGAAGGATGCAGGAAGCCGTCCTGCGAGACCTGAGCGACAGTCTCCGAGGCTGAGCTCGGCTGACGCGCTTTCCAGGCCGTGCTGATGCGAGCAGCTGTCGACTTTGATCCTAGGGAGGTCTGCGGAAGGGCGGGGAGAGAGACTTGAGGCGCGAAGAGATTTGACATCTTGCGTCCGAGCGAGGCGAGTCGGTCGGGTGAGGCTGGTCGTGCGTCGTGTACTGGTGGGATAGGAGGCGGCGGAGGCTGCCGAAGGCCAGCGTACGGACGGAAGGGCGACGGGGTTCCAACGTGTTCGGAGAGCTCGTCTGGAGACTCGTCGGCCGCGTGAGCTTCGAATGGTTGGTCGAATGATTCGCCATTGGCACGAACCTCGACACCTTCAAGCAGAAGCCCATCAGCATCGAGATGGGGTTTGGAAGTCCCTGCCACACTGGGTAACGAACCAAGAATGTAAGGATCACCTCTGGGCGGAGTGGAATCAGCTGCAGAGATGGATCGAGGGGAGAGATAGACCGTCCCCAAAGAAGTGAGCGTGTCTGCACGGGTCGAAGTAGAGCCTTCCCTCTCTCGAAGAGCCGCGACGGCCGGATGATATCTGATCGGGGGAGGCGGACTCGCAGCCGACGCTAGCGTCATGGCTGGCGAAGAGCGTATTGAACCCCCATCGAGAATAACGGTTGCGGAAGACTCTGAAGAGACCTCGCTCGACAGGGACATACGTCGATTTTCGGCATATGGGAGAGTCCGTCGTAGAGAACCCGCGTCGAGGAGAATCGTGCCCGCAGAGTCAGACACGCTTGACGCTTCGCTCGAGATAGAAGCCGCTCGATGCGCCACAGCCTGTAGATGGGTTTTCTCCGAAGTCGATCGTGTGTCCGCAGCAGAAACGGAGCCGAGAGGTTGAGGCAGTTTCTTCAATTCCGATGTCCATCGCTCGCCTGGTCGCTTCAGCCCTGTAACCTCGCAGGCGGTTGAGAAAGCCTGCAGCATCCGCTCATCCGACCCATAGAGGAGCTGGGTCCATGTTAGTCTATTTGCTAACATTGATGAGGATCATATCCCGCGCACTTGTAGGAGATCCAGGTCTGCTAGGATATCCGCATCCCTCCTCCCTGCTTGGCGATGTAGGTTGATATATCCGACGATAGCTTCCTTCGTCTTATCGGGGTCATCGCCCAGCGTTCGGAATTGATTGCGCAGGGCGATGAGTCGGAGATCGTTTTCTGGCATTAAGAAGCTCGGAAAGTGTGACGGAGGAGCGAGACGTTGAGGGGTGGTGTAGGGATGTCAGCGATAGCGAACTTACGACTCTAGCAGGACGCGGTCCCCGCTTTGGGGTATTTCGGCCGCATAGATAGCCTCAAGAAGTGTGCCGCATTGCGCTTGCTTTTCTGTTGCGGCGTGAATAGCATGCTGCCTGTTGCCACGCTCGGTGCTGGCGCAAACCCGGATCGTCGAAGTTGGAAGACTGGAGTCGAACAGCAGGGGTCTCGGACACAGCCGTTCGAACTGCGCGTTAGAAGTCATCCTACCGAGCCGGGAAAGCACCAAGGAACGCCAAGTGGGTCCCTGCCTTCATAGAGGTACTCTGGTACTCCAAATGTAATTATCGACCAGGTTTTCATGCTGCAGTTCCTCCGCTCGAAACATGAGAGGCCGGGGACAGTCCTCCAGGGGAGCGATAAGGCTTAATAAGTTCACGTAAGTAACTGCTAAGCTCAAAATTGGGAGCTTGGCTAAGTTAGCTGCCATCGGCCAAGCTGGGACAGTGGAATTTGCGTCGGTTAGGTGGAAAGAAGTCTCTGCCCTTCACAATCGTCCTGCGGGAGTCTTGACTGGAGCTCGGAAATGGGATAGTGCGGCTCACAAGAGGCTCTTCTTCTCAGGTCTAAGCACTATAAAACACAGACAGCTGCGGCCTGTGAATCCATCACGTAGGAGGAGGAGACACCGCTTACTCGCAAAAGGCACCTTCAAGACGTGCTTGCTGGATTGATCAAAATAGGCCAAGAAATGGCCAGATGCTCCAACAAACCATATGACATCCCATCAAAAAGATTGTAGACCAACAACCTTTGATAGCCAATGGGAGCGTCCCTATGACGCCGCCGGCAACACGCGCTTGCTTTCCCCAGTCGGGAAGTTGTGTGAGCTCGGGTGGGTTCTGTACAGAAGTGCGGAGGGTTCGATGCGGAGATTACTATGGGTTTGCATGTGGTACTTCCACATGCTGCTATCACGGTGGAGCCTATGGAAAGGGTAAGCTTAAGACTGGGAGTTGAACAACAATCGATGTCGCATGCAACAGGGCTTTTAACCCCCAAGAGTTCAGGTTCTGTATAATCGACGATGTAAGTCAACCTCGAGTGTATCCATAATATATTGGCTGTCTTGAACGCTGCGAATTTCTTCAAGTCACACGATCGCAAACCTTCACAAGTTCAGAGACAACAACACATACTTACCAAAGATAAGATCTGAAACGAGGTCCTTCGAAGCCAGAAACATCCTGTCACGCATGATCATGTGGCTGCTCTCCCCCGCCGCATGGTCTCCATCTCTGGGGTTCAACTGTCGCCATGTTGTGGAGGAAGCTTTTCAACGCTAGTCGTTCAGTCTGGAACGCAAGACACACCTCCCCCTTGCTACCTCTGCATCTTTTCAGCTCTATCGCTCTGTACCCCTGCAAAGCAGGAGAAGATGCGGCGCAGAGCCGGGAGGACCGGTCGGCACCTTCTTCGCTCTTCCCGGTCCTCCGCGCGCCTTCGCCGACGCACGTTCGCTGTAACCCACGGTGATTGGCGACAACGCGTTTCCCCGCGGAAGCTTTCCCCTCTTCTTCTAAAGCAGGACCCTTACTTTTCTCGGTGGGCGTATGGAAAGCGGATAGGGCGAGGTTCAATTCACGCGCGAAGGAAGGGGATTTGCCTCCTTCACTGATGGGGTCCCTTAAGGACCCCATATTTACAGAACAAATAGCTACACCGCCAGCCAAGTTCCGACAGGACTCCGCACGGATGGGCTGTCTACGGTTCCGGCATGGACGGTCCAGCCGGTTTCCGCTCGGAGGGTTAGGGTCTTCGAGGTTTGGCGAAAAGGGTTGAAGACCCAGGCCAGACCCGCAAAATCAAGACACACGTGATCTGTGCGACGCGTTTGGTAGCGCGCTTTGCGGACTTGGTGATTTTCATCTTGCTCTCCTCCCACCACCATGTAAGTGCAACACTCATGCCGCATTTCTTTGCTCACAAATATGTTAGGGGCTTATCATCTCCAGTATTGGTAGGCAGCATAGGATAGTAGAATGTAATAGAATAGATTGCTAATATATACTATTATCAGCATTTTAGGACCGGTGATAATGCTAGCCAGCCAGACCCCTCCCCATCTAGACAGACCCAAGAACAAGACCCTTTCCGTCCTCGAGCTCTCCACATATGCGGATCCGCGTCTGGTCAGGGCGCCCTTTTGGCGGCATTCGGGTGGACGCCTCTCCCAGCGCGTCCACACGGAGTTCGAGTGGGAGACGGCCCCTGGTGTAGGTCCCAAGACCCTAACGTAGATCCCTATCGCGCGGGCCACCCTATCGAGTGAGCCGCATATAAAACATAGTAGCTTGGTCTCGAAATTACACAACAACACATTTATCAATTGCTCACATAAACGATGCTGAGTGATCCCCATGGTTGGGACTAGGCCTGGGCAAGCTTTGCCAGCAGAAAAATATTCTTCTTCATGTCAACTTTGGTCAGGCGCGCACTTTGCACAGCCACATTAGCAAGGTCTGCAATTTCTAATGATTTTTAACTCAAATGCATAAGACCATGGGGAAGGCTAGACTGTCAGTATGATGTAGTCTCTTTTGCATAGACAATCGATAAATGTGTTGTGGTGTTATTGCCCTTACAAGTTACCATGTTTTATATACGGCTCACTCGATAGGGTGGCCCGCGCGATAGGGATCTACGTTAGGACTTTAATTAGACCGGAATTTGCTTATATAACGCGTGGCTGTGCAGTAAAAAAGCGAAGAACTCACTCAATTTGACAGGTATCTATTTTATTTAAATTATAGCTCAACAATAAGAGCATCTAGTTAATTACTAAAATCATAAGTCAATTATTTAGGGCGATTGCTGAGTTAAATATTAGACCCAAGGTAAAAAACATGCGGCTGTGTAGGGTCTTTTAGCCAGACCCTCAAGGGTCTATCCGACTCTACAGGGTAGACCCAAGCCCTTAAACGTGGCTGTGCCACTCTCCTGCTAGCCCATAACAAATGTAATACAGCAAAGTTTTTTTCTTAGTACATTTTATAAGAGCACAGAATCACAAGAGAAATTGTCTCTAATTTAAAGCAGAAAGATACCTGTCAAATTGAGTGAGTTCTTCACTTTTACTGCACAGCCACGCGTTATATAAGCACATTCCGGTCTAATTAAAGTCCTAGGGTCTTGGGACCTAGCTATTTGTTCTGTAAATGTGGGGTCCTTAAGGGACCCCATCCAGTGAAGGAGGCAAATCCCCTTCCTTCGCGCGTGAATTGAACCTCGCCCTATCCGCTTTCCATATGGGCGTGCCGATCAGTGCACACACGCGGGTCAACAACTCCTCCGGCAACCAGGTTTCTCATTCACTCGCTGCTGGAGTCCGCTGTCACCGTCGGCTCGCACTCAGTGTTCACATTCCAGCGGCGCACGATCTTCCACAATACCCACTTCCTCGACTTTCAGCTGCCTGGCCGACGCGGCCTGCCTAGCATCTGCAGTGTTCAGCTTCAATTCGTGCAGCGGGACGAGCGACTCCTCGTGCGCGCTTCTTGTACGCACCGACTAGTTCTCCCGATCCGAATTGAGGCTGTGAGCTGCGGGAAAGGGCAGCTGAAGGTGGGTGTGTCCCTATCTGTGGCACTTCTTTGTGGAGGGAGAGGGAGGGACAGCGAGACCGCGAGCCAAAGTTAGCACTCTCCAATAACACCAACCAGAGCAACCCTAATCCGCCGCCGTTGGGAACATCCCTTTTCGTCTCGAACTCGTCCCTTTCATCCACCGACCCGTCCAGGCCCCGCCGCCCCGTTCTCTCACTGGCTGAAAGAGTGCTACCCTATCCCAGCGCTGCCCTGACGCAACCGTGCGCCCTGTCGCCCACCGCCCCTGCCGCCTCCCTCACTTCGTATCCGTCCGGCTTCTATCCGAAATATAAGCTCATCCCACGGGCTGATCTCAAAGACTGTCATGCATGGACTCCCTCACTCGCAGCCTCAACATCAACATCAACCTCAGCCTGCATTCATACCAGCTACACCTGCAGCAGCGCTCCAGCTTCATCATAGACGTCAGCAATCAGCACAGCAATACCCAGCGCAGCGGCCAGTAGTGCCCGCACAGCTCGTCAACCCCAATCTTAATTCTCAGTACAATCATCATCATCGCCATTCACAACAACAACAACAGAAACGACACAAAGAGCCTCAGCAATACGAGCCCCACGCCTATCCGATCTACTCCTTCCCCCTCCCCCTCGCCAGGCCCAACATGTCGACCTTCCGCGACCTTCCCGGAGCTGCGTTCCGGATGGACACTCAGCTGGAAGTGACAACGGTGCTTGCGAATTGTGGTGGGAACGTCGGGTTGGCGAGCAGGGCGATCAAGCTGTGGATCGAGTCGAAGCAGAAGAAGGGGAGGGCGGAGGCGGATATTATCGCAAAGGTCGAGGGGATGGAGGTGCGTCCCTTGCTTTCTCGCTCTCACCCACACAGAAGCTTACTGATGCTGTTGCGTACAGAGGAAATACACGTTCGATGCAAGCTTGCACGAAGCGTTCCACGCTGCTCGGGCCGAGACCGGACTCCCGCGATCCAAGGTGCTCCCACCCTCGCGCAGAGTACTCGCAGCCGAAGAACGGGAGAGGCAGGCATCCCAATCCCAATCTTCCGGTTCTCCTACCACGCCCACCGGCCCCGTCGCGCAAATCCATCCACCGCCCAGCCCGATCGTCCACACTTACCTCAGCGCAAGCCCTACGCAACTGTCTTCTCCACAAAGCTTTGTGCATACACCTAGCTTGACGAACGGGAGCAGCGCGCCCTCCAGCTCGGGGAGTCCTGTCATCCGCCCATCACCGTCTGCGGCATATACGCCCTACTCTGCATACGCACCCCAGCAGGTACAAGTACAGGCAGAAAAGCCGGGCGAGTCGTTCAGGCCTTACTCGGCATTACAGCAGCAACCGCTGGATCCACAATGGTCGGCTAGTGCGGCTCATCCTTGGTCTCAGCAACAACAACAGCAACAACAACGACCTAACACCTCCCGCTCTCCATACGGCCAACAGACTTGGCCTGTACCTGCAGCCCCTCATACACAATACGGCCCGCCCGCACAGGCTTATCCCGGCCAAGCTCCACCAGGCGGGCCGAGAGTATCGCCCACTTCAAACCTTCCGTACCTCCGCTCTCCTTCTCCAACTCCGTCCACAACAACAATCTCGACATTCACGACCCGGAGCCGGGGTAGACGCTGGAGTCAAGGTTCATTTGAGACCATCACCGATGCGTCGATCAATGATGGTCGGAGTGCAATCAGTGGAGGGAGCGAGAGCGGGAGTGGAGGGCTGGCTAGTGCGAGCGCGAGCATGCTCTCTTTTTCTACGGGGTCGGAGAGCTTCTCGAGCGGGAGTACGGAGGATGACGAGGACGGAGAAGAAGGGGAGGATGCGGAGGATGCGGAGTCTGTGTACTCAAGACGCCTACCGAGCGGCACCGGTACCGGCAGCGCCCAGCAGGTGACTGCTTCACCCAGAGGGTTAGGGCTAGCAGCTGGGTTCCCGATGAGCCGTACGACCGCACACTCCCCCAGGCTAAGGGGAGATCCAGGCCCGAGCCCAACTCTGACGGCTGTTACCCATGCCAGTGCGGTGAGTGGGTTGAGTGCGGCGAGTAGGGTTAGTAGGGGGTATCCTCTGACCCGGACGGGCGCGAGCGGGCCAGGGAGGGTCAGGACGGGTTGGGAGGAAGGTGCCACTGCTGGATCGAGCTCTCCTGGAGGACGAGGTGCTTCCCGCGGTGCACCCGGAGCAAGAGGGCGGGGAGGCACTGGTAGAGGAAGTAGCAAGGGCGAGGATGCAGGAAGCGGAAGTGGGAGTGGGAGTGGAAGTGGAGGAGAGAGCAGCGGGAACACCGAGGAGAGTCTGAGGGATTGGAGAGCCGCGGTGGACCTGATCGAGCATTTCGTGCGTCCTTCCTTCGCTCATATATGCGCATATATGCATCGTTTCTGACATATTTCGGTGTATGCAGCCTACGACACCTACCACAGGAGGGACGAACACTCCTTCGCCGGCCGAGACTGTCAGGGCGCTCACCCTCACACCCCGATCAACGACTTCCACCGCACCTCCCATGCCCCTGCTGCCTTCTTCCCAGCAAGCGCCAGTCCGCACCCGCTCTCTCCGCCAAAAACCAGCCCCTGAGCGCAACTCGGACCCACCCCCGCATCCCTTACCCGCACGACCCGACTCGCCCCTTATAAACTTCACCCTTCCTCCCGCAGCTCTCGATGCCGATGCGCCCAGTAGCTTGCAGAACCTGAGGGGAGGGGTGACGCCTCTTTCCGTCCTAGGCGCCGGGATGCGTCAGGGCTCACTATCCAACTCCTCTGCAGCTCAGACGAGCCCAAGCGCGCAGTACGGCCCACATGGCAGCGTTGGACATTCATTTGGTCCACGACCAAGACCGGCTTCGGGGCAAAAACAGTTCCCATCCCCCCTCTCCGCGTCAGGCTCGCCGCTATCTTCCTCGAACGCGATTCGACCGGTGCTGCTCCGACAACAATCCGCTGGCCCTGCCCTCCCCACTATAGGACCGGGAAAGTCCATTCATGCCGAACAAGCGAGGTTCAGCGCCCCTCCTCCCGAAGCGGGTCAGGGTCATTCGCGAGACCTCTCATTCGGGAGCGCCCTTACCGCCACCAGCCATCACACAAGTGCGAGTACGAGCAGCGGCTCCGACTGGTCCCAGCCCTCAGCCGGCTGGTGTCCCACTTGTCCTCCGACTGCGAAGAACGGCGCTCAGCGGGAGAGACCGGGGCTGGGAAGACAGTATTCTGCTGATTCGGCGGGGAGGGGGCCGCCTAGGAGCCCGGTGGATCCGAGGTTGATGGAGGCGCTTGGGATCTGAACGATTTCCCAGGGCAGCAAGCACGTACGAAACGAACGATATAACGACAATTTTTCTTTGGGGTTTCCGCTTCGACATGATTCTTTCTTCTCTCTTTCGGTTCGACATGCTCTCTTCTTTTATCTTTCGGTTTTCATCGCCATATCGGCAACGACCATTTCTGTCACTCTCAATTGGTTATCATTCTTCGTTCTCTGGCTCGGTGGACATCGGCAAGGCTTTCTATTCCCGCATGTTATTCGAGCTATATCCGTCTTTATCTGTAAGGAAGTGGTGTATTCTTGTTGCGGATGGTTCTGGATTGTGAGAAGAACACTGAGGCATGCTGTGCCAGGCGGGTAATGTAATGTGTACACGGTCGTGAGCATGACGTAGGCTGCCTTGCTGGCCAAACTGCGCTCGCCCGCGTTCAAGGAGCCGGGTTCTAATTCCAAGAGACCGCAATCCGCAAGATCATGGCTGTGTCCCGGCAGGCGGTTTCAGGGAAGCAAGCAAGGCTGCATAGCAACATCTGGCTTAATATGGAAGGATGACGGTCTCGTAGTCTTACCCGCAAGTGATTGATGCCGCAAACCTCAATGCCCGGGAATGTGAGGAACGTCAAAGCCCGAAAGGCAGGGTTGGATAAGCGCTGGTCAGGCTGAGTGGTAATGAGCTCAAGTACAGCTCTGACCGCTTGAAGACTGGTGGGACAACCGGTACCTCGAACCCACACTCCAGTTACCCGAGCGCTGAAACATGATTGAGATAAGAACGGACCTCATCATGCGTCATATCGACCTCTGGCGCCATATCGATACCGTTGTCGGTGTGCCCGCCTTCATTCAATTTGCTCTGGAATGTTCTCCAAGAGGTCCTTCGACGGAGGCTTGGAAGTTCCGAGTTGGGATGAGAGCTCGGAAGTCACGTCCCAGCAGCCTCAGCAAAGTCGTAGGGGATGTGTGCTGCACCGTGTCCTGGATCTGGCACCAGCAGCATAGAGGAACAAGCGATGCAGAGGTAGGGAGGTACTTGAGCCAACTCGAGGTGGGTACAAGAGATCTGTTGCAGTCTCTACGAGACCTACAGGAGGATGTTGAACAGAGACATAGACCGAGGTCGTCCGTGACAACATCAAGCTCTTCCCGACCTTTCAACTTGCCCGTCATATCATGGGTCTGCAAGATAGTCCAGTGCTAAAGCCAACCTTCTGGGAGCTAATGTCCTTTTTCGGACTTGCTCTGGTAAGTTTTTTTCAAGGAAGGATTCGACCATTAACTGACACGGGTGATGAGGCGACGAAGAAGCGGCGCAACATCCCCGCGCGGAGGCAGCGGAACACCACAGCCTTGTGGAGACTTTTACCACCCTTTCCACTATTTGCTGAATCGAACCGTGCCTTGATCGACTTTGACTTTGGTCTGCCCTCCGACACCCTCATCTCCTTGTGGAGTGGCTCAGCTTCCGGCCCTACCGCTTCCGGCCCACTGCTCACTTGGAAAACGACCGTTACAAGTCTCCAAACAGCCGCCATGTGGCATCCACACCATCGAGTCGTTCAAGTCTATCACCACCGCGCTTGGAGCCAATTGCGCCTCAGAATACGTCCTATGCCAGCGGAGACTTGCAAGGTGTGTCTATACCAGGCATGCTGGAATCGATAAATAGCTCCGTGGATACACTGGGAACGATCTTTGCTTCCAGTCGATCAATCGCTTCGATCTCTACAGTCAACTCAGTCATTTCGGGTTACAATCTAGCTACCTCCGATCCAAGCTCCAGTCAAGATTCGCTCGGAACGGTTATGGAGAGCGGTGGGTCAATTGGAGGCGCGTCTTCCTCGACGCTGTCCCTGCAAATAATCATGGATCGGATGTTGCTGGTGAGTGCGCGGGCCAAATCCAATGCAAATTGCTCCCTCACCACAACGTATGTTCTGCTAATGGCATACAGGTACCATCCTCAAGGATGATGTTGTTTGAGCGACCGACATAGGCCTTGAACAGCCGTCGTTTCGTCAGGCTGTTCATATATTCGTCATTCGACCCATGCGGGAGCTAGCGCCAGGAATCGGCAGAGAAGAAGTATCGGCAGAACAGATGCATAGGGTGTACGATGATTCTGTTGATTAACGCTGGTAGTGCATTGGGTTGGCCGGTCCAGAGAAAGACTGGCGCAGAAGACTCGCAATGGGGCGAAAATACAGGCCTTCCATATGACGTAATACCACTGATGTAGCTCCGATAACCCTGATTTCGCTTAAACGCCGAGTATTGATAACCCCGCATCCAGCACAACCCTAACACGCATACATGTCACTCTCATTGAGCTCCCTTCCCCCGGAGCTGCTGCTCCCAATCCTCTCACCTTTACCGGAGAGCTCTCTTGTACAATGTACACGAGTGAGCCAGCAATGGAACGCGTTTGCAATCCCTTTACTCTATCAACGCGTAGTGGTCCACGGCTGGAATAGGAATGCAAAGATACGCGTACGCCTAGTCATCTACCTTGAGGAGCCCACCATGAATACTGATGAGATGACACAGGCAGCAGCTCTGATTCATACACTCGCGTCTCGTCCAGATATCGCTCGCTGGGTACACCATCTCGAGATCCGCGACTTCTTCCGAGAGTCCGAGTTCAGCTCATCTCATGGCTCAGAGGAGCGGACCAAGGTCCTCGCGGAAGCCGCTATAGCGCTCGAGCACTGTGTCAACCTAGTGACCTGTATCTGGCCGTACGTGTGCCCAACTCCGCATTGGATAGACGTGTATGCTGATCGACCATTGGGCCCAGGCGGCATGGAACCCTTACGGCTCAAATGCTTCTCGCTCTCTCCCGACTTCCCAAGCTCGAGAGGCTGGAGATCAACGCCCACTCCGGATCGTACGAACCTACCGACCTGATTCGAGTGAGACAGATCAAAGCTCTGGGCTTGACGATGCCGGATAAGGCGGCGGTAAATGTGTTGCCGAGGTGGTTTGAGTCGATCACCGAAGCTGGGAGAGGAGAAGACGGCGCAGATGAGGGAGGGCTGACGAGTTTGACTATTCTTTGCCAGGTGCGCTTTTTTCTCTCTATGTACCAGAACTCCTCATTTTAACAAGATCCGCAGTCGACGAACTATATTGGCACGAACATGCTTACCCGTCTCGCGCCATACCTAACGAAACTAGATGCCTTCTCCCTCGTCGGCTGCGCCAAAGCCGACCATATCGGCGTCCTATCTGTACTTAAAGGGTGTTCCGCTACCTTGAAGACACTAAGTCTGGAAAGTCTCAGCTTGAACTTCGACCTACCCGAGCTGGCAAAGGCCATTGAGCTTCCCCGGCTCGAATCACTTACCCTCACGCTACCTGCTTCGCCAGCACCGCACGAGCCCTTCCTGGAGGCGCTGCTCCAACTTACGTCTTCAGCCCCGCTTGCCTCCCTAACCCTATCTCTTCCAGCAACATTGGCGCCGCCTTCCACCTCGTTAGTACTATATAACCCCGCAGCAGCTTCTCAAGCACCAGCAGCCTCTTCTCCTTCCTACCCGGAATTCAGTACCCAGTTTGTCCGCCAACTCGCAGCTCAACATGCTAGAACGCTCAGGAAGGTTGCGATTTCTCGCTTGCCAACTCCGCTGGACGCGCTCGAAATGCTGACGGCATACTGTCCACGCTTGGAGACGTTAATGGTTCCGGTACATGAATTTGATTGGGTGAGTTTTTGATATTTCTGTTTTCCGCAAATCGATGCAAGTACATGTGCTTCCACTTCTCTGAGATTATTCCACCTCCGCTTTTAGGCTATGATCGGAATCATCGAGTTTCTCCGTGCTCCTTCCATCTCTGCTTCGCTGTGTCACATTTTACCCCCAACTCACCTTGCTTCAACGATTCTCTTGCTCCTTTCTCCTCCCTTTGGCACAATCTTCAATCAAAATGCGAAACGCTGACCCCTAATAGCCCAGGCTCGGCCAAGCCATCTCTGCTGAACTGCTTCCCAACCTTCGCGTACTCCATCTATCTTACCCTACTTCACCACGCGTCCACGCATATACTCGGCCTGAGCTTGCCCCACTCACTGTGCTCACTGAGCTGGCCGAGAGCTGCTCGCCAAAACTAGAGCAAATCGGGCAGATGACCAAGGTTTATCAGGTTCGTCACCCGTTTTGGGTATGGGATGCAGTATGAGGTTGATGCTGATGTTGTGTGCAGGTGGTCCGAAAATGGGATAAAGAGACCGATACCACGAAGGTCAAGCTCGAAAGATGGACCGGACCTGTTTTCCCGGAGGCTTTCCAGGTGATTCGGGCATAGAAGACCATCTCGAAGGCTCTTCCCATGTATAAGGATGGACGACACAAGGATTATCAAGTCTGCACCTTGCATCAAGCAGAGGGAGCTCAGATGCCAGATGATGCACCAGCTCGAGATTCATTTAGAAGAAGATGACAATCACGATGGAGCATAGTATAGAATTGACAATGAAGGCCTAGTTTGAGGTCATACGACGAGAATGATCATGTTTCGGGTACTGTACCAGAAGGCCATCACCTCTGTTATGCAACGTCCAGCAATCCAACGCGTGCCAAGCGTCATCTTTTTTGGCCAAATGACCTGAGCACCTAAAATTGATGGGAAAGCGCATTGTGACTTTGCCAAGTAACAGTAAGCTAAGTGCACTCGATGGGAAGATTGTGTATCTGATTCGCGCGCTCTGGCCAAAGATGACAAATAGTGCGTAGATCTGGGCAAGTAGTAATCCCTCATATTGCAGTAGGCCGGAACAAGCAAAGTGGCTCATTTTCGAGGGCATGCCAGCCATGATGTGCAACAGGAGCAGGCATGGTAATGTCGGCGTCATGCCAGAAAGGAGATATCATTCTGCATTTCCGTCATCTGATGACAGTTCAATACTCTGGCTCTTCCTCCCTTCGGCATCTGAGGTAGAGAAGGCAAAGGGGATCACAAAGAAAGTCTCTTCCACGGGAAGTGCCGAGCGGATGCAAGTGCAACGCAATTGTTTGTGCTCGCCTCTACTGTTGTTGCATCAGAACTATGAGCGAATAATATGCCCTTTTCATATATGATACTTGATCTTTGTCCTTCTGGCATGCCTGAGCTTGGCGGGTGGAGCCTAAGCGTGGACAAGTTAGTCAGTGCAAAGGGAATACAACGGCAGGCCTGTGCTGTTCAGTTGGCCGAAAGGCACTTCGAGTGAAGCGCAGTTCCACAACAAGGGGTCATGTTCGAGCTAGTTCTTCTTGCAATCTTCGAAAGGGAAGTACTTGTTTATTAGGTACAGCGGCGGTTCTGAGGTGTTGGTGTTGTGCACACCGCGGCAGTAGTACACAGCTGCAGGGGATTGCTAATGGATGATCTGGTCATCCGCAGAAGCGCACATATCTCCCACATTAGAGGTTCACGGGAGAAGCCCAAGGTTCTGCCGGTGCCGACAATAAGAATCTCTCATAATGATTAATGAAGAATATACAAGTTTTGGGGTACCTTCTAGACCCTGCACTGCTCTAGAACGGCGTTTTCATAGCCATCCAATCAGCCGCGCCTTATTGGAAGGACATAGCTTGTGCCCCTCGCTACTCCGCGCGGACCGCGTAACACCCTTCGAAATCGTCAGGGGTATGCCGTGATGTATACGAATGGCCGCAAGGCCTCCGCGTTCCTCCCCTGGCCCGAGCGTTCATAAATCCCCCCTCCTACCCCCCTCCGAAATTAATTCGCCGCCAGTAATCTTACTTCCAGGCAACAAGCATGTCTTCGACAAACACTATCTTCAAGGCACTTTACATTGTCGTGCGACGGAATACTTTTGCGGACATCGCCCCTACAGCAACAGCACATGACGATCCCGGAAACTGGAACTACTACATTGCAATCGCGAGCACCGAGACATCTTTTCTTGTGCTCAACACAACATCCGGAGCTTGCGCGTTCGAGCTTAAGGAGGAGTTCCTATCCAATCAACCGTCCTTTGTCCTGCAGATCGGCGACCCCAGTGAATCCTGGCAAACCTCCATCGAACGTCTATTCGGCATGATCGCGACTGCCCCAAACAACAACCAACCGCATTCCACGCTAGCAAGTGTCATGCGATTCCATGTCTCACACGATGAGAATGGTCGAGGCTACGTCCAGGCAGTTCTTTACTTTCTCAATCGAAACGGGCAAGCATTAAGAGACCTCGAGACGACTCTTGACGATTTCGCACCTGCCCATCCGATCTTCAAAGACCCGCCTGGAATGGCATCCCCATACATCGTACAGTCGAAATGGCGCAAGTCACCTCCGGCCGACTTGGTCTTCGACGGTGGGCAGGGGCTTGGAGCGGGGCCAGCGGGCGGAGCAGGAGGCGGACTTCAGTTTCCATCCTTTCCTAGCAGTGCATTTCACCCAAGCAGTTGACGCAGACGATTTGTACGGACAGAATCTCATGGGCGAAATGAATTCAGAAGGGGTGTAGTTGGGCACTTTTGACGGCCGAAGCACTCAGTGCGGACGCGTGTCATCAGTCCGGCCAAAGGTGACTGCCATTAGCGCCCGTCGAGATGTCCTCAGGAACGCTTTTTGTTCGGAAGATCACGTGATATCACCGGATGGTCACATGGTACACTCCGACGCGGGTCGCAAAGGGCGCTACGGATTCTGGCAGCGCACTCGGCCGAAGGCCACCGCAAAGCCAAGGTGGGGCCAAGAACCACCATTTTACTCTATTCGTACAAGCATACCACGCTGTATAATACTACGTGTACACGACATAACTCATCTCCCTGGAGCACATGGCTCCAAGCGCCGGCTCTCAGGCAGCCAACCGATCGAACAGGACGATACTCGGCATCTGCTCAGTCTCAATTACCTTCTTGTAAAACCGAGGTTTGTAGCTATGAGGGCGACCGAGTCGTCGAACTGAGGACCCCAGTTCGAGTTCTTGCAGAGCCGGAACCGCCATGAAAAATGCCCAATCATCTCACCTCCGGATATGTGGCGTTCTTCCGCGCCGTCTAGCCCGATCTATGGTCCTGCTCGACAATCACGAAATCTTATGATCGCTTGTTGCGCAAGGCCTTCCATCCAACTCAAATTCAGGTCTGCATTCACAGGGATGCGGGTCGCACGTAGCATAGGCTTCAGTTCGACGTCCGGTCTTCAAGCGCATTCAAGCGTGTCAAAACTAAGTTGTCAAACCAGAACCTTCACTTCCATCATCCAACAGCGCTTGAACAAAGACGCATATCCAAGACGCACCCAGGTCCTAACTTCTAGTTCGAGAGCGCACCCCTTGCCATATCGCGCCTACGGGTATACAGCATATAAATGTCTCCCGAGAGAACTTGAACCCGGTGCCTGTTGGCGGCGGTTAGAACACCTCGCTACCCTTCGTTTCTGACAGCGCAACTCTCGCGAGCGTACCCGACAGCGTGGCGCGGTGCCAAGGTAGAGCACCGCGTGCATCGTCCAGTCTGTGCTCAATCTTGCAGCGATAAGGCGGAAGACGAGTGATGTTAAATGGTCGAAACTGCGAAACAGGTGGGACGTGCGCTGCTGTGCATGGATCGAGGTGTGGAGAGTTCTGGCCCGTCATGGTGTCCTACAAAAGGAGGTTAGTATATCCCTTTCGATTTTATTCCAGGACGGGCGGTGGCCGGGAAGGAGGTGTAGTAGGCTGGAACATTGAATACGCCAACGAAAGTGATGACAAGCAAGCAAGGGAATAGACGCACCATGAACACAAGTAAACCCGTTCTGAAACGCAAACTTGACTACGGCACAGTTGTAGCCTGACCATTGGACAAGGCCAAACCAGGATAACAGGACGGCCATGAGGAGGCAGGTGGAAAGCATGACACATTCTGGGCCAAGAATGTGGAAGCGGCGCCGCAGGCCACGCAGATAAGGCCGGAGAATGAAGTTATTATGCTGTAAAGGTGTCAAATCCCATACGTGGTGCTGGAAGATTGGTTTGGAAGAGAGGAATGATGGAATTTAGATCGTGGAAGGTGGTAAGAGACGAAACGCATAACGCACCGAGCCCAATCCCTCTCTCATACGCACCCAACCGCTTGCAGCATCGTGTCCAGTCGGAGCCCGGGACTGCCATCGACATGCATTGGGACCATAAGAAGGCAAGAGTACCGATGACGAAGCGGAAGACCCAGGAGCAGGTCAGTGTCTACCGATCCGAGGTTAGCATGCACCGAACCGAGACGACCGCAAAGACGAGGGGATTGGAGGAGAAGAGGAGTACAGTACAGTGGAAGGATGGGGTTCAAGACGTACGGTAAAGTTATACGCCCAATTCAAGCCAATTCTGTTGAGTCCGAGACCCATGGTGAACCCTCCACGCCAAGCCTGGGCCAAATGCGGTCATTATCTGGCCTGAGTTGGCCGCTTCTATCCAAGTGCATTAGGCACCTTACTTCGAGCGCGTTGTGGTGATAGACAGTGACAGATGTCCAGAGAATGAAACCGTCTAAGACGGGACGGAAGGGAGCATGTCCGACTGCGGACAGCGGCGACGAGACGCGAATGGCTTTTGAGGGGGCTGTGCAGTGACTAGTCACGTGATCATGTCATTCTCGCGCCTGAAGCAAAATTACGCGTTAGTTGGTACACTTCGAGCGATTAACCTTAGCCGCGACCCAGTGTATCTATTATGGTGATCGCTGTCTGTCATCTCGACGCCCTCTGACGATGTGGTTTCTTGCTGTCCTGTCTGGGTGAGACTAACAGGTCTTGAGCCCATCGGTACGCAAGGGCTACAGGACAAGATGATATGACTGTCTGGCATCAACTTGAAGGAAGAGCGATACCTCGGCCCTTTGCTTAGCTTCTATCCATCAGGACGACGCGTATCCTTACCCTCCAACAACCATGGATGACTGCTCTCTGGCTGTTACTGCGCTTGCGGCGAGTACTGCCCGCTCTGGACTCACCGTCAACTTGGCCGCTGTCGGTCTACCTACCGACAGCAACTCTAGAGCCATAGCTACTCTCTCAGGCACGGGAGCTGTTGTCTGGTTGACATCAAATCTTCCGAGTCCTTTCTTAACGAGATTTATCCGGAGATGGAGTCCTGCGGTCTTACATCCCTTTGGAGACGGGGATGATCCAGAGTTCGTCCAACTTGGGTCGGCCCGGCGATGCGATCCCTCAGACTCTCCTCGGTGTTCCCGCTGCGGTCGCCTCCATCTGTCCTCCCGGTATGCTACGTGCTATTTTTGCTCTCAAACGTCTCGTTCTCTCTGTTATCTCCGAATCAATCGCTTTGGACAAAGGTGTCTCGTCGGGCGTTCTTTCGACCCCCCTGTGAAACTTGAGCAACAGTGCGCAGGTGCGGGCTTAGCACTCCTGGAGTGTCGCCTCAGTACTCGATTACGCAATGCATCACTCGCTTATACCTCCTTCAGGTCGTTAACATGATACTCGATTGTCTGAGGTCGCCTCTAAATGCGATCTGCGCTTTTAACTGGGGGTCGGAGCACGGATCTTGCATAGTAGGCTGCAGGCTCTTTGTTGAATTGCACCTTTCTGAGCGGGGATAGAACCGTCTGGAGGGCAAGATCCGGCGGCTTGCGGCGGTCCTGGCTTGCACGAAATGGTATAAAGGCTCGCAGGATTTGAAGTTTGAAGGGACAGCACCAAACTACGACCCTGACTCTCGCACAATCATCCTGCACCAATGAATGCTCTGGGGATCTACATCCAGCAGCCTGAACCCGGACGGCCTGGACCCTCCCTCGATCCGAACACTCTACATATCGCTATTATCCCCACGACTAGCCGGCCCGAACTCTTCACCCCTCATGATCCTCCTCAGCGATTCAAATGGGTGATTTGTATACCCCAGCCTAACGGCCAAGCTTCGTGGTTGTTGGAGGACATGAATGACCGCCGCCAAATGAAGTATCAAACCAAGGAATTCATGTATTTTGGACCTGCTGCGACACTCCAGATCGGGCTCGCTCACCCAGGTTGGGCACAGTTCATTGAAAACAGCATTGCGTGGCTCTCCACAAGTCTTGGAAACAACCGGTTCAACTTCCGTTGGCATCCGGACGATGCAGGCTTGCGAACGGGCACATTTGAACAGATGATCGCCTCCCCGTCTGGGCTCGCGTACATGCTCATTTCGATGGTGTTCGAAAATACAGGAACAATCGCAGCGGTCACTGCAGAATTGGATAGGCTGCGTGCTACCAGACCTCTCGATAGTGGCGCTCCGAATCCGGCCAATGTCGGCTCTCAATTCATGCGGGCTTCCCCTCCTCCACTTCGGGCGCTTCAGTGAAGGTGTGCATGACTTGCGTCCCACACTTCGGAGCTGGCTCCGACGCATTGTCTCCAATCACCCTCTTCCATCTCAGCTACCATATGACTCATCCGTCCTTCTTGTCTGTACGCCCGGCGCATGCGTCCACTCGTTGTACATCATAGAAAATATCATCTAGTGTTACCTTCCGCCTTTAGCTGTGTGTGGCTGGAAAGACATCGCTTGCTGGATTGACGTGTCTGAGGTTCTGAATGAGATGTGCGGTGAGCTGAAGAGAGACAGAACGTAGGCGTCTGATATTCAAGCAAGCGTGTCTACTGTGTCGAGCCGGAACAGCGTACCTAACCTACAGCCCATTGCCCCAAGACAGACGCAAGTACAAAACCGCCCCGTCGCTCTCTGCAGGCCCACGTAACACTACCGAGAAATGTGAACCACCTCTACGGAGCAATTCGCTCGCCCTGGCGGTTGGAGGCTAGAAAACCTCCCTCCCCCTCGTCTCCGGCAACCCGACCGCCGCTAACGTAGCCAACAACGTCCCCCCTCCCGCCAAATACAGTACCGCGTCCGTGCCCGTGTCGGCATAGAGCTTTGCGGCGATTAGCGGGGAGACGATGGATGTTAGACGGCCGAAGCAGGATGCGAGGCCTACTGCTGTCCCTCTGGTGGAGGTGTGGAATAGTTCGGGGGCGTAGCCTGCCGGCGACCGGCGGGTCAGTATGGGTGGAAAGCCAGGGGGTGAAAAGTTTGCGGACGTACCATAAAGCACAGCATTAAACGCGCTCTGAAACGCATACTCAAGCGCATTAAACGCCACGTTCGCGGCCTGGCTATCAATAGCCACGAACAAAAAGAGCGAGACGGCCATGAGGAGTGAAGTGAGGACCATGCTCCATTTCCGGCCGAGCAGGGGCAGGTCGACGAGGTATGCGCCGAGCGCTACGCCGGGTATGCCGGAGAGGGATATTATTATACTGGCGGAAGGAGTTAGCTTGCCGCGCTATGGTGATAGAAAAGTTAGGGGTGAGGGAAGGAGGGAAGGAACGGGAATTGGGGGCAAGGAGAAGAAGGATAGGGAGTTGGAAGCCGACGGAAGGGAGGGAGGTGACTCACTAATTCCGATACGTCTCATAAACCCCAATATCCCTCGCAGCGCCCTTCTTCAACAGAATACTAGGCAAAAAGGCACCAGCAACGCTAAATCCCCAATCTGCGTGCCCTCGTCAGGTTCTAGCCCGGAGCAGGAGTGGAAGAGAAGAAGGGGGCTACGCACAATCAAACATGTAAACCGCCACCACAAGAACCGCGATCCTCCCCGCTCGCCAGGTACTGAACAGCGCCCGTAGATGGCTCAGATCCCACCAGGTTTTCCCCTCCTGGTCCGTCGTCCCTTGGCTGGCCATACCGTACCGCTTCCTGAGGCTGTGCCGGTGGGTAGTGGACCGCTCGGAAGACTGCTTATTTCCCTCGGCATCATCGTCCTGCGTAGGCAGATCTTGAGAAGCACCAGCGGAAGACAAACGGTCAAGTTCTTCCAAGTCCTCAAGAGTTAACGGACATTCCCCAGCACGGTTGTACGCATAGATCTGCTGCACCACGCGGACGGCATCTGCGTCTCTGCCTTGGGTGAGGAGAAAGCGGGGTGATTCTCGGAAGCTGGTTGAGGAAGTTGTCAGTTGACGTTCTCTGAGCGGGAGAGGCGTGGAGCACAGGAAACAGGAGGAGGAAGAGCAAGGAGGAAAGGGGGAAGAGGCGGGAGAGCGAGGAGGCATAAACGCACCGGAACACCAAAAACCTCAACAAAAAACACCCCAACGTAATCCCCCCCAAGACATACATCAGCTCCCTCCACCCCGCATTCTCCCCTCTCGTACAACACGTGCTTGGCGAGATCGCGGTGAAAGGTCCTGAGGAGCTAGAGGAGGTGGAGGAGGTGGAGAGGGAGGAACAGGCTGGGAGGGAGGGCGAGCAGGAGTGAGCGGGGATGAGCAGCCAGGCGAGGAGGGAGCAGGCTACTACTCCTAGGGGTTGGAAGATTGAGAGGAGCATTACGAGGAAGCGGCGGTTCTGAGATGCGAGGGAATTAGCACGAACCCCTACTCTGATGTCGAAACAGCTGTGAAGTGTGAAGGGAGAGACAATACGCGACTGGAGGAAAGCGGCCAAAGACCGAGTGGGAGGAAGGAAGAGACGCACCTTTGGCACGAACTCCAACAAGATAGTAGCGTCAATCGGGATATTCCCGCCCAGCCCAAAGCCACAAAAAGCCGTTAGGACACATACGGCAGACCAGGATGAAGGTGCGCCTATCACAAGGCCGAATATGGAGCATATCAGGGTCTGCCGAGGGCGGGGTCAGTCGTTGCGCACATGAGGTGAGGAGGGAGATGGGTGAAGAGGGTGGGGGAGCAGGAGGGGATGCAACGGAGAGAAGGGGAAGGGGAAGGAGAGAAGAGGGCTGGACGTACGGTCAAGTTGAACGCCCATTTCCGCCCGATGATATCGACCAGCAAGCCCCAGGTGAACGCGCCCGCCGTTAGGCCCGCCGAGAAAGCAGTGAAGATCTGGCCTGAGTTGGCCGCTACGTTCCAAGCGTGTTAGCATCGCTGACCTTCCCCGCACAGACGCAGCGAAAGGAAAGAGTTCAGAGCAGAGGCGTGGCTGACGGAGACTGTAGGGATTGGAAGAGAAGAGAGGGCAGGAAGGAAGGCGAAAGGAAAGACGACAAAGGGAAAGAAAGGGAGAGAAAGTGCACGTACTGCTCACCCCAAACTCCTGCGTCATCGGCACCAAAACGACCGAAAACGCCTGCGCCCATGCCAGATCCAAGAAATACCCATACCCACAGAGCCCAAAGATAGCCCACTGATACCGGCCCATGCCTAGTGCATTTAGGGCTGTCGACACTAATGCGCATTTCTGCTCTAGGAGGGGGAGGGCGGGGTTGGGCTGGGACGGGGTGGGAGGGGAGAAGGTGGTGGGCTGGAGGGGGGATGAGGGGGAGGGGCTGGATGAGGATGGGGAGGAGGGGGAGGAGGAGGGGGAGACGGGCAGAGCGCGGATGGCTGTGCTGG
The DNA here is from genome assembly GCA_037974965.1 of Dacryopinax spathularia. Classification (NCBI taxonomy): domain Eukaryota; kingdom Fungi; phylum Basidiomycota; class Dacrymycetes; order Dacrymycetales; family Dacrymycetaceae; genus Dacryopinax; species Dacryopinax spathularia. The sequence continues at coordinate 1,058,391 of JBBPFI010000010.1, read as the reverse complement.
GGGACTTTTGTTCGGTGGGGGTGTCCATTGGTTCCTTTTCGGTGGACATCGTCAGCGCACGTTCGAGCAGGTCAAGATCAAGATGCGAGAGAGAGGGCAGGGGTGAGACGCAGGATCGAGGAGAGCGATAGCGAGTGGGACGAAGAGGTGGGAGAGGGAGAATGGGGAAAGAGAGGGGACGTACGAGTAACGGCTGATGCTCGTTCGCCTCTTCCTCGTCCCCAAACGAAACCACGCTACTCGATCTTATATCCCCTGGAGCAGCTACCAGAGCAGGGTGAGGATCGTTGGAATTGGCGATGTCGGTTCGCCGCGTTCTTGATGCTGGATCTAGCGGGGGCATCATCTCGATATCTTGCGGACTCGGAGGGATTGTTATTCGGAGAGGAGCCAGCGTGGGCAGCGGGGCTTGGAACCGTCTGTTGATAGAGGTAGGAGGCGCTTGCGTGCTTGCGAAAAGAAAGCACAAACGATTGCCAATATCGACGGATGAGTGAGGTTCTGGCTTAGAGAGAGGGGCCCAGAGATGGACGACGAGCAGATTGACTCTTCCTCAGAGGCAGAGCGTTAGAGGGATAGAGGGATAACGCGTCCCCCCACCCAACCCAAAGTGACAATCAGCGACAATCAGCGCCGATCGAGACGACTGAGGGAAGGCCCGATCCCGCACTCTGGTATGCAACTCCACGCGGTCCGGCTGCCTTAAGCCAAACTAGCCCGGGCGAACGGAGCCGGAGAGTTGGTGCTGGAGTCGAGATAGAATATTACCGTCTTTTGCTTGTCCTGGCTTGGAGGGGGTTATCGATAAGCTCGTACAAGGTTGAGAGGCGGCATCAAGATGGCAAGAACATAAGATCGTAGCGAACGCAGCCAGAGCAAAGATGGGCGATCAGCGTTGGTGGTGGATGGTGGGTGGCGTACACCGGCCGATCCCAGTTGCCCTACATAGTAACCCAACTCCCTCCCTCCGGAACTAGAAGGGGAGAGGTATGACGCGCTCTTCTCTTGGCCAAGTGGGTGAGCTGGGGGTCTGGGGAAGGAGGGGCGATTCATCCGCGTGGGATTTGGCAGCTGAGATCGGGGTAGGGGCAGCTGATCGCTCGCTGCACGTGACGAGGAGGGAGGAGGGAGATGCGGAGCCGAGGGAACAGCGTTTTGGGGTCTTGCAAGAATATCCGGGGTCCGCGAACGCGTCTCGACGCGTCGGACATTGCCCGCGTCGTCCTCATCGCGTCCTTTCATTCCAGTCCCTCTTCCTCATCCTCTCTCCTTCCATCCATCCCTCACCACCAAGACCAAAAATCCTAAACGATGCCAGCCCCCTCCTCCCTCCCCCCCTCCTCAGCGCCCGACCGTTCCTCACCCCGCCGTGCCGCTCAACCCAACGGCCCCGCAGCAGCAGCAGCAGCACGACGCCAAACCGCCGCCGACCCTCTCGCCCTGAACGTCAACGCCCCTCCAACCGCGGACGCTGACCAAGCACGCATCCCCGCCCCGGAGGCTGAGGACGCCGATACGCGCCAGAGGAGGCGTGCGAGGAGACAGTTTGAGGATGACGTGCCGCAGGTGAAGGACCAGACGGGTGAGAAGGTTAGGGAGAGCTTTGAGGTGTTTCTTAAGGAGTGCGTCTTTCCCCCACTTTCCCATTTTATCCTACCTTTCCCACGCCTAGTTCATTGTTGCTGTGTGATCGGGTTGCTGATAGTGATGTAGGTATACGGAGGACGTGCAGCTGCCCATGACACCCGCGAATGACGGTATGGATGAGATGGAGGGTGAGAAGTATTATGTGGAGCAGATCCATAATATGAAGCAGAACGAGACTGTTACGCTCTATGTCGATTTCAGCCATTTGCTCGAGAGGGACGAAGTGCTTGCTCGGGCGATCAGCGACCAGTATTACCGGTACGCCCTCCTCATCCCTTTGACCTCCCCAAGGCGGCACTGACCCGCGCGTAGGTTCCTGCCCTACCTCCGACGCGCGCTACAAAACCTCGTACGCGAATACGAGCCCGACTATATCTACCTCAACCCGACCTCAACCTCCGCCACAGGCGGGATGACGCGCGACTTCTCCATAGCGTTCTACAACCTCCCGCTCGTCTCCGGCATCCGCGACCTGCGCACCGAGCGGATCGGCACCCTCCTCTCCATCTCCGGCACAGTGACCCGCACATCGGAAGTCCGGCCCGAGCTCCTCTTCGGCACGTTCACGTGCGGGAACCCGAACTGTAAGGCCACGGTGCGCGACGTGGAACAGCAGTTCAAGTATACCGAGCCTGCGCAGTGCCAGAACTTGCAGTGCTCGAACCGGACGGGTTGGGAACTGAATATCGAGCAGAGCAGGTTCAGCGACTGGCAGAAAGTGCGTATCCAAGAGAACGCGAACGAGATCCCTACCGGGTCGATGCCCAGATCGCTGGACGTGATCCTGCGCGGTGAGCTGGTGGAACGCGCGAAAGCCGGGGATAAATGCGTGTTTACGGGAACGTTTATCGTCGTGCCTGACGTTAGCCAGCTCGGGCTGCCGGGGGTTAATGCGGAGATGCAGAGGGAGGCTCGGGGTGGGCGCGCTGGAGCGGGGGATGGGGTTGCGAGTCAGGGCGTGACGGGGTTGAAGAGCTTGGGCGTGAGGGATCTGCAGTACAAGACGGCGTTTTTGGCTTGTATGGTGCGGGATAGCGATATGCGGGTATGTATTCCCTATGCTTGTCCTTATTATTCGCTTACATTGATAACAGGCTTCGGCAACGGACGTGAGGGGCGAGGATACGGAAACGGACAGGGAGGCCTATCTGGAGTCACTGACGAAAGAGGAGTACGAGGAGCTTATGGCCATGGTCAACCAAGATTATCTCTATTCGAGCTTAGTGAACAGTATCGCCCCGACTGTCTATGGTGAGCACCACTCTGGCTTGCGTGTAGGTACGGTCTGACGTCCGCGTCCCAGGGCACGAAATTGTCAAAAAAGGCATCCTTCTCCAGCTCATGGGCGGCGTACATAAGCAAACCCCCGAAGGCATCAACCTCCGAGGCGACATCAACATCTGCATCGTCGGTGACCCCAGCACGAGCAAGTCCCAGTTCCTGAAATACGTCTGCGGCTTCCTCCCCCGTTCCGTGTACACCTCGGGCAAAGCCTCCTCCGCTGCTGGGCTCACGGCAGCCGTGGTGAAGGACGAAGAGACGGGCGAGTTCACCATTGAGGCTGGGGCGCTCATGCTCGCCGACAACGGGATCTGCGCTATCGACGAGTTTGACAAGATGGACATTGCCGACCAGGTCGCTATACACGAAGCGATGGAGCAGCAGACCATATCCATCGCCAAAGCCGGGATACACGCCACGCTCAACGCGCGCACCTCGATCCTCGCAGCGGCTAACCCCATCGGAGGACGGTACAACCGCAAGATCTCCCTTCGGGCGAATGTGGCCATGTCCGCACCGATCATGTCCCGCTTTGACCTGTTCTTCGTCGTCCTCGACCAGTGTAACGAAGATATCGACCTGAAGATCGCGAGCCATATCGTCAACGTCCATCGTTTTCAGAGCGAAGCGATCAACCCCGAGTTCTCGACCGAGTCGCTCCAACGCTACATCCGGTACGCGCGCACGTTCAACCCAAAAATGACACCAGAGGCGGGGGAGGTGTTGGTCGAGAAGTATAGATTGCTGAGGCAGGACGACGCGAGTGGGGCGAGTAGGAACTCGTATAGGATTACGGTTAGGCAGTTGGAGAGTATGATTAGGCTGAGTGAGGCTATTGCGAGGGCGAATTGTCGGGAGGAGGTGGGTGCTCTTTCTTTTCTTCCCTTACCTTCCTTTCCCTTGCCTTCCTTGCCTTGCCTTGCCTTGCCTTGCCTTGCCTTGCCTCGCCTTGCCTCGCCTTGCCGTGCCTCGCCTTGCCTTGGCACTGTACCGGGCCGTATCGTAGGAGAGAGGATATGATGCTAATTTGTAAGGGCAGATCACACCAGCCTTCGTTAGGGAAGCGTACCATCTCCTACGCCAGTCGATCATCCATGTCGAGCAAGACGACATCGACTTCGACGACGAAGAGGACGCCCAGCCCATCCCGACACACGGAGAAGGCGACGTCGACATGGACGTAACCGACGCCCCACCCTCAGCCTCGATCGGCGCCGACCTCTACTCTTCCCCCGTCCGGCCCGCCGCCCAACCCAGCACACCCACCCCCGCAGCCCCCGCCTCCGCACCCCAGCAGCAGCAGGGACAAGGAATCCCGAAAAAGCTGAGGATCACACACGACAAGTACGTGAATATGATGAACCTTATCGTCATCCACCTTGCGGAGGTCGAGCGGCATACGGGCACTGGGCTGGAGCTGGAGGAGCTGGAGACGTGGTATTTGGAGCAGGTTGAGGATGAGCTGGCGGGGCCGGAGGAGTTGGTCTTGGAGCAGGCGGTGTTTCATAAGGTTTTGAAGAAGTTGGTTAAGGTTAGTCTTTTTCCCCGTTTTTTTGGCGGGCGTGGACTGATGTGGGGCACAGGACAACTACGTAATGGAGCTCCGAGGGGACAACCAAGAGTCCCTCATGTCGGACGAGTCCCAGCAGGTGCCGGAAGGGAAAGTGATCTATATCGTCCATCCGAGCGTCGATACGGACTTTACCGCTTCGTCGAGTGTTCCGATCTGATCACCCTTCTTGTCAGTGCGTTGGTATATGTAGATTATAGTTACATTTTCCTTCTTGTCCGTGAGCGAATCCGAGTACAATTCCCATGAGCCGAAGATCAGCCCCTCTCTCCTCAAAGAATAATAAGAACGCGAGAAAGAAAAGAGAGACCAGAGTAAAAGACAGAAGGTCACCAAAACCGACTACTCCCCCACTCCCTCCCATCCGCCAACCTCAAAAGAACAACATTACTCGTCAAACTGCTAAACCCATTCCCCACGAAAACCTCCGCCCGTCTCGCAATCTCCATATCCACCGCAATCCCCAAATCGCGCTCTTCCCACTCCAGGGGGAGCCAAGCAGAGTCTACGAACCGCATGGAGAAGGGAGGACGGGAGAGAGCGTACTCCAAGCGGCGAACGAGGATCCAAACCCACGGAGCGTCCCATTTGGCATCATGCAACACATAGACCGCCTCTAGCCTCTCACCCCATCTCCTTTCATAGGAAACCTTCGCATCCCAGATAATGTGCAGCATTTGGGCGAAGGAGGGCCAGCAGTGGGAGAGGACTGTTTCTGGGGGTAGGCTGGGGGAGGAGAGGGCGCTGGGGAGAAAGGGGAGACGGGCCCAGAGGTTGAAGGGTTTTTGGTCGTGGGCTATGAGGGGGCAGTGGTAGTAGAAGTCTCCTGCTCGCTTGTCAGTTCACCTCCTTACATACCGCCGCCGAGCCTGTGCCGATGGAATTCGGAGATGGAAGCTAAGAGGAAGGGAGAAGAGGGAGAGCGAGAGCGAGAGCGAGGGGGGAGGGAGGTAGAGGAAAGGGGGACGAACCTCTCCGGATGTGGAGGGCCATATACCTCTTTCCCTCTAGCTTGAGTGCGCGGATGGAGCGCTCGTATGCTTCTTGTACGTAGGTGGACCACTTGAACTGGCGGATATGGGGGATGATGGGCTCGTACAGTGCTAGGGAGGCGTTATGTTCCAGGAACCTATTCCACAATCAATCATCTCCTTGTCAACGCAACCCGCAGGCAAAGCAGGCAGAAGCATAATAGGAGACCGGAAAAGGAGGAAGAGGAGCAAGAAGCAGAGCAAGGGGAGAGAAGGAAAGGCAGGACATACCCCCAATCCATAATCCTCTCCCTAACACTCACGCACCTCCCCCCTCCCCCAAGCGCCTCCAACACCCTCCCCACCCTCCCCTCTTCCGGCCCATACTCCCACACATCCTCCCTCTCCCCCTCCTCGCACACAAGGTCAAACACGCTCTCATGCACATTCGGCGCCGTCGTTATCGGTCCCCCCACAAAATACTCCAGTGGCACCGTGTCATAGCCGCGCGGGCGCCAGATGAGGTCTTTATATACGTAGGCTCGGCCGGATTTGGCGGCGAGGAAAGAGAGGAGAAGCGTTTCTTGGAGTTGGTTGTTGAACCCCGCTCCGCGGAGTTGGCGGAAGGTGACGTATTTCTGTCCGCTGGCTCGCAGTTCCTGCAGTTGGGAGGCGTTGGGGGGAGGACGGCGGATGTGGGATGTTGGGGGAGGGGTTTGGTAGAGGTGGTAGAGGTAGAGGAGGAGGAGGACGGTGAGGACAAGGGAGAGGGGGAGGAGGAGGGCCAGGCGGCGGCGGGGGAAAGGGAAGGGGAAGCGGGGCATGCTGGGATCATCGAGCCACTACTGTATAGACGGCCGTCATACGAGAAAGATAGAAGGGTGAGCTAGTCCCTTGAGGATAAGTCTTGCTGATGTTCAAGATGGTGGTTCTCGTACTGGTCTGCGTTGTCAACCAAGTTCGGAATCCCTGGAATGACAGCTGTAAGGGTCAAGGCATGACAATCACGAGCAAAGGCTGTGCTCCCAACAGCTCAACTCTGACAATGGACTAACAAGCCGACTCCGCATTTCGTCCTCAAAATGTAAGCTCGGTCTAGACGATACTCAATTCCCAGCCTTTTTCTAGCTTCTCCCTTCCGTAACGATGCCGGAATAACTCACCTCGCTTCCGACACCTCGCCCTGCCAGACGGTGGTCGCGTGACCTGACCCAAGCCACGCGTCACGTGCCCTCCCCTGCCTTCCTACCCCGCAGCAAAGAGGCGCGCGACGTCATCCCCCCTCCCGCCACCCAACATCCTCCTTCTCCATGACGGCGGCTTAGGCCCAAAAAGAGTGGCAAGCCGTCACGGTCTTGCCCAGCCAATCCTCCCCCATTGGAGAGCGTATATAACCCCTAATCTCGGCGCTCCCTCCCCAGCAGACAACCACCCGCATTCCCCGCACTCGACCGTACTCCCAATCAACCAACTCCATCTCCCCACCCGCATACATCTCCCAACCCAAAGCAGGCCACACAATTAGGAGAAGAAGATGGCCTCCTTCATCGACGGAATCCTAAACCTCATCACCTCCCTCATAGGCGCAATCCTCTCAATCTTCCAAGCTGCGTTCGCGCTCCTCCAGAGTCTCATAAAGGCTCCGTTCGAGATCGTCCTTGCCGCTTTTCACGCTTTGACCGCTACGCTCGGAGGGGTGTTTGGGCTCGTTACCGGTACGTCCTCCTTCATGTATGGAGTGGAAAAGAGAGAAGTGGCTGATATGCATGGTGTAGGGAACTTGGTGGTGTTCTTGATCGTGGGGGCGGTGGTGGCGTATTTGGTTATGAACCGGACGAGGGCGCCCGGGAGGGCAAAGACGACCTGAGCCCGCCGAGTCCCGCCCATACGGAAGATGAGAGGTCGGGAGATGGAAATGTAATGTGTATAATGTGTACGACTTCTATGATGGGATATGTGTTTTGCTTGATTTTTGTCGCTTGACGAATTGTAATGGCGGCATAATATATGCTCATTCCCCTGTACCTCCTATCCCCAGGCACAAAGTGCAACAAAGGGCATCGAGTCCGAAGTCCATGCATTCCTCCCCTCCTCCCCAAGTACCCTCATTCCTCCCCCTCCAACGAAACCTCTCCTGCCCCAGGTTCGTCCCGCGCACCGTCCCCGTCCCCGTCCCCCGTCCCCTCCTCCTGCCTCTTCATCCAATCCACCCAAAAATCACACATCACCCAAACCACCCATCCCCCCCCATCCCTTTTCCCAAGCACGTCATACGCCCCATCCCCCGGCCCAGCAGGACACACAACCCCACCCGGAACATGCATCGGCCGGACATACAACGAATCGGGCATCCCCCCGTCCGCGACGGTCGATAAGACCGTCTCGAGCTCGATATGCTTCTGTCGCAGGAAACCATTGCGAGAGAGGGCGGAACGGGCGAGGATGCCGCATGAGCCTGCGTCCACTGAAAAGGTGCACAGTTTTTCCCATTTCTTGTTTTCCAATTCCTTTTCAAGCTCTTGCGCTTCCTCACAAGGCTCGAGCACCTCCGCACTCGGAGGCTGGCTGTAATCCACGGTCCCTGGTCCGAGCCAACGCATATTGACGCACTTGACAGACCCTACATAGCTCGCCTGCCCATCTTCCGGCTTCAGAAACCCAAACCCGGCACTCCACCTCCCCTCCCTCACCTTCCTCACACACTCAAAGTCCTCCAGTGTCGTACAAGCGCTTATATCCCCCACTAAAAGCGTCCCATCCCTCCCCACCTCAAACGCCGCTCGCCAGCCGGCTGGCCGAGGTTTCCCGCGCCCTAAGCGAGGGGGGTTCAGCGCCTGGCAGGCGGACTTGATCTTGGAGTAGTAGGCGTCCACAGCGGCTTTTTGCGAGGCTTCGCGTAAGGCGGCGTCTTGTGTGCTGCCTGTCCGGACCCCGCGGGCGTCTCGGTCCGAGGGGAGCGAGACGGGTCCAACCCACATGCATAGCCTTGGTCGGAGTCCCCACGGTCCGGGAGGAGTAGCCAGCTTGTCCCTCACGCGCTGGGCGACGGTCCCGAACGTTCCTGGGATACTCTCCCCCGGTGTGGAGTGAACCGACAGACTCGTCTCCGTCAGGTCGAGCGTATATGCTCCTGATAGGCCGTGTCCATGCGGGTTCCGGACGAAGAGCTTCATCCCCCTCGAGTCTAAAGCGAACGCGTACCCTAGTTCGCGGGACTGGTATTTCGTCCTATACTTTTCCTGGCCGGGCTCGAGGTCGCTCCATTGGATCATACGGCCGAGGAGGGACTTGGCTTGATCGAGCGTTAGTGGGGGGGTTAGGCGGTCGGAGGGGATGCAGACGTCTTTTTCTTTCTCGATGCTGATGTAGTGCGAGGGAGTAGAGGGGTCTTGAGCGTAGGACTTGGCGGGTATATAGGTCGTCTTCGGGATTAGGTCTGGCACAAGGGTGGAAGGGAGCGGAAGACGGCCAGAGACGGGGAAACAGAGTGTGGGCACGGGGAGCCAAAAGCCTTCGATCTTCCGTTCTGGGAGTGAGCAGCTCGCCGGAGGCTCGGGGTCGATCCAGTGCTCGGGCGTCTGGAACCACTCGGGAAGCTGACGTTCCCAGGGAGAGTGCTTGCGCAGCTCGGGAGAATGCTGCCATGCCGCTTGAGAAGTATGCCAATTATCGTCCGCGTGCACATACTCCACTTCCTTCCTCCCCTCCTGGGAAGCCAAAGCCAGGTGGTCCGCAACGGTGTAGCTTAACTCGCTCTGGCCAATGCGGATCTCCTCGCCATTCTTGAGGAGGGCGAAGAATGTAATGGTGGGGAGATAGGGATGCCTGTATTTCCTGTTTCCGGCCGCTCGAAGGCGGAAGAAGGCGTCGTCGAACGGCTCGGTCAAGCTCGCTTCCATCTCTTCCACTTGCCACACATCATCCGCTCCAAAGTTCCTCTTCTGAGCCGTGACGTCCACCCATCTCAGCATCACCGGATCGGGGTTTGGCGAAGGGACGGTCGGAGGAGGCTGGAATGCCAAATGGACTTCTTTTGCCAGGTAGGCCTTGCACGTCGTGTCGATCCATTCGCCCGTTTCCCTTCCCGCTTGGTCGTCCCAGGGGATGTTGAGCCTCTGCCTCGTAGTATACAAAATCATCCCAATGTCCGTTTTCTACTCCCCCAAACCCTGCATCAGTCACTCTGACTCCCGCGGATGCAAAAGAGAAGAAAGGCGTACCTGAGCAGGATCATACGACGCCCATACCCCCCGCTCAATCCGCCGACAGATCTCGGCGAACTCATCGACGGTCTGGCAGGCCTTTAGGGAGCCGGCGAGGGATTGGAGGACTGAGAGAAGGGTGGGGACGCGTGGGAGTTGAGAGGCGAAGAGGAGGTCTTGTTCTTGTGGGGTTAGGTGTTGGCCGTCGGGGGTTTGGGTGGTGCCGAATGACATGCTGTTGTCGTTGTCCTTCGCTTTCGGTCCGGCTTAGGACGCACTGCAAGAGGTGGTTATAGGGAGGAGAGGAGGAGAGTTATTAGCCCCAGTCCATCGTTGTATGTCGTAGAGCATGCTTAGTGAGCACTTAGACGTGCTGGGAACGTCTAGGATGGAGGATGGGGAAGGTCTCTCCGCCGATGTCGGCGAGAGGTCCGGAACGGCCGGGGCGGTCGTCAGGGACACAGCTTTCTTGCTGTCTTGCATTCCAGTCTCGACTGGCCAACAATATTTGAGGCTGGAGGGGACATGCATTACCATCGAAATTCGGTACAGCTGCAAGCTGGAAGTTGGCGATATTTGGTTTAATTTATTACATGCACAATACGGATCTTGAGATTGTACGCGCGGCGGGAAATACGCGTCAAGCAAGGGGGAAGCAAAGGACGGGGGATGAGATCAAATTGGCTGTATAGAAGACAGCTACTACGCAGTGATAGTACTGACTAGTGAGCACACTAATGAAACCAGTCCAACTTGAGAATGAAGTTATAAGAGAAGATGGTGGTGAATCAACCGAGGCTTTGATTCTCCACCTTTTTCGTGGAGCCGACGGAGCCGATGTTTTTCCCCAACTCCGCGTGGTGAACGGAAGCAGTGTGCCACGTTTGGAGAGAGAGAAGGACATCCACGTCCGCGCCGCCCCGTACAAAGCGTCCCCTGCCTCAAAAGCTCGTTTTGGTCCACTCCCTGTCTTCACCCAACACCGACCGTATATCTCTCCTTATTCCGGCGCTCGGATTTGGCTCATCATGAGCGGCTGTGAGTATCACTATGGAATAAGTGAGAGACGGGACTGAACGCGATTTTTGCAGTCCGATTCCTCTACCTCGTTCGGCCGTTCTTGCCAATCCTCCCTGAAATATCCTCGCCGGACCGAAAAGTGCGTAGCACCGTGTCTGACCTCCAGAAATCTTGTCTAATGGTACCTGCAGGTCCCCTTCAACCAGAAGGTATTATGGACAGCTGTGACGCTCCTCATCTTCCTGGTTTGTAGCCAGGTGCCTCTGTACGTACGGTCAACATGCGTCACGCGACCACGCCTCTGACCTCTATGCCTCGCAGGTACGGCATCATGTCCTCCGACTCGTCCGACCCGCTCTACTGGATGCGTGTCATCCTCGCCTCCAACCGGGGAACGCTTATGGAATTGGGTATCACGCCTATCGTCACTTCGGGAATGATCATGCAGCTCTTGGCCGGCGCGAACCTGATTGAGGTTGACTTCCAGCTGAAGGAGGACCGCGCTCTGTTTGGTGCTGCTCAGAAATGTGCGTGCACCGTGTCTTCAGCATTCGATTCCCTTGCTTACAGGATCTTCAGTGTTTGCCTTGATTATCTCTCTCGGTCAGGCTACCGTCTACGTCCTCACCGGTCTCTACGGCCAGCCCCGCGACCTCGGTGCTGGTGTCTGCCTGCTGCTCATCCTCCAGCTGGTCGCCGCGTCCCTTATTGTTATTCTGCTCGACGAACTCTTGCAGAAGGGGTACGGTCTTGGCTCCGGTATCTCCCTCTTCATCGCGACCAACATCTGCGAGTCCATCGTCTGGAAAGCCTTCTCCCCCACGACCGTCAACACGGGCCGTGGCCCCGAGTTCGAGGGCGCGATCATCGCCCTCTTCCACCTCCTCTTCACATGGCACGACAAGTCCCGCGCTCTGAAGGAAGCTTTCTTCCGGGACCGCCTGCCCAACGTCTGGAACCTCATCGCCACCGTCATCGTCTTCGCCGTCGTGATCTATCTGCAGGGCTTCAGGATCGAGATCCCCGTGAAGAGCAACCGTTTCCGTGGTCAGCGCGGGACGTACCCGGTCAAGCTGTTCTATACGAGCAACATGCCTATCATGCTGCAGTCTGCTCTGCAGAGCAACGTCTACCTGATCAGCCAAATGCTGTACAACCGCGCTCCGGAGAATTTCCTCGTTCGTCTTATTGGTGTCTGGGAGGTACGCACTCCAACGAACACTAACATATATGCGCGATCTGACATGTTCTGCGGTAGCCCCTCGAAGACTCCAGCCAGCTGCAAGCCGTCTCCGGCATCGCGTACTACATGTCCCCGCCCCACACGCTCAAGATGGCGCTCATCGACCCCCTCCACACGATAATCTACATCGGCTTCGTCGTCGCCGCCTGCGCGCTCTTCTCCAAAACCTGGATCGAAGTCTCCGGCTCTGGCCCACGCGAAGTCGCGCGCAACCTCAAGGAACAAGGGATGGTCATGGCCGGCCACCGCGAAGGGAGCATGTACAAGGAACTCAAGCGCGTTATCCCCACTGCTGCTGCTTTTGGAGGGGCGATACTCGGTATGCTTTCTGTTGCGGCGGATTTGATGGGCGCGTTGGGGAGCGGGACGGGGATCTTGATGGCTGTCACGATCATTTATAGCTATTGGGAGATTGGGATGAAGGAGAGTGGTGGGCCGGAGATGCAGGCGTTTGGGGATCTGATGGGTTGAGGAAGTGGCGTGCTCGGTCGGCCAATGTCTGACGGGCGAAGGGAAAACGAAAGGAGCCAGCGTGGAGGAGTTGCGGCGGATGGGGCGGAGCGGATGGGGCGGAGCGGATCAAGAGGCGGCGAACGGCAGAAGTGGCACACAAAACCTCCCAACCTCGGGCAACACCGAGAAGTATTACGCGCGCCTGCGGGAGAGCAGGAACAGGCGAACTCCCTACCCTCTATCCTTTATTCTCATACCTACACCATCATTCGTTCTGTTCTGTTCTGTTCTTGTCTAGCATGTCGCATGTACAAAAGCGGTATGGAAGGGAAATGCAATGTCTATGCTGCGTCTTCTACCGTCGGATGCCGGAGTTCACTCCGTCTGCTGGTCGGGCCTGCGATGTCGGTGCGATCACGTGCAACCCTGACACGTTGCGCATCCGTCCCGTCTCTTTCTGCTCCTACCAACTGGACATCTCGGCTTGTTCGTATACTGTATTGAACCTTGACCTCTGCTCTTCAACTTTCGACTCGCTAGCTCTTTTGTTGAAAGAGACTTCCACGACCGAAGTCGACAATATGGATCGTCATCTTATGTTGCCACCTCCTCGCAAACGGCCTTTTACAACCTCGAAAGATCTCGTCGCTGCTCAGTCACCTGTCTGCAAGCTCAATGCAGACGTACTTCTTCAGATATTCGCCTGGTGTCGTGACGTCGAGCCTGTTTCCCTCTTCGCTGTCTCACATACTTGCCGGGGTTGGAGGTCGCTGGCAGTAGAGCAATCGTCTCTGTGCGTTCTCGAGCATATGACACATCTGACCATATTTGACACATCGGCCCGCCTGTTGCAAAATTTACAGATGGACATACATATTAATTGACGAATACACTCTACGGCGCCTGCATTTACCAGCCGGGCCAACTTGGCTGGAAGTCTGGCTCAACCGCTCTGGCACCGAAAGAGCTCTTCGCATTGCTCTCGACTTATCCCGGATGACTGCCCTTCATCGGTGTCGGCCGAATGAAGCGCAGCTCGCCTGCATGCTCCTACATCTCGCTCGAGAAGGATACAGATGGAGCTCGCTCACGTATACTATATGCTCGGCATCAATTAAGCCTGGCTGGCGGGGAGGGGACCGCGCTCTTGACGACATACGCACTGCCTTTGGCTGGCCAATGCCACGTCTGCAGTCACTCTGCCTTCAGCAAGACGCCCTCTGGTTGCCCTCTTCAGTTCATCCTGAGATGATATATCATCTCTTCTCACCGGACTTGGCGCCTTCACTGCAAGATGTCCGACTCAGTAATATCAACACTGTGTCTTGGGTCGATAAGAAGTGGAATAATCCGAACTTCTCCTATCACGCCACAAACGGCCCTCGTACTCTTTCCTTGCACACTGCCCTTTCGACATATTCCTTCGCTCGCAAGTTACATTTGACTGGTTGGTATCCGCTTCAGTACGCTCAGTCAGCTCGTATCACCTTGTCCGAGCTGCAGGAGCTCCTGGTGGAGCCCAACTGGTGCATGGCCGAGGTCCTCTCAAACGTTGCGCTTCCGGTCCTGCGAAGGGTGGCTCTAGTATTCCCAGAAGCAAAACGGGACGAGGACGACCTGAGGCATGGACCAGGCTCATACTGCCCAACCTTCTTGTCTGAATCCCTTCTCGGTGTACATGCAACACTGCTCGTCCATCTGGAGCTAAGCCTGCCTACTCGAAGCGTTCCTTGGGGCTCAATCATCGCATTGCGTGGCCTGGAGACGCTGCAAATCCGCTACCCTACGACCGATCTCTTCTGGACTCGCTTTCCCTCGAATCTGTCGCCTCTTCCGGAGAAGACCAAACAAGCTGATCGACTCCAAGACTGGTACCTGCCCAACCTTCACACCGTCCATCTGGTTGCTACTGTTCCACAAGGAAACTTCGAGGGTGCTTGGACGGGACGTCATAAACTTTGGCCAGACGAGATTAGAACGATGTTCAGACCCAGGTGGAAACCGGCGAGTAGCCGAAATGCCCGGGTCGCCTCGCTGACTATCAAATGTACTGGACCCGACTGGGATTTCACGGTTCGAGATGAGTGCGCAGACGCAAGAGTGTAGAGATATCGTATACATCAGGATCAGTTGTAAGAGAGCAAATAAACCTTGATGATGCTTGAGTAGGGCTGCTCCAAAGCGAATGCTTGAGGCCGTAAATCCAGACCGGGGACTGGCTGGACATCTTCCCGCATTGCTTTGGTGCATCCTTGTTAGCAGGCATCCAATAAAGTGGAGATGCGCCCAACGACTGGAATGTCGCGCGAGCATGTACGAAGACCGAATTGGCCCCGTGAGAAGTGGACCACTCGGAGGTCCCCAAACAGCACTGACAATGCCTTCTCTTTACTCAGCCGCAGTCCTCCGTAGTCCATGCTATCAGCATTGCTCAATGTTTGCTATCTACTCCGTCTTGAGGACTCGTGCTCTATAGTGTGGCGGCTAAGACCGCCGTAACGTCGCTGTTGGCACTTTCAGCTCGGCCACCTTCCCCACGCCACGCCTCCAGCCCTCCTTCAGTCATGGTCTTTGCAACCACGAAGCATCTTCGAATACGCGCCTATAGGGAGAGCGACAAGGAGTCCATGATTGCTGAAGGCAACGACCAGCGAGTCACACGAGCGGCAAACCCAGGTTACGTGGTTCCCACTTCGGCCGCCGCCTTCAAAGACTTCGAAGACAAGTACATCGCCAAAGCACTCGTGTTCGTCGTCGTTGAGGTGAAGAAGGAATACGCGCATATGAGAAAATGGGATGGGGACGAGAAGCGAGTTGAGGGCGAGGAGAGGACGCAGGAGGATTGGAATCGAGAGCTCTACGCCGGCAGCACTGCCCTACACCTTCGCATGCCCAAGAATCGGGACGCGATGTTCAGCATTTCCATCCCACCGCAATGGCAAGGCAATGGCTTTGGAACGGAGCTGCTGCAGTGGATCCTCCAGCATGCTTTCGAGCAACTGAACCTTCATCGGGTCTCCCTCAAAGTGTATGCCCACAACGCGAGTGCAAGACGGGTGTATGAAAAGTGGTACGCATGCATCGTTCTTGCATCGAGGATTTCGTCTGATGCTTCTCATAGCGGCTTCGCGGTGGAGTCCGTTACCAGAAAGGCATGGTGGGTGGACGGGCATTGGGAGGACTGCATTGGAATGGGCATCCTAGATGAGGAGTACTTCGGGAGGAGGAAAACAGAACAGGCCGCCCCTGCCTAACGACTATCGATGCAAAGCTCCTTTCTTCCCCCGCTACTTATTTTATAATAGGCAACATTACTGCTTGATGACGCATGCCATTCCGATAGTCGAAGACTGCAATATGCGCGTTACCGACAATGCTACGATGGTATCATCCCTGGCTGTTCGCGCAGGACATAACCGTGCAATCTGATCTGCACACGGCGCTTCTTGCTGTCTTGCTGGACGATATCTGCAGAACGCCGCAAGTCGTTTGCGAAGCGAACTGCTTTTGGCGATACCGCATTCGATCGCGTTCGGCCATTGATCTGGCGCACATACGTGACCCTCTCTCTCCTCACCGGATGGTCTGCACTTCGCTCACGCAGTTGCTATCGATAGAGTAGGGAGGTGAAAGCTAAATGGTACTTAGCTCGGCTCGCCGACTTGCGTACAGAGCTTTGCTACTTCCATCTGATCAGCCGTATTTGAGCTGGTATTGCGGCAAAGGACTGAAACGCATGCCATGTGAGGATGAGGGCGTGAGAGTACCATGCTAAAACCATCCCGCATGGACGAGGAGGTCCCTCAAACACCTCACTATGACTCCGCTTTGCTCAGCCGCAGCGCTCGGTTCCATGCAGTCGACCTCACGTCGCAGCGATTAGTTACTTATTCTTAGCTGAAAGCCGACCTGCGGTGATGGGTTTACCAATCCAACGATAATATCTCTTCTCACGCTTTCATCTCGTCCGGCTGGCTTCCGGCTCGACTCCTCGGTCCGCCTCTACGACATCTCAACCGCACAACGATGGTCTTCGCAACCACCAAACATCTTCGCATACGCGCGTACAGAGAGGGTGACAAAGAGTACATGCTCGCTCAAGGCAATGACCAACGAGTCATGCGAACGGCAAACCCCGGTTATGTGGTTCCCATGTCGGCTGCCGCCTTCAAGGACTTCGAAGAGAAGTACTTCGCCAGTGTGCTCATGTTCGTCATCGTCGAGGTAAAGAAGGAGTATGCACATATGAGGAAATGGGACGAGGGCGAGAAGCGAGTTGAAGAAGACCACAAGAAGCAAGAGGATTGGGATCGTGAGCTGTTCGCGGGCAGTTCTGTACTCAGGCTTCGGATGCCAAAGAACCGGGACGCGATGTTGGGTATCACCATGGCGCCGCAATGGCACGGCAACGGCTTTGGGACCGAGCTGCTCGAGTGGGTCGTTCAGCATGCATTCGAGCAGCTGAACCTCCATCGGATATCTCTCGAGGTGTACGCACATAATGCGAATGCGCGACGTGTATATGAGAAGTGGTACGTCTGCATCCCCATCTATCGATTAGGGCTGTTATCCCATGCTCTTGACAGCGGCTTCGCGGTGGAATGTGTTACGAGAAAAGCGTGGTGGGTCGATGGGCATTGGGAGGACTGTGTCGCGATGGGCATCCTAGATGAGGAGTACTTCGAGAGGAAGAAAGGTGCGCAGGCTGCCCGTGCATGACGAACTTCGGCATAGAGATGGTGCATACTGGCAGGAGGCCGACTTGCCATTCGACAAGTACCATAAACCCTCCCCGGAACAAACCCACAATACGAACACTGCTGTCCTTGCAATTTCTGTCGACGAGGTCCCTATAGTTATTGCTCGGCGTGAGGCCGACCTTCGACTTCGCAGCATGAGGACTTCCCTCTATCGCTCGTTCCGCCTGCCATCGCTGCTCGACCGCGGTACAATGACTAGGCAACGTGAATATGACCGATATCGACAGTAGTAACTTAGCTCTATCTGCTTCAGATCCATTCGATTCCCAGAAGTCAGGCCACAGTCATGCTGTAAGTCACAGGGTCGGCCCGGCCGGGAGAGATGCACATGGTCACCTTCGTTCCGCTATGTTGCGATGACTCACTGGACTCAGAAGCTGGGCTGCTATTCCGCGCGAAGGACATCGTTTCCCATGCGTATCTGCGTCTCTTTCGCTACATATGATTATGAGCGCCTGATGGTTACCACGATATAACTCCCCTATACCATCTCTCCTTCAAGTTCCCACCAACTTCGGTCCCCTCTGGACACCACTGGCCGCTCCTCGCTGTTCGCCCACGTCTCCATGGCCTTCGCAACGACCAAGCACCTCCGCATTCGCGCCTACCGAGAAAGCGACAAGCAATATCTGCTTGCTCAAGAAAACGACCAGCGGGCAATGTCTAAAGCAAATCCTACTTACGTGGTACCCATGTCTCCGAACGGGTACAAGGAGTACGAGGATACCTACCTTTCCAAGGCGCTCATGCTCGTCATAGTCGAGGTGAAGAAGGAATATGCACATCTACGGAAATGGGACGAGGCCGAGAAGCGCATTGAGGGGGAGGGGAAGAAGCAGGAGGACTGGGACCGAGAGCTGTACGCGGGCAGCGCCGTACTGCACCTGCGCATGCCCAAGAACCGGGATGCGTCGCTCGGCATTATCATTGCTCCACAATGGCAAGGCAATGGTTTCGGCACGGAGCTGATCGAGTGGATCGTTCAGCATGCATTTGAGCAGCTGAACCTCCATCGCGTGTCACTCGACGTATATGCGCAGAATGCGAGCGCGAGACGGGTCTACGAGAAGTGGTGCGCTCGCCTGTATCCTCCATTCAGGTCTGGATGATCCCTGACATTCGTCCTAGCGGCTTCGTTGTTGAAGGTATTACGAGAAAGGCCTGGTGGAGGGATGGTCGTTGGGAAGACGCGGTTGTGATGGGCATCTTAGATGAGGAGTACTTCGAGAGGAAGAAGCAGCAGTCCGTTGCGCCGGCCTGATCAAATTCGGCATGAACCTCCCCTTGCCATGGGTTATCTACAGGGGGTGCTTGTGTGCTCAAGGCTTACGCAAATCCATGTTATACACACTGCCACATCTAGCACTCTTCGTGTCGGAAAGTAGAAGATCACGCGGGCAGCGCGTCGATATAGAGGGACCATGCCTCAAGCAGTATGCGCGGACGCCTCTTTCTTCTCGACCACCACCCGCCTCGTTATCACTTTTCGCCCAAGACTCACAATTCCTCATCTCTCCCTTTCCTGTCTCATCCCGCTCATGAATATGACTGACGAAATAAGCACTCGGTACTTCGCATGCGCTGGGATTGGCAAGCTGAACGCAGACGTGCTACTGCATATATTCAGCTTTGCTCGTGACTATGAGCCGGCGTCGATGTGGGCGATTTCGGAAACTTGCAGTGCTTGGAGGCTCCTGGCACTGGAGCATCCCTCTCTGTTGGCTATCTCTGCTAGCATGAGATACGTCTCTGATGCCTTGGGCCAGATGGACCGACCTCGTCGTCGATGCGCATACAATCCGCGTCCTTGGTCCCGAACATTTGGACGAGCGAGTTCGACTGTGGCTCTCTAGGTCAGGCTCGAAGCGCCCGATTGACATCACAATCGATCTTTTCGGGCCAAATCCCAGGGCGTACAACAGCCTGGAGAAGGTGACTGTTGGAGAGATGCTCGAGCTTGTCTGTCGGCACGCATATAGATGGCGATCATTCACGTACAAGGTGGGGCGGGACGCCTGGAATCTGATGTGGTCAGATGACCGAATGCCTGCCTTCACGATCCAGCGCTTGCTCTCACGTCGTAGGCTGCACCTTACGTCTCTTTCTTTTGGCCAATATCGGGTTGGTCCCAAGTATGGTATTACACCTCAACGCATCTTCTCGTTCCTTGACCCCTCGATGGCGCCAAAGCTCCATGCTTTAGAGCTCTGCAATATGGAAGTGGACTCACAAGCCCCATGGAAGGCAGCTGATATCTCGTATACTATTCTGGATCGCTACGACCAGACGGACCGCCTGCTGTCAACGCTGTCGAGTTTTCCGAAGGCAAAGAAAATGAATCTATCGGGTTGGGCTGAGAGTGCCGATCTCTTGATGCCGGAAGAGGTTCTCCAGGAGCTAAGGGAACTTCATGTGACATCGAACAACTACATGCTCACACTGCTTGGACACTTTCGGATGCCAAAACTTCGGAGCCTCATCCTTGATGCAAGGGAAGTGCCTCGTGGCGAAGAAGCAGAGTCTGCCGCACATTATGGAGGCGGTTTCCAGATGGACGCGTACTCTCCACGCATCCTCGACCGGTGGGCAAAGCGTCAAGCAGCACGGGTCAAGGAACTCCCGTTATATCTGCGTCACCAAAAGATCCCTTGGCCTTCTATCGTGGAACTCTCTGAGCTGGAAAGGTTACGCATCGGGAAGCCGTCGAGCAGCTCGCTCTGGAAGCGGTTTTGCATAGGTGACCAGCTTTGTCGGCAACCATCTGAAGGGCGATCATGGCGGCTTCCCAAGCTTGTCCATCTGACATACGAAGTGGTTGGCGGTAGAAGCAGCGCCTCCGCACTTGACATGGAGACATGGGAAAATACGGCTAGGGAACAGCTTACGGGTCGGTGGAAGGCTGCATGCGACGCCGTTGTAGCCCCTCTTATCGTCCACATTGCAAGCCCCGCTTTTACCATCAGAGTGTTCGATTTGGGAGCAAAAGGCCCCAGCGAGCTGACCACTATGCTCAATTATGTGTAGCTGATCGGCGCGAAGACTGGCCCTCACCCAGCCTAAATTCCTCAAGCTGAATGCGATCACACCTCAAGGCACGACTGATGGGGCATGGACCCGGCAACGAGATGGTTGGCCAGGAGAGATCAGGACGATGTTCGAACCTCGGTGGAACGCAGCAGAAGGTCGAACCTCGCTCACAATTACGTGTACTGGGCCAGAGTGGGATTTCATGGTGCGGGATGATTGTGTAGACAAGATACTAATGCACCTGTGTGTACATACATGGATCGTGATGAGAATTATGAATCTTGATATTACTTGCTAAAGTGAGCACTCTAGGTCAGCGGACTTCTGAAGCAACGCAGCGCGCTGTGCCCACGACAGACTGAGCACAACCTATAAACTAAGAACCGTCCTATTGCGTGACCTTATCCATGACGCTGTGCCATCTTTGCCTTTGACAGCCAGCGCACGTTCTTGAGAGCCCCTATTCTTAGTATCGTTATCAGATGTACAGCCGGGCCTTGAGAGCCTAAGGCTAGGGCCAATCGCTCCCTTCCTTGCCCATCGATGACTCCTCATCAAGCCGCATCAAACCGCAAGCTGTGCACAAGCGAACACTGCTGGAGGTCCACATACTCTCTCTACATTGAAAGCGCCAGCCGCCAATGATGCCCAAACGAAACCCAGCATAAGGTCGCTCTCGCCAACCGCGCTCCGCAGCTGAACTGGCGCCTGTGCTCCAATTTCCGTAGCACTCACCACGCAACTCAACCATCGCAATGGCCTTCGCTACGACCAAGCATCTTCGGATACGCCCCTACAGAGAGAGCGACAGAGAACGTATGCTTATTCGAGGCAACGACCAGCGAGTCATGCGTAACTTGAACCCCGGATACGTCGTTCCCGTCTCGGCCACGTCCTTCAAGAACTTCGAAGACCACTTTATCGCCCAAGCGCTCATTTTCGTCGTCGCTGAGGTGAAGAGAGAGTATGCGCATCTGAGGAAATGGGACGAGGAAGAGAAACGAGTGGAGGGCGAAGACAAGAAGCAGGAAGACTGGGACCGAGAGCTCTTCGCCGGCAGCGCGTCGCTCCACATGGGAACGCCCAAGAACCGGGATGCGAAATTGGGTATAGGTCTGATGCATCAATGGCAAGGAAACGGATTCGGGACTGAGCTGCTCCAGTGGATGATTCAGCATGCGTTCGAGCAGCTGAACCTGCATCGCGTGACTCTCGATGTGGTTGCGCGCAATGCTGCCGCCAGGCATGTGTACGAGAAATGGTGCGCTCGTTCATCCACCCAGCTAAGCGCGTCTTCTTATGCTCTTCACAGCGGATTCAAGGTGGAGGGCATCACGAGAAAGGCTTGGTGGATGGATGGAGGGTGGGAGGATATCGTCCAGATGGGCATATTGGACGAGGAGTACTTTGAGAGGAAGAAGTAGGCGGACGAAAGCTAGCCCAGCCCCACGTTTCATTCCCCTGAGATTCTTCGTGTAGGTTCAAGCGTTCGATAGAAGATCCAAGTGAATAAGTTCTGCCCAATCAATAGCCCAAGATGCCCGCAGCAGCCTTTTGATGAGGAGTAGTATTCAGAATCCCAGTACGTGACGGATCTGGCTGACGGCGCAAACAAAACCGCATGGTCGCGAGATGCAACGCGTGCAGTGGCATACTTCTCCGCAATGCGGGATGACTCCGTCTTTGTCACCTCCGCGCTGGAATCATTGTTTCGCCTGATACCACTATTACAACCATGGCACCAGACGCCAATCCACTACTTACCTATCTACCCCGTGCTGCCCGAGCAACACGGACCCGGACAGACATCTTAGAAGGAGTTGTCTGAAGGCTTGACATCACGCATTCACAGCTCTACCGCGGCCTCCGAGTCGCCTATCGCCTGCTCCAGCCATGGCTTTCGCAACCACGAAGCATCTCAAGCTGCGCGCGATGCGGGACAGTGACAAGGAACACCTAATCGCTCAAAGCAACGACCCACGAGTCATGCGACTCGCCTTCCCCGGATACGTCGTACCCGTCTCCCCGGCCCAGTGGGAGAAGAACACCAAGGACTGGATCTCCAGCGCTTTGATGTTCATCATCATCGAAGTCAAACGCGAGTACGCCCACTTGCGGAAATGGGACGAAGGAGAGAAGCGGGTGAAGGATGAGGACAAGAAAGATGTGGACTGGGACAGAGAGCTGTTTGCGGGGCATGCAGCGCTGAACAACGGCACGGGGAAGAACCGGAATGGCATGTATGGCCTTGGGCTCACGGCGCATTGGTTTGGGAATGGATTCGGAACGGAGGTGACGGAGTGGGTCGTGCAGCATTCGTTTGAGCAGCTGGCCCTGCATAGGATCACGCTGGGCACGTCGGTGCTGAACGCTCCAGCGAAACGGGTGTACGAGAAATGGTGCGTCTTTTTTGCGGTGTCTGCCCACGTTCACCTGTCTGACCAGCATGCAGTGGATTCGTGGTGGAAGGAATCACAAGGCAAGGTTGCTGGATCGACGGCGCTTGGCAAGATGAATACCAGATGGGCATACTGGAATCGGAGTACTTTGAGAGGAAGAAGCAGAAACTCGTGGGCAACGCGTAGCCTGTTTCGCTCTGTCGTGCTCACTTCTCCGAGTCGATCTTCAGCGCTGCATGCGAGATAGCTCTACCTCGTTGAACCATAACGAACTACTCGCGCACCTGCTATCTTTCAGTCGAGGCTTAGCAGGGAGCTCCGGCTGATTATCAGAGAGTAGTCCAAGTAAAGAGCGTGAGATCACCGGCTTGAAATGCAAAGCAATGCCGGTTTTTCATAAACATCCTACTGCGGGTGCCCCGCAGTCTCCCACATGCTCCGTATGGTGGCTTTGACACCACCTCAAGCGGAGTCATCTTTACGGACCGGAACCCTCGCTTTTTCCACGCTCAGATACAGGCTAGGCTGTCGTCTGGATATGTATAAGAGAGAGTATCTGTGACCTGTTCCTAACACTGGCTGCGACTTCACATAGGTACCTCCAAACCTGAAGGAACTGGCTCGATACATAAGCACAACTTCCTAACAACCACTGCAAAAGCACTCCCGCTCCGTCTCCCACAGTGTCACCTCAGACGATCATGCCGCCTTTTGCTACTACGAAGCATCTCAACCTTCGCGCTCTGCATGAGAGTGACAAGACCCCTTGGCTAGCACAGGAGAATGACTGGCGCGTCGCTCGCACCGCACACCCAGCATTCGTCGTCCCCCTCGGCGACAGCGCCTGGAAGAAGATAGAAGAAGGCCTTCGAGAAGTCCTCCTGCTCGTCATCATCGAAGTCAAGAAAGAGTACGCCCATCTACGGAAATGGGACGCCGACGAGCTCCGCAAGCCGGACGAGGAGAAGACGCAAGAAGACTGGGACCGAGAGCTCTGGGCTGGGTTTGCGGTCCTTGCATTTCGCATGCCTAAGAACCGGGATGCGGAGTTTGGGCTGAACATCAATGCTCAGTGGTGGGGGAATGGATTTGGGACGGAGGTGACCGAGTGGGTTATGGGACATGCGTTTGAGCAGCTCAACGTGCATCGGGTTTCGTTGGCCATGTTTGCGAATAACCCGGCGGCGAGGAGGGTGTACCAAAAGTGGTGCGTCGCATCATCTGCTAATCACTCTCCACAATGCGCTAATATGGCTCGAAGCGGGTTCGTTGTTGAGGGACAGACGAGAAAGGCGTTCTGGTTGGACGGCGAATGGGTTGATGAGGTTCACATGGGGCTACTAGATGAAGAGTATTGAGAAAGGAAGAAACGCCTAACATCCAAGCAGTAATCACTCCTTCCGTTCCCAGGTAAGCCAGAGTTGCGATAGAATATTGAGCTCGACGTCTTCGTCGCGCCGAGACGACGCGTACATACCCTACTTGTCCCCAGGAACGTTCTCCCACGTACTGCACACCACGACTGAGCTCTTTACGCGGACATGCAACTGTTCAGCCGACCTCCCTATAAGACGACCATGCCGTTCGCGATCACCCGACGCCTGGACCTACTTACGCGCCTGGTGCGAAGCCGTGCTGTGTCGCGCTCGAGCAGGACTTCCGCGTACCTCGTGCCCAAACGCGACGGGACATGGCAGAAGACCGAGTCCCTCCTAAACAGTGCTATCATGGCCGTCCCACTCGAGGTCAAGCTCGGAGAGTACGCGGGAGCGGGCTGGCCACCGAAGCGCTTCAATGAGTGGTCGAGCATGCATTGGAACAGCTGAGAATGCAGAAGAGGGCTTGGGCGTATTTGAGGAGAACACAGTGCGAAGCGGGTGTACGGGAACCGGTACGCTCAGTCATACGACTGTTGTGAGCTCCAAGACTGAACTGACGCGCGCCAGCGGTTTTTGTATATGACGGCAGGAATCGCAAGGCCGCGGGGAAGGGCAGGCGATAGGAGGACGTCACGTTGATCAGCATCCTCGACGAAGAGTACTACGAGCGGACGAAGGCGCTGCCCCCGCAGCTATGTGCTCGAAAGGCAAGGTCACTACCAATCAAGGTCACTACCAGCTCCATCCTGTGCTGTGCACGATTATCGTCATCATCCGCCACGCAGTCGCATCAGCAATCTTCACCTCCGTTGAGGTGGACAAAGCTGTCTAGTCCTCGTTCCGTCTGATGCGGAACACGCATGGCATACATAAGTAGCCTCTTTCGGTTCAACGCTCTCAACGCCCGACCTTCTCGTCTTTGGACCACACGCACTCCCTCCGTCCGCTATCCGCTATCACACCAGCATGCCGTTCGCGACTACTGAGCACCTCAACCTCCGCGCCTGGAGGGAAAGCGACAAGCCCCTCTTCGTCACCCTTGCGAACGACTTTCGAGTCATAACGAGCTCGTGGCTCGACTTCCCCGTTCCGAAAGGGGCCGAAACCTGGAAGAAGACCGAGGGCATGCTGAGCAATGCGCTCCTTGCTGTGGTACTTGAAGTCAAGCGCGAGTACGTGGGACTGAGAAAGGGGGTCGAAGACGAGAAGCGCAACGCGGACGAGGAGAAGAAGGACGACGATTGGGACCGAGAGCTATTCGCTGGGTATCTCATTCTCTCCACTATGGATCCGAAGAATCGGAATGCGATGCTGTCTATCGCCGTTGCACCCCAGTGGTCGGGCAATGGGCTCGCCACGGAGGCCTTGCAGTGGGCCGTCAGGCACACATTCGAGCAGCTGGGGATGCATCGGATTGGCTTGGGTGTGTTCGACTCGAACGTAGCGGGAAGGAGAGTGTATGAGAAATGGTGCGCCTGGCCGCTTGTTGCCTTTACCGTCCAAGCTGACCTTGGAACCAGTGGATTTACTGAAGAGGGCCGAGCCAGACATGCCGTTTTCAGAAACGCGCGGTGGGAGGACGCTATCATGATGAGCATACTGGAGGACGAGTACTGGGAGCGAAAGAAGACGTTGAAACATTAGCTATGTTGGACAAGCGCGTATCTCTATTCCGTATCCCGTCTGCTTATGCTATGACAACGCGCTATCTCTAGTTGGCTTGACCATTGAGGATGGTATCGAGGATCTTAGTCGGCTTGAACTCTGGCCAGTGTCTGTTGACCTCCTCCGCCGTACCAGTCAGACCCTCCCCTCTTTCCAGCTCCAGGAATATCGACCCTATCCGACCAGACGGCTCGTTCGCGTGCTCCTTGACTTGCTTTTCCAGTTCAGGCGTAGAAATGTACGTGACCTCCAGCTTCCTCCCCGTGTGAAACTGATATTCGTTCAGGATCTCGTTGATCGTCTTCCTCTCGCTTTCGATGGCGAAGTACTGGTTTTCCAGCTCCTTCGGCGGCAGATGGGTGAGAACATGCACGATGTATCTTGCGGCGTCGGTACTGTCCGTCCACGTAACTGGCACGTCACCGGAACCTCGGACAACAGCCTTGCCGTTCTTAAAGTCGAACCCAACCTCTGGATGTTCAACGAAGAACCAGTCCGAGAGCAAGCCGGTGAAGAACTGCGCATACGGCAAGCCGATATCGACGACATGCTGCTTCACCTCGTTCTTCTTGCCGAATATGCCGTGTGTCTTGCCGATCGTGTTGAGCCCGTACTCGGAGAGAAGGAAGAGCTTTACGCCAGCTTCCTTGGCAGCATCGGCCAGCGGGATCTGCAACATCAGTCCGGGAGCCGCGAGGGCGGAAATGACGACGTCGACCCCTTCCAGCGCTGTTACAAGGCTGGGATGGTCGTTATAGTCGACCGCGTTGACGGTTGCTCCTTTGGCTTTTAGTTCATCGTGACCGGCAGCCTTTTGGTCGTTATCAGCAAGCTATCCTTCAGCGCACAGATGAACACTCACGTTCCGCGTAAGCACGAGCACCTCCGAAACAAGTCCAGTAGGCCGTTGCTTGAGCAGCTCGTTGACAATAAACCGGCCTACATCCCCAGTGCCACCGGCTACAGCAAATCTCTTGTAACCCGACATTTTGGAGCGTATCTGTGTTGATGGAGATGATGATATCGACGTGTGCTGAATCAATGCACCAGTCCCCATTTCTGCTTCTTCTTATAGAAAATCCCGGTCCAGCTCAACATCGCGAAAGACTCTTGGTGGCTTTGTCATCACGACGGAGCGTCCATCCGTTGATCGTCCTTGACAATGCTGACCAGGGAGAATGAGACGACGGGGATTGCGTGCGTAGCCCGGTAATCGTTACTACTACGATTTCAATCACGCCCGTTTCTTGCAAGGGCTGCTGTACGCGGCACCAAAGTTAGATAGGCACAGCCCGACCGTTAGTCATCACTTCTCCTAGTGCACCTTTGTTCAGGGCTCGAAGACGCAATGGCAGAGCAGATGTCCAGAGCAGTTGTCGATTACTAAGCGAACCTATCACTGCTGAGACACATAGCTGCAAGGCTGGGCTGGGGAGCGAGGCGCTGCGCTGCTTTGGTTTTGCACCCAAGGGCTAAGGCAGACAGCTTAGACCTCCTGTATAGTCGATTCTGAAGTTCTGGCTGAACGGGGCTTGGTATAGGAAATGAATTTCTTGGTCTTCTATGTCATTAGAGTAGTGAATGTGATACATACGCTACAGTCTCTATCAAATGTGGGATCAGCCGAGTCGAACGGCAACCGCACTTACATAGGTCCTTTTCAAGCAGAACCCAGCGAGGCCTCGCCAACCTTCTCCACATCCCCCTCCCCAGCAGCCTCCCTCTTCTCCCTCCCCCAATTCTCATCCGTCGCCTCATGCAGCTTCAACTGCCGCATAACGAAAGTCGTCGCCAGTCCCAGTCCCGCGAGCGCGAGCGTAACCTTCCACAACGTCTGAAGACTGTCGGCGAATGCCGTCCGGACTTCGTCTTGTAGCGGCTGGGGAAGAGAGGGGATTTGCGGGATAGCAGCGTACGCTATGTTCACCCCTTCCGGGAAGAGGCTCGCAAAAGCAGAAGGAAGGGTCCGTTTGAGCTCGTTCTGCAGCACCGTAGCGCCAATAGTGACCCCGAAAGTCTGCGAAAAGGTGCGGAGGAAAGTGTAGAAGGCGAGAGCGTGCGCATTCTTCGTTATCGGCAGAGGAGCCAGGACGGGGAAGACCGTCGCGCTGTACAGCAGCCCCACACCGATCGAGGCGATCACTTGATACCCGGCCCATGCCGCCGTGCTGCTGTCCTTCGTCAAGGTTGACATGAGCCCATAGCCGACCATGCTGAACATCCATGCTGCGACGTTCTGCAAGACATAGTGGTTCGTCGCTGCTACCGTCACGCCCGCCACGATCGCGAGAGGGGCAATGGTGAACGCCGCCGGGAAGAGCTGGATACTCGACCTCACAGGGGAGGAGAGCATCGTGCTCTGGAAATAGACCGGCATGTAATAAACCAAGATGATGCTCGTAAGGCCGTGCATGAAGTTCCCTGCGTAGCCCGAAAGGGAAGTGCGGTTTGAGAGGATGTCGAATGGGACCATTGGTTCGGCGCCGAGGAGGTGGACGAAACGGTTTTCGTAGATGAGGAAGAGGACGATGCCGAGGAAGCCCAGGATGAGGGGGACTAGGATCTGGTAGGACGACCAGGGGTGGTTGATGCCGCCTTCGACTAGGGCCACAATGGCCAGGGTCGAGGCGGTGATGATGATCACGTTCCCACTGTCAAACTCGTCAGCATCTCCCGCATCAATGTACGGAGACAGAGAGGAACTTACATCCAGTCGATCCGAGCCAGCTTCTCTCGCATAGATCCCTCGGGCGTCTTCAGCTTGAGGAAGAAGAACGTCAGCCCAAACGCCAGCGCACAGAGAGGCAGGTTCATATAGAACAACCACCTCCACTGGCCCGCCTGCGCGAGTCCGCCACCAATAGGAGGGCCAATAGCACTCGCGAACGCCCATACCGACCCTAAGATCCCCTGATACAGCCCTCTCTCGCGGAGGGGTACCAGGTCGGCCACGATGATTTCGGCGAGGGAGAGGATCCCGCCCCCTCCGAGGCCTTGGACGGTCCGACCGGCTATCATAGCTGTCATATTCTGCGCCGAGCCCGTCACGGCTGACCCGATCGCGAACAGGAGGATGAACGAGAGGACGGAGGACTGACGCCCGAAGATGGTGGCGATGTTTCCTGAGAGGGGGAGGATCGCGGTGGACGCGAGGGTGAATGCCGATCCGACCCAGACGAAGTCGGAGCCGCCGTGGAGGTCGTCGATTATTGTTGGAAGGGCGGTAGATACGGACGTCTATGCGCATTTGCCATCAGCGGACAGAAGGGCAGATAGGAAAGGGATGGGCTTACCAGGTCGATAGCGGCCAGCCAGGAAGTGACACAGAGGGAAAGCATGATCATCCAGAACCCGGCATCTTTCTTGGCGCCCGGGTGCTGCTCGAGCTCCGCGCTCTGAGAGACGATCGCGGGTGCCTCTTCAGGCGCGGGGACGAGGGTGACCGTGTCGCCCTCCGCGAGCGTAGGGGCTCGGGAAGGGAGGGCGGTCGACAGTTGGGACGAGGCGGAGGACATGAACTTGGCTGGTTGGGGTCGATGGAGGTCCTGGGCTGCCATTTACGAAAGTGCTCGGCGCTGGGTTGGCTTTTCTGTGTTTTGGTGGGGATCATCATCGCCGAAATGGCGGCCCTTAAGTAGGAAAGTGGTGCACGATAGCGAGGACACCGCGCCCATGGAGCGCGTCGATGTCTAACAATGCGCCGATACGGCAAGAAAGACGCGTCGGCCTGCGGAGGACCCATGAGCATGCCCATTCCTCGGGCATCAGAGACGTCTACCATCCTTTGGGGAAGGGCGGCGGTTGGGCGCAGTAGCCTGAGCAGTGCGAAGAGCGAACGGGCGGGCGAGGAGCGGTGAGAGGGAGTTGGGAGTTATAGTACCAACTTCGGCGAAGGAGGGACAAGCGCCCGGCCCGACCGGTGGTGCTGTAACCTCGCCCAAATCTCCGTTCGATTTTGCAGCGCCGTTCATTGTTGGATGGTCACTCCCGATCGGCCCTCTGCTTTTCGGCCGCGTCTCCTGCGCCCCTTGCCCTGGGAGAAGGGCGGGAAGGCGGTGCAGAAGTTGAGGGGACCGACGATACAGTTTTACCACTCGGCCATGCCCGACTCTCTCTTCTATCTCAGGGTCCGACTCCGACTTCGGAGGTTATGACGCGCTGTGTGAAGGGCGGCGTTGCGCGCGCCGGCGGGCTGCGTACTGCGGCCGCGCTCGTCGTGGGATGGATTGGATGGGTTGTTGATGATTGTCGCTGGGAGTTGGGAATCGGATTGATAAGCTTCGAGATCTCGGATGTTGAGTCAGCTTTGTTGGAGCTTGGCAGCAACGAGAGAAGATGGACGGATATCAAGATGCGGTGGGGTGTTCCATGCATTCAAAGATCGTGGATACGCTGCCGGACTGCGCGTCGTTACGGCCTGGTTCTGGAGTTGAACATCAGCGGTCCTCTTCTATCCACCACTATCTGATTGTCTTTCATGAATGCCCCCACGGAAGTGGGAGTCGTGGGCATTGCGATTTTGACCAACTTCATCAAGGCCGCCGCTGCCTGGGCAAAGACGCCTCATGTTACTCCGTAGCACGGGACGCGGGCACGTTCGTTATCAGCCAATGCAACTTCCTTGATGACGTCCTTACTGCTCGTACGCTCGACCTCGATTCGACAGATACCGCCGAACAGAGGAGGAATGCTTCCCACGCCGGCCGAAACGAGGAGATAAAGACAGCAACCAGATAATGGACCGATGGGCGCCGCGCTTCTCGTCTTCTTCGTACTGTCCCCGCCGCACCGCACTAAAGATATGTGCTGGCCCACCCAATAACAAGGTGATCCACCTCCTCCTCGTCGTCTACCATTCCCAAACCAAGATGATTCCCTTCGGCACGACCTCCCGCCTCATCCTGCGGCCCCTCCAAGCGAGCGACACCCCGTTTCTCCTGACAATGATAAACGACCTCCGCATCGCCCAACGCACGAAAACAGACGACCCGCGCCCTTTCTCGCACACACTCAGCCCAATCCTCCTCCGAGTGCTCGAAAAAGCCTACGTCGCGCTCATCGTGCAAATCAAGCCCGACTTCCTGCACCTCCGTGGCCCCGACCCGGAAGAGCTCGTCGACCCGAAGGAAACCGAGGAAGAGAGGACAGCAAGGAGGAGTTTTGTGGGGTTTTGTAGATTGGATCGGAGAGAGCCGAGGAATCGGCAGACGGAGCTGGGGATTATGCTCACTGTTGCTTGGCAGTCCCAGGGCCTGGGGACGGAGGTGCTGCGCTGGTTGTTAGGGTATAACTTTGACGTGCTGGGGATGCATCGGATGGGGTTGCTCGTGTTTGGGGATAATGAGCGCGCGAGGGAGCTGTATCGGTTTATGTGAGTCTCCTCTCCCTACTCGCGGATAGAGCGTGGAGGAGCTGATGATCGTGCGATGATAGCGGGTATGTGGAGGAGGGAAAGCTGAGGGAGGCGCTTTGGCATCAGGGGAGGTGGGTAGACTTGTACTTGATGAGTATGCTGGACCGGGAATGGCAGGAGAAGAAGAAGAACGTCAATGAGCTGGATTTGGCGAGGTTTGACGATGTGGTCGTCAAGACGCTCATGAATTGGGACGGGGAGACGCGTTGAGCATCTCAATGATGGCACAGCCTATCGTAGCAGACTCTTCAGGATAGAGGTATGTCGGAATTAGGAGCAGGCAGCCTGTCGAGATGATCTAGCGTTCTCGCACACGACAGTGGTTGTAGGCCGGGCGAGTTCTTGGCAGCCGCGCGCGATGAACCACATGCTGCCCGCTGGGGAACTTCGCGCGCCTTCTTTCACTCTGTCGTCCTGTCCCACCCAACAAGCACGAGGGTCATCACGATTTGCTGGATTCGGTTGTATGATGACTGTGCTTGACTAGACGCAGTTCAAGATGCCTTCCTGTTGGTTCGCTTGACAGAGCACCGCTGGGAATAGGACACGGACGCCTCCTCCTCCCATTCACCCAACCAGATGACACCCGTCGGCACCACCGAGCGCCTCATCCTGCGACCCGTGCAGGAAAGCGACAAGCTCACCCTGTTTAGACTCGCGAACGACCAGCGCATCCAGCGAGGAGTGACACTTGGTGACAGTCGCTCAAGCCCGAAGGCACTTGGCAACTGGCTGTCCCAACAGCTGGAAAAGGCCTACATCGCCGTAGTTGTCGAGATCAAGCCCGAGTTCCTGCACCTGCGCAGAACAGACCAGGAAGACACCATCGAACCGGGCGAGACGGACGATGCGCGCATTGCCAGACAGAGTGTTGTCGGGTTCTGCAGGTTGGACCAGATCGGGCCGCAGAAGACGGAGACAGAGCTGGGGATCACGTTGGCTGCTGCATGGCAGGTGCATGGACTGGGGACAGAGGTGCTTCGCTGGTTGATGGAGTACAATTTCGACACGCTGGGTCTGTACAGGATGGGAATGCAGGTGTATGGGGATAATGAGCGGGCGTTGGAGCTGTATCGAAATATGTAAGCCCTGCTCGTTGAGGACCGCTGACCCCAACGCCGACAGGACTTGACAGGGGTTTCGTGGAAGAGTGCAGACTGGGGGAGCCATTCTTGCACGACGGACATTGGGTGAGCGTGCTCCTCATGAGCATGTTGAAGCGGGAATGGCAAGCGAAGAAGAACAGCATCGCTCAGCTGGACTTTTCGAATTTCGACGACGTGATCGTGGAGACTGTCATGAGAGGGAAATGAAAGACGTCAAAAGGCTCGGTATATCGAGAGACACTGCCTGGCGCCATGGGAGGGGGGTCTCCGATTCGGACTGCGCTCGTCCGGTTTGACCTGGACGCGACATTCCCTCCTTCATCGCGTCTTCCTCCGAAACTACCATCGTCGGCTTGCCCGATCTTCGATTCTGTGATCTGGCCCGCTCGAAAGTCGAACTTGTCTGTCGCGATCTGTACCTGCCGGAGTTCGTCCGTACGGCCTATTACACCTTCGAAGAATGATGACAACGCTTGAAAGCGAGGTTGCTGAATAAGCCTGTCCGCCGTCTTCCTCAAGCATCTCTGGACGGACTGTCTCCATCGATATTCCCTGCTTGTTCCCTAGAGACACTGGCGTTCTTCTTTAACCTTGGATTCTGCGCGCATTGTAACTTCGGCGATACGGGAGGACCGGATGCTGCAGTGAGCTCAGCCGCCGGCGGATAGTGACGCTCGGCTTTGAAGATGTTCGACGCCTTCGTTTAGTGATGGGACATTATAAACCGACTCCTATAGACTCTTTTTCCGAGAACTCGACTCCCAGCAACACTGTCTGTGACTATCATCCATCGTCCAACCCTAGTGACACTTCGTTTCCGCTCACCATGTCCGGCTACAAGAACTTCGCGGTGGCCGGCGCCGGAGGACTCGGGAAGGAGATTATCAAAGAACTGCTGAGCCACAAGTCGGACGGCACAGTCTCCAGCGTTGTCATCCTCACTCGTCACGTATGAAGGTCTGCAATGATGTTCCCACACGCAGCCGGCTCAACGAGAGTGTAGCGCGATGGGCATGAAGATCTTCAAGCCAAAGGCGCCATCATTCGACCTGTCGATTATTGCAAGAAGCTCACTCTCGTGGCCGCCTTGCAAGAAATCGACGTCATCATCTCCGCCGTCACGTACGGCGAGGGTGCACTGAAGTCGCAAATCCCGCTTGCAGAGGCAGCCAAAGAGGCGGGCGTCGAGCTGTTCGTTCCGTCAGAGTATGGCAACCCAACAGTCGGCAGAACCGACGGGATGTGGGGAATCAAGAACGCCGTCAGGAAGCATCTCGCGGACATTGGTCTACCCTATGCCCAGTTCTTCAACGGGGCTTTCATCGATTGGTTCTTGCTCGATAACCCGCAGCAAGCGTTCGACTGGGAGAACGGGAAGGTCGTCATCAAGGGCTCCGGTAATACGCCGATCATCTGGACGGCTATGCGCGACGTCGCTCGATATGTGGTGTATGTTCTTACTCACCTCTCGCCTGCCCAATTACACAACACGTCATTCGGCATCCAAGGGGAGAGGAAGACGTTGAACGAGATCGTCCACGAGTATCAAGCCCGCACGGGAAAGAAGCTCGATATTGCGTACGAATCGAGGGAGTTCTTGGAGAAGCAGGTGGCAGAGCATCCTGACGATTACGAAAATGGTCTTGTCAGACTCCTGTATCTGAGCCTGGACAGGGGGGAGACGAGCGATGGAATGCCCGATGTCAACAAGTATTGGCCGGAATTCAATCCGACCAAGGTTGTCGATGCTGTCTTGGCGAGATGGGGTTGATAGTATCATGGCACCTGTTTGACGCAATAATAATAAATAACATCGTTGTTCAGACATGAGATTCGTGTGTTATTCATTGCGGGCGACGACTTGCAAAGGCAATAAGAGCTTGCCTCGAGCATCCACAGTGGCCCAGGGTCCAACCGGACGACAGTTCGAGGGCTATTGTCGCCTACTTCTCGCGTTGATGGCTGGATGTGGCCGTATATCGTGAGTTTGCAGCCAAGGTCGAAGCAGTAAAGGCGGCAAGACCGTCTCGGATCCCGTTGGTCCGATCGGACTTCTAGTGGCAGTGTTGTTGACCCTGCTTTGGTCAGCTTCTTCGTGCTTCTCATCACGACCAGCATCGGATTTACGAGCATTGCGTGCTCATCATCGCCGGGCTCTCTGAAGGAAGCTTCAAGGGTCAGACTCGGCCCTTCTGTGGTGGCTCCAATGCCGGTGCGATTACCAAAGCATTCCCAAGCTTTGCTGAATCACCCTAGCCGCCTCCTCGCCCGATGGTCCCCACAAATCTGTCCATCGCAATCCCCTGCGAGAACCCTAGCTTGTGCGCGTCTTCTCGGCTAGATCGGGCTGTTTTAGCCCAGTGGTCTCCTTGCGAGTTCGTCCTCCTGTCTGACAAGTGCGACATGGGAATGCTGCCTTGCATCGGTATGGGTAACGTCCTAGGTGCTCGTTCGCGTCTACGCAGTCAAGTCGTCTACCCGTTTGTGCTGAGTCCTCGAAGACGGACAGTCATCCCAGATCGCGTTCGGTCGGGATGGCAACCGGTATAAAAGCGTTGGCTAGGACGCTGTCTCACTAGCAGAAACCGTCTTAGACTCGAATAACGCTAGTACCGCAACACTCTCATCGCCTATCGAGTCTTCGCAATATGTCTGGATACAAGAACTTCGCTATCGCCGGTGCTGGCGAGATTGGCGGTCCGATCATCGAAGAGCTCTTGAAGTATAAGCCCGAGGGCTTAGTATCGACGGTCGTGATTCTTTCTCGCCGGGTACGCGAACTTTCATAGTTCAACTTTCCAAGGCTGATTTGTCCGCTCAGAGTGACGGCTATGACGATCTTCGCGCAAAAGGAGCCACAATCCGGACCGTCGACTACTCGAACAAAGATAGCCTTGCCACAGCGCTGCAGGGGATTGACGTTGTCATTTCGACTGTTACGGTGACGCCCGAGTCGCTCAACACCCAGATTCCGCTCGCCGACGCGGCGAAAGCGGCGGGCGCGAAGCTCTTCGTCCCATCCGAATTCGGTAACCCAACCGTGGGCAAGAAAGGCGGTATGTGGGGGATCAAAGACGCGATCAGGAACCACCTGCAGGGCATCGGCTTGCCGTACGCGCAGTTTTTCAATGGCGCGTTTATCGATTGGTTCCTCGTCAACCATCCGGAGCAAGCGTTCGACTGGGGGAATGGGAAGGTCGTCATCAAGGGCTCAGGGACGACGCCCATCTCCTGGACTGCACAGCGTGATGTGGCCCGATATGTCGCTTACGTCCTTACCCACCTGTCGCCGGAGCAGCTACACAATGCGACGTTTGCGGTCGAAGGCGAGAGGAAGACGTTGAACGAGATCGTGGAGGAGTATCAGGCCCGGACAGGCAAGAAGATTGAGATCACCCGAGAGCCGAGGGAGTTCCTGGAGAAAGCTGTCAAGGAGCACCCTGATGATTGGGAGAATGGCCGTATCAGGCTTCTGTATCTGACGCTGGATCGCGGGGATACGACCGATGGGCTTCCAGAGGTGAACAAGTACTGGCCGGAGTTCAAGCCGACAAAGGTTGTGGACGCGATCCTGGCTAGATGGGGTTAGTGGAAGGTGACCCCTGAGGTTGTAGGAGTCTGTCGTCGCTGTCTTCACAATGAAAAACTCGTTTTGTATGCCTTGCCTTGGTATGAAATCCAGCGAAGATGCGAAGCTTCAACAAGGGTGGTACGACGTCATATCGACCGCGCAGCAAGGGACTCCCACATTCAGCCTGCTGGCACCTCCGCGCCAGATCGATATTGCGGACTCGTTCGCATCCACCATGATACCTTTCGGGTCGACTGAGCACCTCATCCTTCGACCATGGCGCGACTCCGACAGAGACTCGTTCCTGGGCCTGTTTAACGACCCGCGCGTCGCGCACGGTATCATGCTGAGCGACCCCGTGCCCATATCCGATGCGAAATGGGACTTGGTCAAGGTCAACCTTGACAAAACATTCGTGGCACTCGTAGCGGAGATCAAGAATGAGTTCCTGTATATGCGCAGGGACGATCCAGACGAGATCGAAGATGAGGGAGCTCCTGAGATAGAACGAAGGGAGAAGAGAAAGTTTGTCGGGTTCGTCCTTCTGGAACGTCGGGAGGCTAAGGATCAAGATACCATGTTCGACATCGCTCTTGCTTATGCGTGGTGGGGCCAGGGACTGGGGACGGAGATTTTGCGGTGGTTGATGAAGTTTAATTTCGAGAGGTTGGGGATGCATCGGCTCAGTCTCCTGGCGTTCGGGGACAACGATCGTGCGATCGAGCTATATAAGTACTTGTAGGCCGGTTCACTGTGTATCGTGTCACAGGATGACGAAGCTTACTCCTAAGCAGAGGATTCAAGGAGGAAGGAAGACGACGAGAAGCTGTCAGGCATGAGGGGCACTGGATTGACGAGGTGGCGATGGGCATGCTTGACCGGGAATGGGAGGCACGAAAGAGCCAACCGATTGACCATTCAAGTATCAGCGCAGGGGAGCCACAGACGGCCTGGAGGTGGATATCGATTGCGCGGTTAGGATGAGCAAAGAGGATTGAGCAAAAGGAGATTTATACGGACGACCTGCAGTACCGGTGAGCGAACTGATTGCGCGCGCTGGGAGACTAGATATATGCGCACTCTTCTCTGGGACCGTACGTCCATTCTCGGCAGTCGCAATAGCCTCACGTTACTACACGGCCCTGCTCCTTATGTTGACCTTAATTTCATCGTTTTACAGTAGGCATTGTAGATTGTCGTCATGATGCAGCAACGATGAGAGCAACGACCTCCCAGTTTAGGCGCGTCTCACACGCGACGTGCCCAAACGACCGTACAGCCACCGCACCCTCCCCTTCCCCTGCTCATCCTGCCCCTTCATCCATCGTGCCTGCCAATTGTCCGCAGCTCCTCCCCCTCCTCCCTCCCCATCGCTCAGAATGGCCTCCCTCATCGCCATCCTCGACCTCAAGGGCAAACCGCTCATCCAGCGTACATACAGGGACGACGTCTCCCCTTCCCAGATCGAGCGATTTCTTCCTCTTGCGTTGGAGCTGGAAGAGGAGGGGCAGCAGATCACGCCTTGTTTCTCGAGCGGAGGAGTGAATTATATGCATATACGGCATTCGAACTTATACCGTACGCTCGCTTCCCTCTCACTATTGCCCCCGGATCTGTGCTGATAGGAGAGGAATGGGGTAGTGCTAGCGCTCTCGAAACGAAACTCCAATGCAGCAGAGATAATCATCTTCCTCCACCGACTCGTCTCCGTCCTGATCGAGTACTTCAAAGAGCTGGAAGAAGAATCGATCCGGGACAACTTCGTGATCATCTACGAGCTCTTAGATGAGATGATGGACTTCGGCTACCCTCAAACAACAGAGAGCAAGATCCTGCAGGAGTGCGTCCCCTCCCCTCTCCTCCCTCTGCGTCTCCACCTCGCCCGACGGCTGGGTAGTGCAGGCGATGAGATGATGGGATGGTCTGGGCTGACACGTCGGACAGGTATATCACGCAGGAATCGCATAAACTTGAAGTGCAGGCTAGTGTGCCCATTACCGTCACGAACGCGGTATCCTGGCGATCAGAGGGGATCAGGTACCGGAAGAACGAGGTGTTCTTAGATGTCATCGAGTCTGTTAACATGCTCGTGCGTCCCTTCGTCGCTCCTCCCCCGATGCGAAACACAGTGCTAACGTTGAGGCCAGGTGAATGCGAACGGCAACGTCATCCGGTCCGAGATCCTAGGCGCGATCAAGATGAAGTGCTATCTCTCCGGCATGCCCGAGCTCCGGCTGGGCCTGAACGACAAAGTGATGTTCGAAACCACCGGGCGAACGTCACGCGGAAAGGCGATCGAGATGGAAGACGTCAAGTTCCACCAGTGTGTCCGTCTCTCGCGGTTCGAGTCCGACCGAACTATCTCGTTCATCCCGCCTGATGGGGAGTTTGAGCTCATGACCTATCGATTGAGTACGCCGGTCAAGCCGCTTATTTGGGTCGAGGCGGCCGTGGAGAGCTATAGGGGGAGCAGGGTGGAGTATATGGTCAAGGTCAAGGCGCAGTTCAAGCGACGCAGTCAGGCGAACAACGTCGAGATCTACGTCCCGGTGCCGGAGGATGCAGATACGCCCAAGTTCAGGGTGCGTCCGGTCACCTTGGCCTCCTTCCAGCCGAAGCTAACGACATGATTAGGCATCAACAGGCGGCGTCCAGTACGCACCCGAAAAATCAGCGTTCGTGTGGAAGATCAAGCAGCTCGGCGGCGGTCGCGAGTTCCTCATGCGCGCACACTTCGGCCTGCCCAGCGTGAAGAACGCCGACGACGTCGAGCGCCGCCCACCAATCCAGGTCAAGTTTGAGATTCCGTACTTTACGGTGTCGGGGATCCAGGTACGGTACCTGAAGATAGTGGAGAAGAGCGGGTATCAGGCGTTGCCCTGGGTGAGATATATCACACAGAGTGGGGATGAGTATGCGTACGTCTTTTCCCCCGTTCACTCGAAAATGGCTGCTGACTGACATGGGTGGCAGGTTGCGAACGCTGCAGGAAAAAGACGCGTCGATCGCGCCTATATAGACTGCTCCCTCTCGAGATGGAGCCATAGCACGACGCTTGTAATTGCATATTTTGTACCGTAGCAATGCACCTTCTATACCACTGCCTTTTTCGCGCAGCAGCCGCAGTGACCAAAAGGCATAAGCGCCCGTCATAGGCCGGAGTTGTCACAAGCCTCCGGAACGCGCCTCATGTCGCATGCAACGGCTTTGGCAGCAACCTACCAAGCGAGGACCATCTGACGACAACTCCTAAACCGCATGCTGCCACAAAGGACTTAGCGTCGCCAACACCATCATCGGCACGCTTCCCTTCTTTGGCGGTCACATCAATCCCTTTTGTCCCTTAGCACGGCATGCCACAAAGGCGCGCTCGCCGCACTCCCTCCTCCGCATCATCATCCATCGCCTCCTCATCCTCCTCCTCCTCCTCCTCCTTCCTCCCCCGTCGCTCCCCCCGACCCCCACAAACAACGATGGACCTCTTCACCCACCCCCTCCCAACCCCCACCGACGGCCACCCCACCCCAACCTCAATCGACCAAGCCTCCACCGAGCGCTCCATCCTCCCCCTCCTCACCCGACCGGACAAACTAACCAGAAAAGAACACCTCATGTGGCTGCTCAAGCTCCTGTTTCGTGGGTTTCCGGAAGGATACTCGAGCCAGGATGCGAGCCAGCCTTGGTTGGTTTACTGGGTGTTGCAGGCGCTGATCCAGTTGGGTGGGGTTATGGATCCTGACTCTGCTAAACGGTGCGCTCGTCCTTTCCTCCTACCTCGCCTTCTCGGAGTGAGCTGATGTCTGGTGGGGTGGACGAGAAGTGGTGTGGAGAGCGTGATGAGGTTCACTTCCCCCAAAGGCGGCTTCTCAGGCGGGCCATACCAGAACCCGCATCTCCTTCCAACATATGCGGCAGTATGCGCACTGGCTATCGTCGGCGGTCCAGGGGAGGCCGGGGGTTGGGACCAGATTGACCGGTGTGCCCTGCTCCCTTCTGTCTGCCTGTGAACATGGACCTGATGGGCTTTGGATGGAAGTATTAAGCTGTACGACTTCTTTATGGGCCTGAAGCAGAAAGATGGGAGTTTTGTGGTGAGCGAGGATGGGGAGGTGGACATGCGGTGGGTCTAGCTTGCCTCTTGTGTGATGTATTCGCTAAGGAGAACTGCGGCAGAGGATGCTACTGCCTGTTATGCGTCGCTACGCTTCTCGATATCCTTACTCCCGAACTGGTGGAAGGTCTCGCGGAATACATCGCTAGGTCGGTTTAGATATCTGACCAGCCAGCCAGTGCTGACGTGGCGGCAGCTGCCAGACATACGAAGGCGGCTTCGCCTCCGCCTGCTACTACCTCCCCTCCGGCACCCGTGCCCGGCTCGGAGAAGCGCACGGCGGGTACACATACTGCGCTCTCGCCTCCCTCTTCCTCCTCCGGCCGCTCGTGCCTAACGTATTCGAGCTGATCGACGTCCCTCGCTTAGTGAGGTGGGCGACGAGTATGCAGGGCGGTGCGGCTGATGGGGGCGGGTTCCGGGGACGGACGAATAAGTTGGTTGATGGGTGTTATTCGTGGTGGGTGGGGGGGATGGAGCCGCTGCTTTTGGAGCTTGTGAGGGAGGGGGCGGTGAGGAGCGGCCGAGGCGCGGAGTGGGAAGACTGGGACGACGCGATTTTCCATAAAGGTACGCTTGGCCCCGCCCGCTGGTTTGCAATGCGTAGCTGATGAAGAGCACGCAGAGGGCATCCAGCACTACACACTCGCCATAGCCCAAGTCCCGCAAGGCGGCCTGCGCGACAAGCCCGGCAAGCCTCCCGACGCGTACCACACCGCCTCGAACCTCTCCGGGCTCGCAACAGCGCAGCACAGGGTCTACCCGTCCCCCGAAGTGAGGGAAACGATGCGCTCGCGCTGGAAGGTCGCGGCGAACCCGCAGTTGGAGGATAGGGAGGGGAGGAGGGAGGCGTATTTGGCGAGCTGTGAGTGGACGGAGGATGAGGAGGCGGACGTCTTTCTTGGGGGGGAGGAGAATCGGGTAGTACGTATCTCTTCTCTCCTTCGACTACTCTTAACTCTCCTTCGACTACTTTCCCTACTTCTACTTCTTCTTACACTACTTCTTCTCCTCCTCCTCCTCCTCCTCCTCCTCCTCCTCTTTCTTCTTTGGCTCTGGGATGTGGAAAGGATGATGCTGACGGTGATATGCAGAACGCGATACACCCGCTGTACAACCTAACGATAACGAGCGTACGGAAGATCATGGGCCACTTTTACGGGCAGGAGCCGGTCAAGTCGTCTGTTGATTAGTTTACGATAATGATACCCGTCGTGATGACGTCCCGATGGAATACCTTGACTTAGTGCACCTGGGCCCGGACGGGTCACGTGTGCCCGATGTCTGCCCTAGCTATTGGTGTAGGTCAGAGAGGGAGACCCGAACCGGAAGTGCGGACTGCTAAACCATGCCTCCAAGATCCCAGTGGAATGAATCATCGTTGTATACGCCTAGCATGCTATTGCAACTGTGAAGCAGGACCGCGTCACAAATATCGCTGGTCGACCCAACTCAAGTAGTCGCTGCCAAGCACACTGCCAATAGTGTACGGAGCGTCCTCCGCGCTCGTGCTCAAGAGCGTTGAGAAGTTTGCTCGCTGGGGATTCCACTTGCCCGGTCCGTAGTTCTGTCTCGTGGTCAGCATGCCTCCCGCAGAGAGAGGAGCCACGTACGTACCTTGTACTCGACAAAAGTCACGTGATCAATGTTCTCGTTAGGAGGAGGATCCCAGACGCTCCATCCTGCCGGATTAAGCTGGGAACCAAGGTAGGAATGCTGAATTCCGACTGACGCCCAATCGTGCCATGGCCGTCCAAGGTAAACTTTCCCGCTCGTACCCGGTTCTGCATCGTCGGCAAGGACGATCTCGCATCGATCGAGGACGTAGAGCGCGGGGTTCGTGGCGGAGTCTCGGCCTGAGGCGGTTATGCAGCCTGGACCGGCGGAGGCGATCCGGGATTTGGTGATAAAGGCTCGGCCTTCCTGGCCGAAGATGAAATCGACAACGCCTTCGATGTACGAATGGGAGTAGAATTGAGTTCCGGTGTTCGCAAGAAGAGTGTCCTACCGAAAATGCTCAGCACCCGCTCAGGACTCGGAGGCGGAATACAACGCACCTGATAGCTCTTCAAGCTCATCCCGTAGTAGCCTTGCTCGTTCCCATAAGCGCTCAGAGCGAGGGCTTGACCGTTGTTCGGGTTCTCGCCAAACGTGTTCACGAGATTGATGTTGTACATCCCAAACCGATCCTTGTGCACACGCACAGTCCCGCTGGTATCATCGCTCCCAGTCGTATTCTTGGCAGCATAACGAGTGATCGTAACCTCATTCCCCTCCCAAGAGCTCGTATCCCAGGTATAGCCATAGACGTACGTTGGCCCAGTCCGGTTAATGTACACTGCCTCGCTGTACGTCCCAGGGTAGATGAAGATTGACTGGGTGCTGTTGTCGTTTGGCAGGGCTTGGACGGCCGACTGCACAGAGGGATATTCGTGCGGGTTTGTCGTGTTCAGACGGACGACAACGGCCCCTTTGGGCGGAGAGATCCTTGGCCCGAAGATCGTGCTCGCCTTGACGGCAGCAACGACCGCGAGCAAGCTCCACCGAGAGAGCAGCATTGTTGTCGAGGCTAGTCCTGCCCAGCAGGCCGAGAGACTTGTAACCTCTTATAGACTAGTCCTTCAAGGCGCCAGAATGTTGCCTTGACCGGTCCGAGCACGGTCCGGCAATGCAGCACATGCTACCACATCCAGATCTAGCTGAGATACCGACATAGTTCTTCCAGAGATCATGTGAGAAGCGAAGCACGGAGATGCAAGAAATAGACGACAATGAGCCATGTGGAGTTGGTGGAAGAGAATGACGCCTCTTTGCGAAGATGCCCGAAGTGAAAGGGACGTCTTTACCCCGCACGGAATCAGAGATTGCGGGAGCATCGGAATGGTGCACAGGAGCCGTGCACTCCGAGTCATTCTATGCACTACTTTTCTAGCCGTACAACAACGAAAAGATGCGGTAGTATACAATGCCAAGTGTCTATAACGATCAATCCCAAAATGCGGAAAGAAATCCGCTACACCTCTTCCTGCCAACCACTGTCGTCGTACTGCTCTTCGTAACTTTCCTCGTACGCGCTTGCACCATGCAAACCCTGGAGAGCCTTGTACGCGGGCAAAGGACCTTCTTCTTCCACGACCTCCATCTCCTCCGCCTCCTCCTCTTCTTCTTCTACCTGCGGTGGTGGTGGCAGCGCAGCAAGCTTGCCTTTGTTAGAGGCCGGGGTGCGCAAGCCCGCCTTGCTCTGTGACGGGGAAAGTACGCCAAGCTTCGGCGTGCGGTCCATGAGCTTGGTGAGTGCCTCGTAGTTGATACGCTTGCTTTTGGCAGGAACATGCGAGTTTGCACGCCCTTTGCGGTTGTATGTGCCGCTCAGAAGAGCATAGGTACTCTCAGCAGGTGTCGCGCCCCGGGCATTTGTCGAATCTCTGGGTCCGCGTTTTCCGTTGGTCTGATTACGTAATGTAAGCAAATCGTATGTTGCGTTCGGGCCTCGAACTCCTGACCTTTCTTTTCTTGGGCTGTGGAGCCCCTTCACCCTGCGCGGCTGCCTCCTTAGCTATGGAAAAATGTTAGAGGCTTGTCTCACCTGTCCGACACTTATTCCAAACTTACCGGCACACTCCTCAAGGTACTGACGGTTGAGCTCGACCCAAACCCGTTCTTTGAGCTCGACCTCTTGCTCGGTCATGATATAGGACTCGATCTCCGCTTCATCGATCTCGAAGTCTTCGCCGCCTTCCGGAGCAGGCGCAGACCGACGCATGATCTCCAGCCGCTTCTCTTCCAGCTCTTCAGCACGAGCAAGAGAGTCGGCGATCACCTCATCGTCCCGTTCCGACTCGAGCGGAGCAGTGATTTCGGACGCAATGTAGTCGTCGATCAGCCGATCGGGATCCTCTACCGTCTGTAATGTCTACAAAGAAAGGTAGCGTTAGCATCCTGCTAAATACCGAGGCAAGCTACGTACTGGGAACGTGGATTCGGCCCTTTTGACGGGAGGCTCTTCAGGTAGGAAAAGCGGTTCTTCCTCATGCTCGGACGCAACATCCCCGTTTCGTGCTTCTCGGGTAACTTCATCCACGATGCTCATAAAGCTTTGCTCGCCCAGGATAGGCTGGCGGGGAGGGCTGGATATCGGATGTGCTTCTTCCGATCCTTGCCGTAGAGTGGCCGCTGTGGACGGCGCAGGCGATGCAGCGACAGAGCTGTCAGCGAAGGATTCCGCATCTTCCAGCTCCCCGCGCTTTCGCTTTCGTCGCCTTCCCACTTCCCGATTCTCCTTGCCGGGTTTCGATTCAATGAGCAGCTCCTTCTCCCTCGCCCTCTGGAAACTGGGCGGGTTGGACTCCTCAATCTCTAGCCAATGACTGCGAAACTCCTCGAAGCTCAAGCTGGCGGTTGGCGTTTTCGCAAACTCCTCCAGCCGCTTCTTCAAGGTAGTATCGGCAATCTTAACAACCTGCACGACCTCAAGTACGCTCCGTCGGTAGTTGTTCATTCGCGCGGCAAGAAGGAGCGCAGCGCCACAGATGCCGGAGGGTCGTCGACCGGTATGCAACCAATCCTTCTTGAAGCGCCGTACGATTCGAATCGCTTCATCTCGAATCTTTTCCCTGTCCTCGCCAAACTCGAGCAACTTGCTGAACCGCTCAATGT
Source organism: Dacryopinax spathularia (assembly GCA_037974965.1). Taxonomy (NCBI): domain Eukaryota; kingdom Fungi; phylum Basidiomycota; class Dacrymycetes; order Dacrymycetales; family Dacrymycetaceae; genus Dacryopinax; species Dacryopinax spathularia. The sequence continues at coordinate 1,013,917 of JBBPFI010000010.1, read as the reverse complement.
AGAATTCAGGTTCGATAATCTGAATGTCCTTGAGCTGTAGCTGCTGGACCAGCTGCAGATATACGGTTCCAAGCTCGAAGACGTTTGCCTATAACAAACCTGAGCTTCAAGTATGGAGAATGGCTGAATATATGCGCACCTGGAGAAGATCTGAGAGGTCGATGAGCATCACGGGCTTTCGGTGGAACCGGATGGCAGCATAGCAACATGCGCCAATGACCAGCAAGCTCTTCCTGCCCTTGGTGAATCCTTGCGTGTAGAGGAGAAACCAAGAGCGCTCGGCCATGTCGACGATATCTTGGCTGATACCGAGTCGTCGCCTCAGTCCCTGAAGGATTTGCCGTGCTGCGGAGGGTCAGCATGTTGCACTGTGTACAGCAGAATGATGCGCACCTTTGTTTCGCGCCTGATCTAATGACTCTGTATTGCCACTTTGACCCCATGGCACGTTGAACTTCGCTCTTGCTAGGAATCAAGAGATCAGCATCTCCATATAGGGAAAGATGGCGCATATACGCACTAGCTCCCGCAGCAACATGACTGCCCTGCACAATAGCAGCTCCACCGCTCGTCTCACCAAACTGCACTTCCGCGACAATAATATCCTCTTCATTGACAACACCGCAGTCTTCGCAAATGAGCACACCGGCGCTCTGGTCGACAATGAGGTTCGTGGAAGCGCATGATACGCAGCGCTTCGGTGGCTGGTGAGGTGTCAATGCTATGCATATCGGATGTAACGGTTGGACGCACCATTGCAAGGATGCACCACTAATTCCAAGTGGTCTGAACTAACGTACTATTTATCTGGATTCGAATAGCGGAGAAAGCCGACAACGAGAAGACCAGAAAACGTGACTGGAATTGGCTGATGATGATCATGCCGGACTCACAGCGAAGACCTGGTCAGGGTTCAACTGCTTCCGCTTCTTTTGGCGCCCGAAAAGGAAGGAGCATGAAGAGCCGGGAGCGAAAGCTTGTTCCTGACCTTTACCAGCCTTTGCATCACAGCGAAGGCGGATGGCTCTCTTTGCGGCAATGGGACCGTTGCTCTAGAACTGTCTGATAAATATGGCCTGGGCTAGAGTGAACGGCCTGTAATGTCGAGAATCATCTTCCAAATGTCTGCAATCGCCGCCGTTCACACTTTGTCGACCGACCGTACTTCTATGATGCCGTTTCGAATGGACTTATATTCATGCTCTGTCACAGGCTCATTGTCTATCCCAGAACATCTCATCCGTGTGTACCGGTCGCTATCACTCAATCTGTGGATCCGTCTTTCCAACGCAATGCGATGCGCAGGATACACTTTCTCTGTATGCACTTGTGCATGTTATGGCTGCAATCTGCTCAACCCGGTGGCAGGCTCGCAAGATGGCCTGATGTTGGGAGTAGCCGATGCTCCACCTACGATGCAAAAAAGGGCTCGGTGACTGTTGCCGCCCGGGGTCTTGTCTCTATCATAATATTGCACTAGGTCTTTTGGGATAGCGCCCATCCTCCTCTCTCTCCTCAGTTTACATTCCAGAGACAACGTCATGCCATGGAGGCGCGATTTTTGAGGAGACAATCAAGGCATTCACGCGTACCATGCGACGTGCACAATTCCTTCCTGCGCCTTTCTTATAGCCGTGGCCGAATGGACACCATGTGCTCCTTATGCAACAATCATTATTACGAAATAACCACTACATCCCCTGCTCAACGCCAAGCCATCCGCCTTTCCGGCCCATTCAGCTCTTATCACTGGCGAGGCAGGGCAACCAGTCGCACTGCAGGCAAAGACTCGGAGAACATCGCGCGGCACGGAAAACATCTCCGACACCGCATCACGGGATGTTGGCCGAAAGCTCCAGAGCGTTAAGTCCGCTGAACCCTGGAATTGTATACTTATCTAAGCGAAAGATGAAACGCGAAAGTGTTGGAGGCGGGGCTCTCCGTTGTCGTGTGAGCCGAACAACAGAGGGCTGGAGCATTCTCTTCGTCGAGGCGAAAGTATAAGATGGACTATGGGGGTGCGGAGCGACGCACGACCACACCAACAACCCAGTTCCTGCCTCCCACGTCCCCATCTAAGAGCCAAAGATGCTGTCCCTGAAACTTGCACTGCTCTTGACGGCGACGTGGTTTACCAGTGCGTTTGATATGCCCAGCAGAGAGAATGTATGTTGACGCGCAGAAGCTGCGGCTTTTGCCCTTCAAATGCGCCAGATGGGTAACGTCACGGTCCCGCCCGCAACCAACGCAAGCGATCCCAATAGCTGCTCCGCGCCGCCCACCGCTGCTGGACCAGCATGCAACACTTCATGCACGGGGCAGTACGATTTGGCTTTCGTCAATTCTTTCCTGGGTGCTGGAGACGAGAGTAAGCTTCATATTGTTCCTTCCCTGTTTAAGCCGCTAACTTGGTGGCCGCGACAGCCATGCAATGCGCTGTCCTCCAATTCATGGGCCTGGGAAGCGATACATGCAAGGCCTGTGTGAGGCAAGTCTGGAGCTGGAAGAACAGCGTGCAGAACTGCCCGAACGTATCCTATCCCGAGCTTGACGTTGCACACCTTGCAAGTCTCCACTTGAATGGTGCGCCATCGTTGCATATGACGGGCATCCAGCTTGCGATTGGGTTGGTAGTAGCGGCCACGCTCTCAGGCGTGGTCCTGTCCCTTTGATAGAGATGTGTGAACAGTCCGCACAGAGCCGCAGGAGCGTCTTGGTTGCCTTGTAGGGTTCGTCCGGAAGTCGCACCTTGTCGCGTTACTGCAATGATGACGTTATGAGTTTCATGATGCAATGACATTTTTGTCCGGAATGACTAGGAGCGTGATTCCAGTTGCAGAGTGCATTAGTTACCAAGATCCAGGTCACGTTTGTTCAGGAGATTGCGTCCTGTGCGACAGCGAGGAGTGATGGTGACCGTTAGGAACCAAGAAGCGCCAATCGCGCCGCTGAAGTCCTAATTGAGTAATAGGGTCTTCCCAACAATCGGGTTTTGCACTTGACTTTCTCGCTGCTTGCCTACCCAGTTCGCCAAACTTAGAGAGCGAGTCATCACTACAATACCACATTACGTCCTAACAAGATGTCGCATCGAGAATCCAGAGTTGTATTTGGTGAGTAAGTAGATATAGCCTGCCACAACAGCGCTGATTGAGCCATGATAGTGGGGAACATCCCATACGGGATGACCGAAGTGCGTTCCGAAGATCGGAGGATGGACACTACTAACCATTTCCTGTGCAGGAAGCCTTGATCGAGGTGTTTCGAACAGTCGGGCCTGTAGTGGGATTCCGGTGAGTATGGTTCTGGGCCACCAATGGTGCATGGGTTCTGAGTGCCTGGAAGGCTGGTATTTGATCGAGAGACTGGTAAACCGAAGGGCTATGGTTTCTGCGAGTTCCCAGGTGCGCCCGCTTCGCCCTCTGCCTCTGCTATCTTGCTGATCGCGTATGCTCATAGACCACGAGACTGCTATGTCCGCCGTCCGAAACCTGCATGGCTACGAAGTGCAAGGTCGTCCGCTCCGTGTCGACATCGCCGAGTCCGATCCCATGGTAGAGGGCAAGTCAACGCAGCACGGCGTCATCCATTCACGGGACGACCATGGCCCGGGCGGACACGGCAGTCGATGGGGCCCAGCGAAGAACGACTATGGAGGACCACCTCCGAAGAACGATTTTGCCAACTTCATGAATGACTTGCCGAGGGGCGTGCCTGTTCCACCGGGGAAGAGTTCGCTGGATTTGATCAGTCAGGCGCTCGCGTCGATCCCACATGCGCAGCTCATGCAGACGTTGAGCCAGATGAAGGTACGTTAGAAACTGGCTTGATGTGGGAAACCGGGCTAACGTCGACATAGGCATACGTTGCGAACTACCCTGATCGCGCTCGCGCATTGCTGGTTGCCCAACCTCAGCTGGCGTACGCCTTCTTCCAAGCCATGCTCATGAACAAAATTGTGGATCCTGCTATACTAGAGGTGCGCCGACTATATCTTCCCTACTGGTCACCCTACTGACGACCAGAAAAGAGAATGCTCAACGCTACCCAAAAGCCCGCAATCCCACCTCCTCCACCAGCTGCCCCTTACAGCTACCCACCTGCCCAGCCCGCTTCCTACCCACCTCCCCCAGCATCCTATCCCCCAGCCCCTCAACCAGCTTCCTACCCACCGCCTCCTGCGCCAACATCTTACCCGCCTCCTCCACAGCCCGCTTCGTACCCACCTGCTCCGCAAGCGTACTATGGGCAGCCGGTGCCCCCACCACCTGCACCTGCGCCGGCACCTGCTGTGGCGGCCGCTGCTGCACCCTTGCCTGCTGATCAACGGGTACGTCCCGATCCATCGCCTGTGCCGGGCGCAGCTGACTTTGAATTTAGGCAATGCTGATGCAGGTATTATCGCTCTCGCAAGAGCAAGTGAACGCTCTACCACCCACAGAGCGGGCGGCGATCATGCAGCTCGTACGTCCTTTGCAATCCTACACCTTCAAACCGATGATCTCATTAAATGCCAACAGCGGAGCCAGTTCGCCGGTGTACTACAGCAATAGATCTACGTATACGACCAGCTTCGTTTTCCTATCCTGCAATGCAGTAGTAATGCCCAGTCGCCTACAGGAGCTTATTCTCCAGCCGGCGCTCTTTCTTGAGCGAGAGCGTCTTTTCCAGGAAAGCGTCGAAGGGGATGACCTCGCCACGGTTCTTGGTAGCGGTATCGTCACGGTTTCGGACATTGACAGACTTGGCGTCGAGTTCTTCCTGCCCGACAACTGTACAGCGAGTTAGGTAGGTAGAGGATATAATGCATTAAGTGCTTACTGAGGATGAAGTTCCATTGCCCAACTTCGGCATTCCGGACTTTCTTCTGCAGAGTCTCCGGACCAACGTCAGCCTCAGCAAAAAGACCAGCATCCCAGAGCTTCTTAGCAATCTCAGTGGCATAGTCGAACTAGGGGCAGATCTGAGTGTCAGAGCAACGGGGGCAGCAATGGGACGCACGAAAGGCACCGCAACCGGGATGACCAAGCACTGCCTTGGCGAAAGCCAGAATGGCCATTTGCCCGCAAAGTGCTCGGTCAAGATAGCGATGAACCTTTCCAAACTTCCATAGATAGCACGATGGATCATAACCGGCCGATTCTGCAGCTGAGTCTCGTCATTCTCAGGTCCGCGGAACTTGAGGTCGAACCGCTCAGGCAGCTGGAAGTCGAGCTGGATAGTGGCGCATTGATGTTGCCGACGAAGGGCGTCTTCGATGGTGATGTCGATCTTGGGGCCGTAGAAAGCGCCGTCACCTGGGTTGAGCTCCCACTTGCCCGGCACGAACTCGTTGAGCGATTCTTCCAGTTGCTATAGGCAGGGCGTGAGCGGGTGGTCCAGCGAGAGAAAGATGAGCAGCCTACCTTCTCGGCCATGTCCCAAGTCTCGATTTTGCCGAGGTAGTTGTCCGGTCTTGTAGACAGCTTGAGCTTGAAGGTGAACCCGAAGGTACCGTACATATGTTGCAAGAAGTCGAAGCACCCAGCGATTTCCTGGCGGATCTGAATAAGGCCTCGTGAGTTCACGCATTACAGAAAATGGCGGAAAGACCCTACCTGACTCGGCATGCAGAAGATATGAGCATCATCCTGCTGGAACCGTCGCACACGAGTCAGGCCAGACAAAGCGCCCGAAGCTTCATTCCGATGCAGAACGCCAAAGTCAGCAAGCCGAAGCGGAAGCTCCTTGTAGCTCCGATCACGGCTGTCAAAGATCAAGCAGTGCCCAGGGCAGTTCATCGGCTTGAGGCCGAACTGCTCCTTATCGATCTCGAGGGTGAACATGTCGTCTTTGTATTTCTGCCAGTGGCCGGACTTCTCCCAGAGCTTGGCGTTGTACATGTTGGGGGAGATGACTTCGGTGAAGCCGCGCTGGAGGTATTGACTCTGCGCGAATGTAATCAGTTCCTTTAAGACTATGTAAGTTATCAGACCTCGACGAACCCTGGTGAACTCCTGGAGTGTGTTATATATCCTAGCACCATGCGGCAAGAAGAACGCGCTTCCCGGGCTGAGCTCATGGAAGAAGAACAATTCTTGTTCCTAACCCCACCCAAGTCAGACGTGATCAGTTAAAACGACGCATCGAGCTTACCTTGCCAATCTTTCGATGATCCCGCTTGGCAGCCTCCTCCAAGAAATGCTTATACTCGGTCAACTGCTTTGTATCCGGGAACGAGATTCCGTAAATTCGCTGCAGAGAGTCGTTTTTCGCGTCGCCCAGGAAATAGGACGAAGAGTTCTGCTCGCAGTCAGCCACAACCTTTGAAAGACAAAGACAGGAGCGCTTACTTTGGTGATCATGAACGCTTTGATCTTCCCGGTATGAGGGATATGTGGCCCAACGCAGAGATCGATCATTGGTCCACATCGGTATACAGTGGTAGAGGTGCCATCCGGGATCTTGGACTTGATAAGCTCGACCTTGTACTTGTTGTACTAGTAGAAGGGATCAGCATGTATCGCAACTGAATTGGATAGATATCGGCGTACGTGGAACATCTTCAGGAGAGTCTCCTTCGGCACTACTAGCCTCTCGAACTTTTGGCGGTCTTTTACAGCGCTCTTTGCCAGTGTCTCCAATGCCGGGTAGTCTCCAACGGCGACAGGCCTAGTCCCGCATCAGTATGCGTCCGCTGCGCACGACTGGGATTAACGCACCGATCCTCGATTGCCATCTCGTAGAAGAAGCCTTCGTCGGTGGGTGGCCCAATACAGAGGTGGCAGCCATAATGCCTCTCGGCAGCTTCACCAAGAACGTGCGCGGAGGAGTGCCAGAAGACTTGCTGACCTACAACGAAGGTTAGCTGCGCAATCACCCAAGGCGTAGGCGAAGTGCAACGCACCCTCCTTATCGTCGAAAGTCAATAGCTGCAGCTTGCACGAGCCTTCCAGCGGTCGGTGCAGATCCCACAATTGTCCGTCAACCTGTGACCTTGTCAGAATGGATCACAATGGGAGCAGTACTGTCCTACGCACCTTGGCGATGATGACCTTCTCCGACAAGCTCTTCGAGATCTCCTCAGCGATGTTCATTGGGGTCGTCTCCCAACTCAGACCCTTCTTTACGGTCCCATCTGGCAGGGTGATCTGGATTTCTTGACGAGGTTGTTCTACCGTACAAAGTCAATATCCTTCCTGGACGACCTGGCGGCTCGGCTCACTAGCATAGAACTCGTCTTGTTCGGCCTTGAGCTTATTCCACATATCGATACGTTCTTGGATGTACGCTGGTGGAGGGTTCAACTGCACACTCGATTAGCCCATCTCTTTCAGCTTATAACACCAAGTTGCGTACCTCGAGTGGCGCCTTCCCCTCTGAAGCAGCAGCCTTATCCTTCTTCCCAGCCTTAGCCTGCTTCGGGGCATTGTTATTAGGCGGCGCCTTCGCCGGTTGGCTAGTCGATTCAACAGGGTGCGGGGCAGTCGATATGCCGGTCTGGACGCTCTCAGCCGCAGACGCCATACTTCGATATCTCAGTAGCACAGAAGGTCGAGCAGAGTACAGAGGAGATATAATGCGGGGTTTGTTGCTGAGTATGTTGTGCCTTGCGAACTGGACTATATGCCTTCGCATGCACAACGGTACGTCGGACGAGTCAGGCAGAAATCGCTGAGCGCGTCGGACAGCGCGAAGTTGGCACACAAGGGTCAGCGCCACTTCTTTCTTTCTGTGGTGGACGACGATGATCCGTGAAGGATTAACATCAGTATTGGACATGATTCGACTACTATCATGCTGTGTTCTTGATATGCTGTTCTACAGTACCATGGAGCATGACTCTGGATGATGGAGAATACTTTTGGGACCTCGAATCGAGTCGATACGCTGTGGAAGGAGTTTCTCTCTGGCGCGCAGGAGTTCAACTTGGGCTACGGCCCCCTCAGCTCGTCCGCCCCTGACCACAAAACCCGACAGGACTACAATTGTCAGTCTAATTCACCCAGTCATTCGGCTTTTCAAGGAGACTCTCAACACTTGTCGTTATGTCCTACTAAACGGCCGTACAAGAAAGAAAGAAACCGTTCAGTTACGTTAATACATCACTGCACATGACCACCCCCCTGCATGCGCTCACGCCGGCGACTCCAGAGAAGCCTTTTCGTCGCTATCAGCCTCGCTCTGGTGCTCGGGCCTAGCACGCTCAGCCAGGCGGACCTGGCGCTGCTTGTAGGCGGCGGACTTCCAGCCGAGGATGTGGCCGCGGCCTTCGGACCATTTGAGGTAGACGAGGATGGCGATTACTGCGATCCAGAACCCGCAGTAGGCGAGGATGCTGCCGATTGTTGCGGTGTTGTTCCAGCCCAGGCTGGATGTAAGGTCAGCATCTGTTGCTACCAGACAGGGGAAGAGCAGAGGAGACGTACATAGCGTTGAAGATGGACCAACCACCGCCGGTCTGCGTGTTTTCAGGGTTGCCGTACGTCAAGTGCCAGACATTGCCGCGGACGTCGTACGAGCCGGGGCCGTCACCCAGCTCTTCGACATCAGCACCGACGCCCTGGTTGAAGACGAAGGTCTGGAAGTAGCCGACAGCGCGTGAGAAGAGACCGGCGCCGACGAGGAAGAGGATGCAGGTGGAGACGATCAGGAAGTACCGGATGGCCAGGACGGCACCGCCCTTGTAGATAAAGTAGGCTACATTCCTGATTAGAGACTGTCATTTACACGGACATATGCGCCGATACTCACAAACGAGACCACCGCAAATAAGACCAACGACGACGGCAAGCGGGATGGACTTGGCGCTCTCGGAGAGAGAAACACCGCCGACGAAGACGATAGCCTCGAGACCCTCACGGAGCACGGTGATCATAGGCAGGATAAGCAGGGCATACTTGCTGCCCTGGCCCTCCTTGTCGTTCGCGCCCTTCCTGAAAGCGTGCGAGAGATGGACGCGCCATTTGGCAGAGGAACCTTCGAGCTTGAGGAAAGCGATGCCCATGGCGAGAATAAGACCGGCAGCGAGGAGGGAGAAAGCACCTTCCCAGGCATCCTCAGTCTGTGCCCACAGATCTTGCAGCTTGGTATAGAACTGTTCCAGTCTATTAAGCACGCGCCTGAGAGACGACATGGATGGATACGCACGACAGCGATAAAAGCGGCGCCGATGCAAAGAGCAATCCCGAAACCGATGAGTGTGCCGAGCCAGATCTGCCAGACAAGCTTGCGGTACAGTTGTTTGTCGGTCATGCCCATTTCCTCGACCTCGGCTGCCTCGCCGGATGCCGTTGATGGACCAGCGCCGACTTCGGATGTTGCATTGCCCTCTGTTGTCTGGGTTGTTACCGGTGCTGTTGATGGCAGCTTCTCCTTTGCTTGGCCAAGGATGAGTTGCTTGACCTGTGCGCAGGTCAGATGTTAGAAAGTGCGTATATACTGGCGGTGAGGCACATACGAATGACAGCAGGATGGAGACGATGATGCCAGCCTCGATCGATTCACGGAGGATGATGAGGAAGATTGGAACCGAGAAGACGTCCTGAGCTCCCATGATTGAAGTTGTCCTGGTTGAGGAAACGGGGAGGGCAACGAACTGCTTGAGGGAAGGGTATGCACAAGGGAGGGTAAGAAGTAAACGCCCCTTGGGGGGAAACGAGGTGTGGGCGGAAAGGGGGGGATTTTATCTACGGGAGTGAATCTTGATCTGATAAAATGCAAACTTCCCTCAATCTCCTCACCCTTCGGGCATCCTCTCCGAGCCGGAGCGGCCGGCGGGGTACCCACAGTAAAGGACCCCAAAAAGGCGGATGAAGAGCGGATGGGGTGGAGTGCGACGGCCAAAACACCTTCATGCTGTGGGAATGTGGCTCGTCAATAGCGCCTCGGCGATGGCCGAAAGCTTTGCGGGAGCAGATGGTACCTCATTTTGATCGCCAAGCTGCCGGCGCGCCCTAAAGTGTGAATGGGGTCCTGACGTGCGCCACGCTGGCGATGTCTCGCAATCTCTTATTTGATAAGATGGAGGCCTTCGCCGAACACACCCGATATGGCTAATCAGATCATATCGCACCACCGATCCGCACTTCCCATCAGCGTGCCCCTCCCCCCTTCCCATCACACCTTGCGGACCGACAGAAGGCCGGACACCCTCTTTAGGAAGCTGGAGACTCTATTTCAGTCTCAGGACGCATGCACCATCGCTAGAAGCCGCTTTAAGGCTGTCCCGCCCTGTCAGCTCCGACGCTCTTGACGACCACCTCGACATTCCATAACCAATCCTCACAGGCACGATTGTAGCATGCCCAATACCCTCTTGACTTATGGAGAAGAGAATGCTCTCCGCCATCTTCGCTCCAGTGGGAGTTGGTGACCGAACCTCGCTCAGGCGGGTTCTTCCTCGTACCATCTCAGAGAACGTCCGTCTTCGGCCTCTGTAAGCTCATATATAGCGTCTCCGGAGCCGCTCATACTTGCCCTCTTTCCACCTCATTCATTGCTCTATAAATACACCTGCTAGTTGGAGTTGTGTGGGTTATTTTCGCTCACCTAGAGCTCCCAAGCGTTGTCTTTCGTACTTCGCTCTTCCAAACTCCAGCGGAGTACTATCTTCGTACAGTCACAGACAAGCGACGACGGCTTTCTCATCCACCCTTCCTCGGACCCTCCGCTGTCAATTCAAGCCGACCCATCCGGTTACTCGCTATACAGCAGCTTCCGGCGGGATCTTTCGGCACGCCGACCTCTCGTTCCTTGGGGCCGCTCGGCCATCACCCACAGGGATATTGACATTCAGGGGGCTGAAGATCCCGCGCGTGAAAATCAGTTCCAGATAAGCAGGTGGCATCTCCCGCGTCTCCCCTCATTCCGAACTCTCGTCGCAAGATTCCGTGCTCGGCCGCATCCCTGCACCCGCGTGAACCCGTGCGGCCAGATTGCCCAAAAAATGCCGCATCACGCGGCTGCGCAAATATGGAAGGTTTGCCAAGAGCTTCTCGTTCGGATGCGGCGTCCGAAGTCTGGAACCGAGTTAACGGGAGCTGGGATGGTGCCAAGTCGGCAGAAGGCGCTATAGATCGAGGATCTTTTCTTCTATGTTGCCTGGCGGGACTTGTAGTAGACGGTGGGTGAGGGCTTCGTATTGCTTGCTCTCTTCCGCGGACATCAGTTTCCAGTTTGGTGATGCACCTGGTACGAGCCAGTCGAAGTCCCTCATACCGGCATGTTGACTTTCCTACCCACAGGTAAAACGTTAGTTCTTCACCAATGCGGATTGTAAATGGGAAGGACTGACGAATGTCGGGTCCTCGGTCCTCAGAGAGGATTGGAGGGCCGCCGGGTAGGCGCCGACCCTTATGCCCGAACAATCCTCGATGATTGGCACGGACTTTACGCTCAGAAGTACAACGGTGTCATTCGCTTTGTGCATCCTGAACTGCGCATTGCGTCAGTCCCGGTCCCCTGAACGAAGAAGCGCGGAAAGAAAGAAGAAAGGCGAGAGGAGGCCTCGGCGATGGGTACGAACGAACCTGATGACACCCCACGACGACCAGGCACTGATCACAGCCTTCGAGGAAGACGCTCCCGGGTATGTCCGGGAGAAGGAGGACGCTGTGCGTCAGGTTCTTGGCGTGTACGGATCGATATGCCGTCGGTGGTGAGGAGGCCGAGGAGACGAGGTTGACCAGTGTGTCGTTGAGGGAAGAGAGCTGGAGGTCGCCGGCTTGGGAGAGGAGGGAAGAGGGGGTGACGCATGTGCGAGAGAGATTGGAGATCGTATTTCCACTCCACACTTGGGCCGCTCCGGAAGAAGAAGCCGGATTGGCAGGAGCAGCCGGCGTGGACCCCTCCGAAGCAGGAGAGGGCTGAGCAGGTTCGGCCTTCGGCTTAGCCCGCTTGAACGAGAACTTCCCCTGCGGTTTCACGGCCCTCATATCATGGACCTGTTTCTCCAGAGTTTTCAACTGCTACAAGCACTTAGCTTAGTCATGATCAAGCCCTGCCGGAGAAAGAAAAGAAAACGAACAAGATCAAGCTGTCTCTGATCATAACTCGTCAGAAGCTCCAGATTCTCGGTCAGTTCTGCACGGAGGGCGGCAATCTGGGTTTGGATCGCATCGAGATCTTTGGATGTGTTTGGGCCTGACTTTTGGGAGGCGAGGGTGAAGTCGATTTCTGGATCGGGTCTTAGTTTACGAAATTGGGCGCAAAACAGGAAAAGGTCGCAATGTGCTATGAAGGTCGACATACCCGCTTTTTTCGCTTTGAACAAGGTGATGAACTGCTCTCCGAGCGCCCGCTGCTCAGACATTCTGTGCTCAGAGCTGGAGCGATCGACTTCTTCTGGCGGGCCAGCAATTCTGACCAGCAGAAACAAATCCGAGAGAGCTCTCGCAACCCCCAACTCCGCGCCCAGCACCAGAACATGCCAGTCATCAAACCCATCTGCCTCCGCGCCGCACCGAGCAACCCTCACAGTCGCGCGCCTCTCACCCACACCACCTTCCCCAGCCTAAATACCGAACGACCACCTCTCCCGCCTTACCGAAGAGAGAAGGAAGATGGCAGATATGGATGTCGATAACGAGCCTCAGGTTAAGGAGAACTCGAAGAAGCGGTTTGAGGTTAAGAAGGTGTGTTTTGTCGTATTCGTAAGCGCGGCACTGGGCTGATGTGTGGGGGTTAGTGGAACGCTGTCGCTCTCTGGGCTTGGGGTATGTATCTCAGCGGCAATGGGAGTATGGGAAGATGCTGATGGATGGACAGACATTGTGGTCGACAACTGCGCTATTTGCAGGAACCATATTATGGACCTTTGTACGTCCTATTTCCCTCTCTGAGCTTTGGAGGCAGGGCGGCTGACTCATGATCAACAGGCATCGACTGCCAAGCCAACCAAGTTTCTGCAACCAACGACGAGTGCACGGCCGCTTGGGGTATCTGCAATGTGCGCTCTTACCTACTTCTCCTTTCGAGAAGGAAGAGATGCTGATAACTGGATGTAGCACGCCTTCCACTTCCACTGTATTTCCCGCTGGCTGAAGACGAGGAATGTATGTCCGCTGGACAACCGTGAGTGGGAGCTGCAGAAGTACGTCCGTCTCTTTCTCTCAAGCTGCGCGGCCGTGCTGACGGTGAGGATAGGTACGGCCGTTGAGCGTTTTCGCTAGTAGTGGGCTGGTTGTGTGTACTGCTGGTTCGGCTCATGGAGTGTCACGATATCTCTTCTTCACGCATTTGTATTATTACAACGAGAGAATATCAGGCGTGTTCTAGAGGGCATCATCGCTGGATGAGTCGTCGTGTCGACGCAAAACGATAAGATAGGACGGTATAGGCCGGAAAGACGACGAGGAATGGCGCACTTGCGGTCAATGCTGTCCAACAACCATGTAGGCGCGCCAGTCGAATTCGGTGACGCGCATACATTTCGCGCACCTTGCATACATCTGTCCTTAACTACCAAAATTCTAGCAAAATAGCTAGCAATGTCAACCTCCTTCTTCTCCCATTTCTCTCGCTGTCTATGCCGGTCTCCTATCCGGGCAACCTCTGTTCTCCCTAAGGCTACAGCACTCAACCACCGGAGCTTCCACCTCTCCTGCACCCGATTCCAACCCGCCGCCCTACAAGACCCCCTCCGCCCCAACCTCTTCTACCACCTCCTCACTCCCCCCCAAACACCAGAAGCCTACTTCGCACTCTCATTCCTCCCCTCCCCTCCCCCTAATCCCCAATCCCGGACAATCATCGGCTTCCTCCCTGCTGTGAACGCCGATGAAGCCGCTGCTCCTCAGTCTGACGAGACCGCTGGGAAAGAGGAGGAGGGGTTGGGGTTGAACGACTTTATCGAGAACCGGCCCTTTGTGCAGGTTGTCCATGATGTCGTGAAGGGGAGTGTGGCTGAGGATCCGTGGTGGGCGGCAGAAGCGATAAGTAGGAGGGAGGGGTATATGCCCATTCACGGTGCGTCCTCTTGCCCAGGAGGGTAAGGGGTTGGCTGATAATAGAGGTAGATGCGAGGAACCCCCCAATGCCTAATCGAACACCGGAGCCGGAGGATACGCTGGGTATGGTCGTTGTACAGGAGGGCAAGGTGTGTCTACCACGTTTCCCCGGAGACCCAACGGGATGTCCATCAAGAAGGGTTTGGAAGCTGATGAGTTTCCTGTAGATATTGCCGGAGACATACGAACCCATGCCAACCTACAGGATCTGCACACCCGACGGCGTCCTAACCCTGACCGAAGAACTCGAGCGCAGGCTCATAGCGCGCTTAGAGCAGATCCAGGAGGAAGAGCTGCGAGCTGGTGGAGAGGCAGGGGAAGGAACTGCTGCTGCTGCGTGAGGCGGATGTTGATGGGCTGCTGTTGGTTTGTGCGTGATGACGGCGGCATGAGGAGGAGGACGATGTGAGGAGGCGGAGCGAGCTGTCTCGGTGCGGGAGATAACATGTTTATGATACAGCTAAACAAAAGACTAATGATACAGTCGTAATGCGCTTTTTGCGAAGGTGAAGGTATCATATATGCACCCCCTCAGAGTCCGCATCCCTCCTCCTTCCCCTCCCCTCTACACTCCCTTCAGGCAAAGCCTTCTCATCACCAAGCACACCACTGCCTGCCCGTTAATAGAGCCAATAGCAGGCAGGGGCTCACGCATCCGCCAACCGCCGATAAACACCCGGCTCAGTCTCCCGCTCGATGACGCTATCCCTGCTCCCTGCCCGTCCTCCCTTAGCCTGATCTAGCACTCCTAACGCGGGTCGGAGTCGGTTGCCCGCGGCGGAGAGCGGGGCCGTGACAGGGCGTAGGAAGGGGAGGGGGACGTTAAGGATTGGCAGTCGGGGCGTAGCGGCGACGGCGGCGGGTTGAGGCTGGGAGGAGGGGTTGGCGCTGCTTTGACTGGGTACGGGTTGTTGGCCGGTAGTGACGGGCTGTTCTGCTACTGGAGTCGGATTGGAGCCGGAAGGACGGTTCTCGGGCTCTGCTTGCGCTTGAGCGGCCAATGGTTGGGAAGACTCCGAGCTGGGCAACAAAGGATCCTCTACCTCGATGATCATCGGCACTCCCATCTTCCTATTTCTCGGTGACTCCGGTTCTTGCACCGTACCCTCCATCGTCTCACCCGACAACCTCGCATCCGAAGGCTCGGGCGCAGGAGTATGGGGCGAAGCCGGCCGAGGAGGGATGACAGAAGGATGGATGGTCCATGCTGCCGGTTCTCTCGATGGGCCTGCATCGGAGGAGGAGTCGGTGGGGTTTTGAGTGGTTGGTATGGTGTGGGTTGGGGTGGGAGAGTGCGAGCGATCGGAGTGAGCGGCTTGGGAGGGAGGGTCGTGCCATGTTGTTGGTCTGCTTGCCTCTGTTTGGTTGGCGTCGTGGGTGTCGAGCTCGGAGCTCGGAGCATCAGTCACATCTACCTCTCTCTCCACCTCCTTCTCTTCCTGTCCCTGTCCACTGGAAGGCTGAGGAGGTGCCACCACATCCCTCCTCACCACCTGCCCCCCCGCCTCGCCCTGCACGACCCCAACCTGAGGCTCCTCATTCCTCTCGATCTCGCCCCTCATCCTCCTCGCCACGTCCATCCTATCCTGCGCAATCGCAGCTCCCTTCCTGACAACAGGCGCGATCCTACCCGTAAGGTCTTCGGGCAAGCGAGTGAGGAGCTGGAGAGCAGGTCGGATATCAGAGGGCCATTTCTCCAGTCCCGGCCGCCCTTCTCCACCTCCACCTCCTTCTTTCTCCGTCTCTCCTCCTCCTCCTCCAGCCGCGCCGTCTCTCCCTTCCTTCCCCTCAGCCCCAGCCTGCGGCTCAGGCAAAGACATAGGTCGTTGGGGCAAAGGCTGCCCCCGTAGATAAGCCTCCCATTCCTCCTCCGTCGCTGCTGCGAACCGCTCGTAGACTGAGTCGGCGTCCTTGCCGTCGGGCTCGTCGAACCCGCAGGGGGCGCGCAGGCACTGGGCGGGGATCTCGGAGGCGTAGGGGAGGCCGGAGGCGCCGAAATGCTCTAGGGCGGGCGGTTAGCGAGCGAGCTCGGAGGAGGAAGTAGAGGGAGACGACGGTGTGAGGAGGGGAAAGACGGGGTTGGGAGAGGAGGAGGGGGGAAGAGGAGGGGGAGGAGGGGGGGAGGAAGCACGTACTGGTATACCACCATTGTTGGAAGATGCCCTTTCCCAAAGATCAGCAATCTCTTCTATACCCAAGCAGAGAGGGTGTTACGTACGACTAGACAATTACCTATTACGCGTCATCAGCTTCTTACCCCACCTCGGTCTAAATGAAAGGACATACCACACGCAAGACCAATACCCGCTGCATCCGCCATCCTCAGAATTCATCAACCTTGACGCAGCAAAAGTTCGTAGCAGCAGGCCAACTTGCAGTAACTAACAGGAAGATAACAGAGCCAGGTAACTTGAACCCCGCGTTCCCATCCCTCACGGAGTAATACCGCCGGTGAATGGGAATGCTACCGCCCACACAACGCCGTCATAGGGATCATAACATTTCATTTCACCTCGTGTCGCTCATACAACGCGTCGCCGCCCAGAGCAAAGGGTGACGTCATAAGCTCGCTGAGGAGGAGTCCCTTTTGGCGCTCAGGGTTCGGCGTTTGCCGAACACAACCCCAACTCGCAAACCCTTTCAGTCTGGACTGAGTAGTGACTGGAGGAGGAGGAAGGTGTATGCGCCTCACTCTCCTTCGATTCGCGTATACCGCTCGAGCTCGCCTGTACATACCCTCCCCTACTCACTCGACGCATATACGACGTTTCCTACATACCGGTCAGAGCGACACGATGGCGCCCTCTTTATCCGAGTTCCTGAGAGAGCAGAAAGAGGCTTTCCTCGCTGCCTCATCTGCTGGTAAGGAGGGGGAATGGACAATTGTGATGGGTAACGAGGCCGGTGGTACGTCCCCCATCCCTTCCTTTCGTTTCCTTCTCGCATCCCCTCAAACGCCCAAAAGGGCATGCTGACCTGGCCTGAACGTAGATCTGGACAGCCAAGCGTGCTCCATCGCCTACGCCTACCTCACCCACTTAGCAGCCACCTCAGACGCAGACCGAGCCATATTGCCTCTCTCAAGAACCGCAAGACCCGACCTCCACCTCCGACCAGAAAACGAGCGCGCCTTCTCACTCTCCTCCCTCTCCCCGTCCGACCTTTTCTGCTCCGACGACCTCCCCCTCTCCGCTCTCTCTCCCGAAGGGAAAACGTGGAAAGTCGTGTTGGTGGACCATAATCGTCTTTCTCCCGAGTTCTCCTCTGGAAGTCAGGACGAGGATGAGAGGCGGGTGAGGGCGGTGGTGGATCATCATGATGACGAGCACCTCTATCCGCACGCAAACCCGCGCATTATCCGGCCTCCGACAGAAGCGGGGAGCTGTTCGTCCCTGGTCACCAACTACCTCCGGCCGATCTGGGAACCTCGGAAAGACGAAGTCCCTCGGGGCGTCGCCATCCTCCTCCTCTCGGCGATCCTGATCGACACCGCCGCCCTAAAGCCGAACGGAAAAGCTCGCCAAGTGGACAGAGAAGCAGCCGCGTTCCTCTTTCCCCTATGCGGCTTCCCGGCCCCGTCTGCGGGCGCAGTGAGCTTAGCGAGCGGGAAGGGCGAGCAGCCAATTCCGGAAGAAGCGAAAGACCTCGCCACGGACCTTATCACTCGGAAATTCGACGTTTCTCACTTGGGGACGCTCGACTTGCTCAGGAGGGACTATAAGGAATACACGATCTCGCCTCCTTCCTCCTCTCACACCACCACCGCCTCCGACTCCCAACCAGCCTCACAAGCCGATCAACCGAACAAGACACTCCGAGTTGGATTAGCGACCGTCCCGCTCTCCCTCAAAGCCTGGAAGGAGAAAGACCCGCATGTATGGGAAGGGATGGACACCTTCCTCACTTCCCGCTCACTTGACGCCCTCGGCGTCCTAACGACCTACCGCACAGAAAACAAAGGCAAACACCGCCGTCAGATCTGTCTCCTCTTCCCTCCTTCCTCCCCTGCCTCGGCGTCTAAGGGAGGCCTCCAAGAGAGACTGTATGCAGCGCTGGAGGGGAGTCAGGTCCTAGCACTGGAGAGAGAGGAGGAGAAGGAACGCAGATGGGGTTTCCCGGCTCAGAGGGGGAGGATCTGGATGCAGGGGAATGCGGATGCTACGCGGAAACAGGTGGCGCCTGTTGTTGTGGGGTGCTGTGAGGCGTTCTTGGGGGGACAGTGACGGTGAATGATGCTAGGTTGGGCGAGAGGAGAGGTGTTGTGGTGGATGGTGCGTGGTGGTGAGAGGAGGGACGGAGGGGTAAGGGGTACGGAGGTGGTGTACAGTAGTAGGTGTGTAGGCGCTGCATCCTGTCTGTTTGGGTGCACTGACGGGTCTTTCAGCTTTGTTCTTATGTCTACTTAGGGAAAGAGCACAAGTCTGCAATGGTATTAATGGGAATAAATCCCCATCTACACGTCGCCTCCCGCTTGGCGAGCGACTGTTAAGCCACACCTTGCACTGGAGAGAACAAGCTAGTTATTGGACGAAGCAGCTGACAATCCCAAATAAAGTTCTCCATCCGCGTACCAACGACGATGCGTACGATCAGACCGACTATCATGGCATGCAGCCCGGCCTGATCGCTGCCGTTTTCCAGCATAGATTCGTTGAAGGTGAGCATTTACATTTCCGCCTACGTATACTTGGACGTTCGACTTGGATTCTCATGTTATCTTTACAGGATCTTGGTTCTCTGACGTATTTGCTATGTTTGTTGGCCGAGCCTTTCTGTGGCATATTTGAGGTGGTGACATGGAATGTACGACATCGAAGCATCACGTGAAAGGTAGAACTTCGCAGCAAAGGAAGAAAATTCACCACACCGATGTTAAAAGGTGCGGTGTCGCTACGCGGTCCGGCGACCGTCCTAATCTTCTCCAAGATAGCGGTCCTCGACCATCGCTACCGAGCTGTTGAACCCATGCGCTCCCGAGGCTAGGAACCGACGAAGCACAGCCATCTTCATGATGATCTTTGCCCAGATCGGGTCGGTTTCTTCCTCCGCTTCATCGTCCAACGACCGGAGCCGTCCGACCCAGAGCGGCGCAGCAACTTTGAGCAAGAAGATCGCCGTCTCGTCCATGTCGTCTACCGTCTCTTCCATCAGTTTGAGGCATAACGGCGCCGGCCGGATCCCGTCGAGCGAGACTTGGAGGTCTTGGGCCTTGATGCGCATCGCTTGGAGCTGGAGGTATTGCAGTTCAGCGCAGTGCTTGCGCAGCGACACAAGACTGCGGCTCGTCGGTCCTAATACGCTGGATTCGTCGTCGATGTCCATATCGTCCGGGGCGACTTGCGGCTCCTCCCACATGAAAGTCAGAGCACGCAGATTGGGCAACGCCTGCGCAAGCTCGTCGATCATCTCGTCCGTCGGTCCGAACTCGCCGCTGAGCTTCATATCGAGGGAACGCAGATCAAGAGCAGCCCCTATATTTTCCAAGTATGCCCAGATACCGAGCGGTTGACCATGAAATCCCGCATCCAGTATCTCGACCGTGAGCGCCTTGACCGACGTTTGGTAGCAGATGGCGGGAAAGAGCTGGTTCACATCGTCGTCGAATATCTCGTGCTGGGGATGGCTCCGGATCACGAGCTCGTCCAGATAGTCCGCATCGATCTCCATGAGGAAGCGAGCAGCCGTGGCGAGCGGTATCCAGCTGAAGACCAGCTTTCTCAGATCGTAGAAGTATCCCGCCTCGCCGTTGTCGGTCGGCCTTGCAGCCAGGATCGCGTCGCATCTTTCGAAGCTGTCGGGATCACCGTGACCATCGAGGATTAGCTGGCGTAGGCCAGGGTAACTACCCAGGATCTGGATGACCTCCCGATCCATGCAAGCTGGGCCAGCGGTGACGATCCGCAAAGCCGGCAGGCTGAGCAAGACATCCTTTATCACCGGAATTGCATCAGCAAGTTGCCGAGTCCAACCGAGCAAGTGCAGCTCTTCCAATCCAGGCACCTTCCCCTGTAGAAGACGTAGCAGGAGGGCCACGTGTTGAGCTTGAGCATCTGCAAGGACGTAGATAGTAAAGCGACGCAACCCGTCCCTTTTCGGGGCAAATAGGGGAAACAGAGCGCCACACGGCGTCTTTCGGTCCAATATGAGGCTGAAATTCTCCAGGCATGGGAACATGTACTCCCATCGAGACATTGACGCGATCACGCGGAGCCAAACCATCGTTCCTGAACCTATGCGGCTCATGATCTCTTGGCTCTCCCCGATGAAATAGAAAACGTTCAACCGCGTGTGGCCGATTATGATAGGGATCCCATGGGCATCGCGTCGCACCGGCACGTCCGCAGACGGAATCGGAGTCCGGGGGCGGTCTATAACACCTCTAAAGGCAAGAGAATGAACCAGGGCGGAATAAAGATCGAATCGCTGAGCCGCGAAGATGACTGGCATGCTCCGCCGGCGGTTCGCCATAAGGTCAACGGAGATGACCTGTGCGGACCATGGTCAGGAAAGCTTCATGTGGAGAGATATGCAAAACGTACCCCACCCACTCGCTCCCCGAACAGTGTCATGTGATGAAGGAACGCTTCCCAGCCGCAATCGCGATAGAGTTCCCTCACCGCAGGAAGGAAGAACGACTTGGACGTGCGAGCAAGGACGGCCAAGGTAGCCGGTTCCGCCGCCTCACAAATGAGTCTCTGCAGTGTCTTCAAGCTTTCTTGATCCATGTTGCTTGAGTGGAAAGCGGGAGGATTTGAGAGAGTGGCCAGTGGAGATATGGTGGTCGAAGCTTGCTGAAGAGGTCCCCATCAAAAACAAGGGCGCTAGTAAGGCTAAAATAGGCTCCGAGGCCTTCTTCAGCCAATGACGCACACGCCTGTTCCCACACGGGAACGTCCGCAGCCCATCCGCCCTCCGTGAGCAAATCTGACTGAAGGCTTGATGTACGAGCGAACAAGGAGCGAGAGAGTGAGAGGACAGAGGTCTCCGGCCACGAAAGGACCTTACGGTGCTTGCCCTGAAAACCTCTCGCATGCACATGCGAATTCGAGGCTCTTCCGTCCCTGCGGGTGCCGCCGGCAACCTAACAACCGGATTTCGGGCCGGAAGAAGGGAGAACACCTTCCTGTCACCCTCATCAGGAAAAGAAGGTATCTCACGCTTCTGCGACCGTGACCACTGAATGCACCGCCGTAGAGACAGGTCCTCGACATGGACCTGCCGAGCCCCGTTACATTTCAGTTAGACACACTGCAGACTGACGCCAACGTCGTGCATCTCAAATACATACAAAGGCAAGCGAGGGACAAACGCGCAGGTCGCGTACATACGCAACTGCAACCGATCACCCTTTCGCCCCTCCATTGGCAGGCTTCTTCTCAACCGAATGACAGAATAACCCGAGCAGCGATCAGCTCAGCCGATTTAGAGAAGGCCGGCAAGATGAACAAGATGAAAACAACTGTTAGCAAAATGACGGGATGTGGATTCATGACAGGAGGATGGCACAGCACGATAATTTTTTCCCGGGTCCAAGGGGAAAAGCGTTTGAGTTGATGGCCCGAGTGAGACATCAACTTGATACACAATGATGGCGACTTCGAGGTCGGTGCAGATCGCGTGCCATGAGGCAGGTATCCTCGTCCCATTGAGAAAGGGGTGCTCATTCTTCTTGCTCCCAATGCTGGAGTCGAAGGGTGGACGTGTTCCCCGGAAGGACGCTGCGCCCGTGTTACCAGTAGATCGTATCATTCTCATGAATCATGCGGACTTAAGGTATGCTTCGGCAAATGAGGGAACAACCTGTCGGGGCCCCATTTGGCGACAAGCATACTGTACCTAGGAGTGGGAGAAAAGAGGAGGGAGAAAATCATAAGACCGAGAACGTGAAGGAAAGACCTGCTGAGACCTTTCGGTCTCACGCCGGTGAGTTCCCGCGGACAGGCGCAGATGGTGCAACGATCCCACTCACAGGCTAATCCCTGGATGTTTCCATGGGATTACCGAAGCTCTGATCTTCAGCCTTGCGGATCTTCACTCTCGCCCAACTCTGCCCAAAGGCACTAGCCCACGCCTCCTCGGTCTTCTCCTTCTTGCTCTCGGCCCTCTTGCAGACGAATTCGTGCACCTCTTCGCTACCTCCCTCAAACACCGTCCATTCCTGAATTTCCCATCTGCCAAGATACTCCCACCATGTCGCCTGCGGCGCAGGAAGCTGCATGAACACGGCGATGTGCTTGTTTTTGTTCGTCTCGAGCAGCTCGAAGCGATGACGGGTCCAGAGCTCTCCGGGCGGAGAGAGATGGGCACCCTGGTGAATCATGATCCTACAGATGGTATCCCGCCAGAGCAAACCGTCGAGGGCGGGGTCAACGGCCCCAAGTTCGCCCGTTTCGCCATCTACGTTGGGAATGGGTGGCGCGCACTGAACGAAGGTGTGGCTCGTTCCGCCCAGGATACGGTCACGGATCTGGCCCTCGTGGTACCACCCTGCCGGTTGTTTAGTGCGAGAGAACGCAGCCGGGACGTGGTCTTGCTTTCGAGTCGCGAAGGGAAACGAGGAGCGGACACTCGACGTCGATGGAGGAGGAGGAGGGGAGGCAGTTGGCGAGGTCAGCTGCCCTCGCAAGTGGGGTGGACGGTAGGCGCCGGTCGAGCTCCTGAGTAGAGTATGTCAGCGCTCAATAGGAATGAGTATACCGGTTTGCGCGAATACTCACATTGGTGTTGCTCAGCAGCTAAAGCAGAGGTAGATAGGATCGGCAGCTAAAGCAGAGGTAGATAGGATGTCCAAAGAGAAAGCTGCGTAGACGAGCGACGCCCTCCATTTTGTGGTCACAAATATTCAAGGTCAGAAGGACGTTGGCGGATAAAGGACCCTTCCAACCTTCGCACACGCGTTTCACACGAGCTTAGTAACTACCTACGATACAGTAGAAGAGCTGCCTAGTACATACCCCCGGAGGGGAAAGAAGAAGTGTGTGCATTGTGAATGTTGATAACAATGATAAGAGAAGCTGGGTAACGAGACGATTCATTGAGAGCTTAATCAACAATTCAATTTGGTCAGTTGCCGTTCCTTACATTGGTTGTACATTTGAGTTCGAAATATGTTTCTAGATGTTCAGTCACACCACTCAGGCTCAACCTCCTCCCCGAGATACCGATCCTCCGTACCGAGCGCCCCGTTTTGCGGGCGCTCGCCTCGCAGCATCATGAATCGTCGTACTGCCGACATCTTTGAGATGATTGTGGGCCAGAGGGAATAGTCCCCCTCGTCCTGCGGAAGACGAGACCTAGTAACGTACAGCGGTGCGGCGAGTTGCACCAGGAAGCCAGCCGTATCGTCCAAATCTTCCACGATCTCTCCCGAGAGGTGTAAATGCAGCGGACGCGGCTCGATGTCTTGGATTCGAGATTGTAGATCGGTTTTCTTGATACGCAGGGCGCTCAGCCGAAGATACTCAAGCTGAGGGCAATGCTTTCGCAGAGCGACGATGGACTGGATTGACGGCCAGAAGTATTCTTCGTCTGGGCACCCGTACTCCCATATCAACGATAGGGAGCGAAGGTTGCCGCAAGATTTTGCCAACGTTTCGAAAAGCTCGTCCGTAGGATTCGCTTCGAAGTATGGTCGTGCTTTGATTGAAAGTACCCGCAGATCGCAGGATGATGCGATTTCCTTCAAGAAGGGCCATACCCCCTCTTCGCTTCGTGATAAGAGTAAGGTGAATGACTCCAGCTGCTCGTGTTGTTGGATGATGCGTGACAAGTCGGACAACTCACCGGCGTTGACCGTTTCAGCGCTGTGAGTGGTGATGCTGAGAGATTCGAGGCGATCGGGTTCAATCTGCCGGAGGAAGGAGCCAACACGGGCGACCGGCACCTTCTCGAAAGCAAGATTTTCCAGCGCCTTGAAGTGCAAGCGGCGATCCTCATCCGACACTTCTGCACCCAAAACTGCGTAGGCACGAGGGTTGACTAGACGTTCGAACGGGCGGTCTCCGGCCAAGCTGATTGTTAGGTATCGCAGTCGGGAGTGGCGAAGAATTCCGAAGACTTTGGGCGTTATACAAGCTGGTCCAGCCACAAAGTTGTCCAAGGCCGGAAGATCTTGGAGCACCTCGGGGAGGATGTGTGCAAACATGTCGTGCTCCGAGTCAACGTCTCCCTCCCTTTGGGAGCCAAAGAATCCTCGTATACCCAGTAACTGAAGGCCTGGTGCCATTCGTGGCAAGACTTGAAGCATATGGATGAACTCCTGAAAGTCGTTGTCCACCTTGAGGGTGACCGACAACGATCGGAGCTCGTCCAGCGTGCGGTAGAATACGGGTATCAAGCGCAGAATGGGAATGTATCCATCTGCATCGATACGCAGGCTGCGTAGGTTGGGAAATAGGGTGCCCCACTGCGACGTCAGTGCGATGAGGGAGAGACGATTCATCATCTGATTGAGCGTTCGTTCCTTTGGCCACAGTCGGAATTCCGCCAGGTGCTCCGGCAAAAAAAGAGCTCCAACCCTCTCAACGTCGAATAAGTTATCTTCGGGCACGTATTCTTGCCAACTTCCAAGGTTCAAGTGGTGGACTAGAGCAGCGTATATGTCGAAGCGCTGAGGTTCCTGTCCCAGGGGTGGGCGAAGGTGACAAGAAATGGGATCCCAGGTATACAACACCTGTCATGGCGGTGACACAAGGGTTCACGTGGTAGATAGGAAAGACCTACGCGAGAGGAGCGATAATTAAACAGTTCGATGTGATGGAGGAGTTGGCGCCACGTCGTGTGCCGGTACAGCTCTTGAACTGCGGGGTAGAAGAACCCCGTCCAAGTTCGGGCAAGAGCGGCTAGTGCACTTGGCTCTGCACGCTCACATATCATCATCTGCAGCTCCCGTATGTATGCGACTGGGTGCATATTGTCTCGACTCGAAGGCATGTTGAAACTATTTCGTACCAGTTTCGGGGATCGTGGTGGATGCTGAGACAAGACTCGGAGATTCGTCCCGCCGGAGTGGATGCCCGACTTTGCCGGAAGGCGCCCGTAAATAGATCCGCTTGTCCCTGACCACGACGCGCCTGACACGACATCACCCACTCGAGCAGGAGGCCCTCTTCCGCCAACAACCCCACCACGATGGACAGCTTGAAGCAATTACGAAAAGTGGGCGTGAGGCAGGTATGATAGTCAGCCAAGTTAACCATGTTGCTGCGGCTGATTATATGCACAGGTCCTCCTGCAGGCCCTAACGTTCGCCTCAGTCCTCGCGTCAGGACTGATGATGTGGAAGGGACTCGGGCTGGTGTGCAATACCGAGTCGCCAATCGTCGTGGTGCTCAGGTGCGCTCAATATACCTTCTCCCACGTGGTCACGAACTAACTTTGAGCCAGTGGATCTATGGAGCCCGCATTCAAGCGAGGAGACCTGCTCTTCCTGACCAACTTCGCGAACGAGAAGTTTGAAGTAGGGGACATAACGGTCTACAAACTGCCACACCAAGGGATCCCTATCGTGCACCGAGTGATAGAGACGCACGACGAGTGAGCACCCGCTACCTCCCACTCTCGGAAGCAACAGCTAACAAGAGAGTAGCTTGACCGAGACCTTCAGCTCGACCGTCCTTGACCAGTTCTTACTCACAAAAGGGGACAACAACCCGGAAGACGATAAAGTCCTGTACGGCTCGCAAATGAAATGGCTAAAACGAAGCAACGTGATCGGGCGCGTAAGAGGGTACGCTCCTTTCCCTCCCCTTCCCTTCCACCTCCCACCTTTCC
Organism: Dacryopinax spathularia; assembly: GCA_037974965.1. Classification (NCBI taxonomy): domain Eukaryota; kingdom Fungi; phylum Basidiomycota; class Dacrymycetes; order Dacrymycetales; family Dacrymycetaceae; genus Dacryopinax; species Dacryopinax spathularia. Next base: position 988,157 of record JBBPFI010000010.1, on the reverse strand, counting down.
CCTCTCACCAGACTCAGCGCTAACCAAACCTGGCAGGTTCCTCCCCTACGTCGGATACGTAACCATAGTCCTCGTACGTCCCCTCTCCTCCTTCGCGTCATATCGGACCCCGCTGATTGGTTTGTCGGAACAGAACGATTTCCCCCAGCTCAAGTACGCGTTATTGGGCGGTCTGGGCCTGTTGGCGCTTATACAGAAGGAATGAATCATACCCTGGCGTTGGTGGTGTTGGTGTTGGTGTGGTGTAATGTCATACCCCCTGCGGAGGTGTCAGATTGTGAGAGGGTCAGCTTAGGCCTGGCTCCGTTTTGGGAAGTTGGGGTTGCGCTATTTGGACTGCGAGAGGCTAAGTACTGTGAAGTCCCTGAGGCTGTCTTGACGGTCCTGTCAGAAAGTCGGTGTGGGAGTGGAGCCGCATTCCGAACTTTACGTCCTCTGTGCCTCGTCTCGTGACCCTTCCGTCTAGGAAAGCCTGTAATCACAAGCGCCCATTTCCTGCCCGATTTCCGATATTCGGCGGCGAATTCCGTCCTGAGGGACGGCGGCAACACGCCAGAGATATGTTCATGGCGCCATAGCGCAACATATGTATTGTTTAAGACCTGTATGTAACGAGAAGAACCGTACGCCCAAAAGCCCGACAAACCAGCAAAATAACCACATTCTTGAATGGCAACAACAGACAGGGATCAGAAGATGGAAAAAAGGGGAGCGGGCGTATTTCACAAAGGGGGGAAGAATAAGTGAAGATGTAACAAACAGAAGTCGTCACTAGGAAGGAAGAAGGAAGGAAGGGGAGAGCCGTGCTTCAGAGCGGAGAGCTTCGAGAGGCGAGAGGCGAGTAGCGAGCGCAGATGGACCAGTAGATGACCTATGATACAAGCGAGAGCGAAAGTTCTTCCCAAGTGAAAAGAGAAAACATAAGTAAACTGGATAAGTTGAGAGGACGAGGAGAGGCCGGAGGATGGCGAAGATCGGGAAAGTGGAGAACATAGTTCTAGATATCGTGGGCCGCCTTCCGTAGGTATGTTACTTTTGTGACGTTGTAGTCTGGCCGTGTTCCGAGCATGTCATGAGCAGTGTTGTCGTCAGAAATTATAGCCTTGCCAGTGTTCTGCTTGTTGGTAAGCCTCGCGTCCGGGCGCTTCCCAACCCATGGCGGGTAGAGGAACTTCGAAGGTGCCGTTCATGGCGGAAGGGTCGGCCATGGCGAGCATGGTCTGGTCCGCTTCTTCTCCATCCTGTTTGCCAGGCACAGCAGAGGTCGGCAGCATTGCGTTATACCGTGCTGCGTCGACCGGGGTGGACGGTATTGACGGAGCCATGCTATTCCTCGCCTGCTGCGGCATGTGCATAGGCATCGCACGATGTGCTTCCGGACTGATAAGCTGCGGGTTCACAGCGCCCTGGAAAGAAGGATCGTGCTGCTGCTGCTGCTGGTCTTCCTGAGCAGGCGCGTAGTACAGCTGCTGCTGGTGCTGCTGTTGCGTAGGTGGGCCGTACATTCCTCCACCTTGGTAGTATGTCATCTCCGGCTGCGGCGGCGGCGGAGCGTACTGCTGAGCGAACTCCTGCTGCGCTTGCTGAGCCTGCTGGAACTGCGCCGCACCAGGCATGGTGACACCAGAAGTAGGCGGCGGAACACTAGCGAAATTGGAGGACTTGCGCATGTTGACGGGCGAATGGCCGGAAGAGCCGCTACTGGGCGTGCTTGTATCGAGCCGGCGGGAAGAGCCACCAGACCCGGCCTCGCCGTCCCGCCGCCTGACACCGATAGAGGGACGACCCTTGCTCCTGTCTTTCCCGCCTGTGCTTGGCTTCTGATACGTCCATTCCTGCTGCGGTACAACAGGAATGTATGGCGTCTCTGCTTCTGGCGGTGGTGGAGGATGCGTAGGGACACGAATGCGCTGCTGCGGCTGAGGCGGGCGAACGACATGCGGTGGTGGCTGCTGCTCGACAGACGGCCCTGGTGTGGGAGGCAAAGTATGTACGACGGCGTTGTGCGGCACGGGCAGGGCTTGCTGGTAGTGCACCTGAGGGCCGTATACCTGCGGTGGCGGCTGGTCGTACTCCTCCGGAGCAGTTGCGACAGCACCGCCAACATACGGCATCTGGAAGTCCGCTTGCAAGTGAAGGTCCACATCGCCATGCCTGCGCTTCCCGCCTGTGAGAAGAAGGTTGCGCGGCGTCTGGTCGCATTTTGCCCGCAGCATTTCAACCACACGCAGGGCTTCGCTCCTCTCGCCTTCAGCACCTCCGCGAGCCGGCCCGCGTCCAGTTGCAAGCATAGGATCGCGCATGATGCTGAGTGACGTTTCCAGGTCCCGGAGAGCCGTATCCCGCCAGATCGCACCGGGATCAGCAATGACCGCATAAGCGCAGATGACAGCAGCATGGAAGAGCGCCCGGCCGAACGAATAGAACATGTAGGTCGCTGGCCTCGTATGCCTCAGCACCGTGTGCATGATCTTGCTCGCGTGGACAAGCTGGTGCGCAGCGTTGATACTCGTAATGATCGCCTGAGCGGCGGTACTCTTCTCGTCTGTGCGCTCCCCGCCTCTGTCGCGGCGCAGGAAGGAGTGGTAGATCTTGATGAAGATCTGGTTGGCGATACACGCGAGTTCGCATCTCTGCGCGACGAGGAAAGGAGGACCGACAGAGGCGCCTGCTTCGTCTGCGGGGAGCTGGAACTGCGGGGGCAGGGCATTGAGCCAGTCTTTCACGCCCTGTTCAAGCTCCATGGCTATGTTGATATCCGGCTCGTTCTGGTCGTTGCGGATAGGACGGCGGCCGATCTTCTTCACGAGCTGGGCAAGGCTGGAAGAAGGAAACGAGGAAGACATAAACGACGCGAGCGCGAGAGGAAACGGGAGAGGACTGACCCAGACTTGAGGATGAAGTACATGTAATCCGAATGTTCTGTAGGCGCAGGAAGCATAGACGTGGGTGAATGAAGTTGCAGGTCGTCACAGTCACTGGGCATCTTGCAGTTGAACGTTGCGTCGTCGATAAGTGGAGGCAAGGCCATGCAATCCGAAATAAATCTGCGGCATACGTCAGAATGAAACCGAAGGAGCAGGAAGGGCAGGACATACACATCAAGATAATAAATATCCCACCAAACCCGCCGCCTCATCTCCATCTCGAATATCGAGTACTTCCCCGGGTGCTCATCCGGATCTATATGCAGTCCCATAGAACGAGCGATATTGATCATCTTCCCCACTTCAGGCAGAACGCTATGTGCGACCCGAGGCTTGCCATCATGCAGCAGGTACAGACATTGCATTCGCATCGTCATGAGGAAGTCGAGGTCGTATGCCGCAGTCCTCTGCGCGACCTGGAGCGTTGACTGCGAGAGGGAGAAGTACTCTTCGGCCTTGACGTACAGCCCTTGCGGGTTCGGCAACGAGCTGTCGAACGGAACCTGCGCAGTACCCCAGCGCTTCATCTCCGCCAGAGACTGCGCACCAAGCGCGAAAGCAGCAGCGACAGAGGCGAAGAAGGTGAGAGAGGTAGGCGCAGTCGGAGGTGAAGGAGGCGCAGGGAATACAGCGCTGTGCACGTCGATCATTCCCAGCCCGGAGAACATGGCCTGCGATCGCTGCTTGAAGTCGTTCCAGTTCGTGCAGGGATGCATGGCAAGCGTGTGCTGGAATTGCGCCATGATCGCGTCCCGCAGTGGTCCGTCTGGCAGTTTCTGAAGCAGCTGGGGCGTGACCGTCGGCATGTTCGGATCGAGGCTGTTGCCGTATGCGGCAGCGGCGTCCGGGCTCGGGAAGAACACCTCAGGAGAGGGAAAGACCTGGGCCCATCCGAGCTCAGCAGGAACATCCGGTTCGAGCACCTTCAGCTCCACATCCAAGTGAACGTCGAGCTCCTGCAGCCAGACGCTGTTGACATCGTCCAGGCTGACGACGACGCTCGACCCATTGTTGACAGCGACGAGCGAGGTCGGACGCGGATCGGCCAGTCCACCAATCTTGATGCCCTCGGAAGCGATCTTGGCGAGCTTCTGCTCGAGGCTGAGGACGCGATTGTGCACCGATTGGAGATCACTGGAAGAACGAGGGTTCAGCATAATGTGCCTGATAAGGGACTGGGAGGGAGGGTGCATACATCTTGTCGGCCGCAGCTGCGGAATAATGACAGCGGTTGACCGTATCGCGTTTGACGCAGGATGAGCAAGGTGTACGGCGGTCGCACTTCAGCTTGAGACGCTTGCACTGTGTGCGTGTCAGCAGGCGTAGATATGCGCATATATGCAGGATGGACGCACCTCAGCGCATACAACGGTGATCCTCGACCTCATCCCGGCACTCGGATGAGAACTGCTGTGGGGCAACGCAGCAGCCAGACCACCTGTATCGAGCCTATGCGAGCTCGGTGGTCGGCTGCCTGACGCGCCATGGGCGTGACGGGAGGACGATGAGCTCGGCCTGGGAGCCTCATGCTCTTCTGAGTCGGCCTTCACCTCGACCATCTCGTCCTGTTGCTGTTGCTGATGTTGTTGTTGTCTGTGTTGTTCTGGGCTGAGGGAGTGTCCGGACGACATCCCTCAAGCCACTGATGGTGTATGATGTAGAGTGTAGAGAGGTCGAACCGTGGGAGTACGCGGCCTATGCGAACCAAACGAGGAAGGAGAGGGGGTGACAAGGTCGAGAGATCAACTGCCTGATACGGATAGGCCGGTAAGGGCTGTATAAGGCAGGGGAAGGATGGGAGGAGAGGAAGCGGTGGTGGGAAGGAAAGGGGAGGAGGACGCGGGACGAAGCGGGGGGTTGTTGGGCTGCCCGGACGGGGGGAGGGGACCCAAGCGCGCTTGCCTGATGTAGCCTCGTCTCTCCCTCGCGCGTGCGGGTGGTCTCTCCCCTTTGGTCTGCCTGCTCTGCGTCACTAGCGCCTTCTTCGGTGATTCGACCAGTCAGGGCAAGCGGTTTCTTGACCCTGCTCTTTCTTTGCCCCTCTTCCTCTGCGCCTATCGGAAGCGTCCGGCTGTCGTTGGATTTGCGGGAAGTACGGACTGTTGTTATTCAAGGCCCCGGCGTCTGGGCTGTGTTGTTTAAGCTTGAGTAGGGGGAAGAAGCCGAGTCTCCCGGGAGAGTGGAAAGCGGGTGAGAGGAAAGGGGTTGTTGATGTGAACAGAGTCGAGCCGAGAGGGCGCGGGAAAGAGGGGGTAGATGTGAAGACGGGAGTGAAGGTGGTGGAAGGAGGAGAAGAGGGAAGGAGGGCGAGGAAGGAGGAAGTGGCCAGGGGCGTGCGGGAAGAGAGAGCACGGCAGGCCGGCACGAAGCGGGGGGAGAGAAGGGGGTGTGGGAGGGAGAGGAGGGTAAGGCGGGAGAGAAGGGAAGGATCAAGGGACGGCAGATGGACGATGTGGGAACATGCCTGGCCTGGCCACAGTTGCTCACCCGCGTTTCTCGCACGAACAGGGCCGACAGGGCAAAACTACTTCCGCCCAATCTGTCCCACCTGTCACAGCTCGTCCAGCCCAAGGGCACGCTCACCGTTCGGCTCACCTTGGGTCTTCTGTCTCGCACCTTGCAGTAACGCGTTATCTCCTGCGGGGGCTGGTCGACAGGCCAATTCCCGGATGATCTACTCTCCGAAATCCTACACCATACACCACTAGCGTTTCTCCTAACCACAGAAAAGTGTCTAGCGAGAAAACACGTCAAACTTGACGCAGACCACCCATCCCGTGCTCATCATCATGCAAATCATGCAATCAAACGCATGCCACGCTCCCAAGCCCGCACATCGGCCTCCATAAGCCCAACATCATCAATCCCTAAGTCCACGGAGCGCTCCCGCCTTCCACCCATCACCGCATCACATCTGCCGCACCTCATACCCAACAAAATCGAACATTCCGCGCGGTACCGGGTCCCACTTCACTTCATCATCATCAATCCCCCTCCACCTTCATTTAGGAGTCGTGTGCCCCAGTCGCTGCGCTCTCACGCACGGTATGCATCGCTGCACAGCTCTGCTGCTCTCTGAATACAAGAGTCATACCATTCTTCGGGAGTCACAACGCACTCTATGAAAAAGGTGGCTAGCCAAGCCCCTGGCCCTGCCCGCCTCCCCGTCCCTCCTCCGCTCCACCTCCCTACCCATGCCGGACGAAGTGACCTCCTCACCACACCATACTTCCCTCCATGCCAGTCTAACATCATCTTTCGGCGCCCGAACTGACCTCACCCAACCAACTCAGACACAAAACAAGCTTCTGTTCCAGCCAGCCCTCTCCCTCTCTCCCAGTCCCGGCCGTCACAAGCAAGAGTCTGCCGCACGCTCCTCCCCCGGCAAGAGTGTTCGCACAGACCCTTTCAGCGGAGTCAATGTGGCGTCACCGCACACTCCTGCGACCGATCACTTGAGTGTGTGTCTATCTATCAAAATCAAATCAATCGCATCAATCTATAACTTGGTCTGCATAATATACTGCGGTTGTAGGGTCTGAGGCCGCTCCCGCTCATGTCGTGTAATCACGACGTGTTTGATCGGTCATTACTTGCCCGGCACCGTTGATATCCGGGTAAGAAGTAAGATGGATGACAGAAACGCACGGGGGTTTGTGTTGCTGTTGACGACCCGCTATCCGGCTTGTTGGTGCTGTACAACTTCACTTCACGTCGTCATCCCGTAGTCCTCCAACCCTCCCAACACCCGGTAAGAAATGAGAAACCCGGCTGAACCCTCCCGGCTACAGAACCTCCCCAAACCCGGTGCGATTAACAAACCGCCTGACCGGGTTTCCCGTCCCCCTCCTCTCCAGTTCCAGCATGTGAGGAGAGTAGCACGCAAAATCCGTCCGAACCAGAAGCACCCACAAGAAGATGCTTCTTCTGTCCACCCACCGACCCGCAACCTGTCTCGTCTCAGCTCGTCTCTCCCCACGCCCGTCAGTCAGGAGTCAGCGGGCACGCGCAGTTGCAGTTGCAGCATAAAACACGCAACGCACGGACGCGCCCGATCACTCAATTCCCGTCCTGACCAGCCGAACCCGGCATGCGGAGCGGAAGCACAGAAGCGCCGGAAACATAAAGATATTGGTGCCGAGATTGGATGGTTTTGCAGTTCAGGGTCTGGCCCTCCACCAATCAGGGCTTGTCCTGACTTGGGTCGGGAAGAGGCGGCCGTGCGTTACCGTGTCCTGGACGGCGCTTTTGTTCACCAGTGCGTCCATGGTATCGTGACAACCATCATCAGCTTCATTTTGTTGCGGGAGGGAACGCCAGTTCATCTTCCTTCATCTGATGAAGCCCGTCTTGCAAATTTTCAACTGCGCTATAAGTGAGTCTGCCGAGCGTCACCCTTTCCCCCTCTTTGCCCAAGGTCGTCCTTCCCATGGAAAATGCCGCACCTTACCGCGGCACACCGTCCAAAATTAAACATCACTTCATCACTGTATCATTCATCAGCTCGTGCCGACTCGCAGCACGGAACTGATGTGTGCCCGATCGGGAACGATCTATCGATAACCATCAACTGGTCCGAGTGCGTCAGCGGGCCAATCATGTAACTCGGAAATACGGCGTGTCATTTCAAGCCGACAATCCTGCCTCAAGTGGAGGGATTACGACATCCTTCCGCAGAAAAGGGAACATACCCGCTTCCTCTCCTAACCACCATACGTTAGGCCAAGCTTCGTATAAGGATCTTCAGCCCAAGGGCGTATGTTTACTACTAGAATGAAGAACCAGAACCCACACGGCGCCCGAAAGGACGGGAGAGATATGCTCATCGTTTAGGCCACCTTATGAGGAAAAAAGAAGGACAGAAGCGTCATAACGCGCCTGCCGAATGGGACAAGAACGTTGCGAGAAGGTGGATTACGCGTGGTCGTGGTGCGTGCGCGCCTGATATTGTCAGGTGCCCTGGTTCCGGGTTACGGCATGTGAGAAGACGGGGTGCTGGGATAGGCTCGATTGAGATCAGGTTCTGGACTGGATTGGACTGTGGACGATATGGCTCGGGGGTTACCCCGGACGTTAGGACTGATAAGAGGAACATCGTATTCAAAGCTGGGATATTTGGTCTTCGCAGGCAATTCCCGGCACCATGGACACCTTCGACTGAACGGAGAGACAGGCAGGCCATGCCAGCAGTATGATGGCCGCATAATCAGAGGGCGTCATTGTCAGGAACCGCGTTTGAGCTAAAGCCAATACCCTGCCCCTGACACTGCCATCCATCGAGATTGACAATGGCCCTAGCATTCCGAGTGTATCTGACAATCTTGGCTCGAGGCAATTGACGTGGCTTGAAGATCGAGCTTGAGCATGTTTGCCTTTCGGGCTCGAATGGAATGAAGCGGGTTGGAATCTGGCCAAATATGGGAAGTGAGGCGTGCAAGACGAGGAAGACGCAGTTAAGGCGGCCTTTCTCACGATGTTGGCTACGGCCGCGGAGGGCGCAGGCATTGACAAGGACATTCTGCTTCTGGAAGACAAAGGGCGAAAACAGCGCGGAAATGCTGGTGAAAGGTGAGAATATGTACGCGGCTTCTGCAGTCTGGTGCTGCTTCTGGCCGTTTCACATGTCCGCTTCTTCGCCCGATGGATGGCTGTCCACATCTCATAGTGACGACCAACCAATCTTCATGAATTGATTGTTGTTCGCTGGCAAACAGCAGGGTGAATATGGATGAAGTATATGCGACCTGCCTAGAAAGTTCTCGCCGCGGTCAGACGAACCGAGATCTCAAGCAGGTGAATGCCCTTAACTCGTACGACTCAAAACGCAAACGGGCACTTCTGATATAGAGCCACGAGGTCCATCGTACCATATCTGGCACGGTAAGGCTTCACCGCTGGCATGGTTGAGAAACGCCTATCGTGTTGTGGAATAAACTGGCGGTTTACGGTGCTGAGGTGGGATCGGGATCGAGAGAACTGCGGATGGCCGGCGGGTGGAGCAGCTTCGCCCGATTGATGGCTGTGACTGTAGCTCTTCGCCCGATTAGCGCCTTCTTATGAGCTCCTCCAAATTGGATGAATGGTGGAGTGCTTGAGCTAGGAGGTGAGTCTTCGGAAGGGTGTCATTGGGTTGGTTGACGACCAGAAGCTTCGTGTTTGGTCCAGAAGCGCGAGGCAAGCTATTTGACTTCAAACTGCGAAGTGACAGCAAGACGTTGAAGAGCTTCTCAGCGGGCAGCTAACCGAAGCAGACGAGTAGGCCGAAACAACCGCTTGACTGGACAGTGCCAACGGGATTCCAAGGATTGGTCACCTCGCGAATCGACACTGATCCTCATAGGTCCAGAAACGAGCAATGGCAAGCCGCATGAATAGAGGCCTTGTGAACGTACTGGGTACCAAGGCAGGGAACAGATGGGAAGCTGGAAGGGGGTGTCGCCCCATAGCAACCAAACGCATGTCACATCAGGAGGCCCACAACGTGCAAGGTTTCGTATATGCTTGTCGAACTACTTTGCTGCTTCGTGGCCACATGCAGAGTCAATATGCAGCAGAACGCGATCCCGGCTTGGGATTTGGCGACAATTAGACCACATCGTCATTTATTCAGAAGGCCGTATGACGCAGAAACCAGTGTATATCCTCGCAACCAACGTTCTGACAGTTCTCGACCAGAAATGAGAAAATCTGTCTGCGTTGTTGGAAGTCCAGAACCGGGCCTGGGTGATCGCTGGCACGATGGCCTCGACACAACCAGCTCGTACCGTGACGGTGTCGAATCCCGTGTTGTGACGTCCCAGTCATGAGCACCGATCATGCCCACACCAGGCTTGCATTAGAGATTGGTCCTTGGAATAGCATAGAGAATGAGAAACAGAGGTGCAGAATGCTAACCAATGGGAAGGTCCAGCATACATGTTGGGCTTGGTCGCAGATATTAATCCAATCAGCTGAGCCGGCAACTGCCGAGCGACTTGACGCCTGGATGGCGGTTTTGCGACAGGAGTTCCTGGCCATACTTCGAAACACCATTGGGAATGTGAACAAGAGCGGTGCAAGATAGTCCAGCTTGAACTCTCTCCTCGGCCGCCTTGAGACGATGTTGCAATTATCAGAACTCGTCCACGGGCCGATCTGCCTTCGAAATGTTCGACCGTTAGGATATGCAAGGGTCAGCGAGATGTTAGAAGCCCGAGGGCATAATCCGGCGAGGGCAATATCACAGAGATTGGATGATGAGCTCCAGCACAGGTACGATGAGATGATGTTGTTTAGCAGCGGGGCTGAGCTGCACTGGACGAGTGCGAGGGTTCAGCCTGTCAAATAATCTGCCGCCACCGTGGGTTTATGGGCGCTCTTCATGCTCTTACTCTCCCGCTCTATTCCACGCGCTGGCGCAAGACTCTACTCTCTGCCCCGTTCATTCACAATGCAATCAAGACCTCCGGATAGGATTCTTGTCACCGACCTGCAAGTGCAAACAACGCTTGGCTCCTCTCTATGGCCTCGACCCGATGCTGAGACGCGAAAGCAACCTGTCTCCATCTCCGTATCAGTCCCACTCTCTCTCAGCTCAGCAGGCATCGCCGATACTCTATCCGACTCTGTGAGCTATGGGTCAATATGCAAGTTGGCGGAACGAATAGCTAAGCAAGACGGTGCATTTGGGAGTGCGGAGGATCTGGCGGAGGGCGTCGCGGAGGGGTGCATGAGCGAGTTTGGGAGCGTACGAGAGGTCACCGTGCGGGTGCGCAAGCCGCGAGCTCTGCTGCATGCCAAGTCGGCCGGTGTAGAGATCACGAGATGGCGGGATCCACCGAAGGAGACACGGCCGGAAGACGTCTACTTCATCGAGGACTTGGCGTTGAGTACTATCATCGGCCTCAACCCGTGGGAGCGGTTGGAGAAGCAGATGGTCCACCTCGACATCTCGCTGCTCAAGCCTCCACGGGTCCGCGATACAAAAATGCCCGAGTTCGACTTCCGTACGCTAGCTACGCGAGTATCTGACGTGCGTGCCTTGTACTATCGTGTTCGGCGGGTATTCAATCAATTGGTTAGCATATCCTGCAATCCTCCTACCAAACCGTCGAGTCTATGGCAACAGCTACCGCTCAAATTTCTCTCTCATGCGACAGCACTGCTAGCGCCGTAACTGTCAAAGTCTCAAAGCCTAGCGCTCTCATGTTTGCCCGAGCAGCAGCAGTCGAGATTACACGCACGCCTGCAGACTTCACATTGGCGCCCATCGATCTTGGTACACTTGGTGTTCAGGATGGGAAGCATCGTGCGGTCCTCGCGCTGGGCTCGAATCTTGGCGACCGTGTTACGAACATTGAAAAAGCCCTCAAGCAAATCGAGGCTGCTGGCGTCAGAGTTGCAGATACTAGCTTCATGTACGAGACTGCGGCCATGTACGTGGAAGACCAGCCAAAGTTCCTCAATGCGGCCTGTGTGGTGAGTCGGTCACGCCCGCTCGATTGATCCGGGCTGATGGTTGGCTAGGTCGAGACGGATCTCGAGGCTGGTGCTCTTCTTCAATTGCTGAAGAAGGTCGAGGAAGATGTTGGCCGTACCAAGACCTTCCGCAATGGACCTCGGGTGGTCGATCTAGACATCATTTTCTTCAATGACATGAATGGCCGAATTCCGGCAGACGAAAACAACGGCTTCGAGCTCATTGTCCCGCATCCCAGACTGCAGGAGCGCGAGTTCGTGCTGCGACCGCTAGCTGAGTATGCATATCCATATCCATGATTGAGGCCAGCATATACTGATTACTTGTGCAAGCATCGTCCCCGATCTGGTACACCCAGCAACAAAGCGATCAATCCGCTCACTGCTGCAGTCTCTGGTACCTGGCGAATCGCCGATGTATCGCGTTCTGTGCTTCCCTGCCACTTCCAGCACAGCCCCGATCACTTGGCCATGGTCCTTCCGCACATACATTATGTCTATTATCAACTCAACGCCCGACTCGTTCTCCGATGGCGGCGTCCATTTCGTCACCTCTTCTAGTGACGAGTACAAGCAGCGGCTAGAAGTCGTCATGTCCCGTCACGAGCAGGCCGTAGCGGACGGTGCGGACATTCTCGACATCGGCGGGCACTCTACCCGGCCTGGAGCTGCGGAAGTGCCGCCGAAGGAGGAGGCAGCTCGCGTCGTCCCCCTCGTTCGTGAATACCGAGCGAGGGGCGGAGCCACACCGATCTCGGTGGACACGTTCCGCGCGTCGGTCGCTCGTGCCGCTATTGAAGCAGGCGCTAATTGCATAAACGATGTCCATGCTCTCACAAGGGATCCAGATATGCTGCGTACCGCTTACGAGCTCGCAGTACCAGTGATCATGATGCATTCGCGCGGCGATGCAGGAAAGGACAAGGACTACTCAGCATATCCCAGCGTAATGGAAGGCGTGCGCGCCGAACTGGGCGAGAAGATTGCACTGGCTCTGCTGAGGGGCATACGTCGATGGAACGTCATCGCTGACCCCGGTGTTGGGTTCTCAAAGACCGTCGAGGGCAATCTGAGCCTGCTTCGAGACCTACCTGCGTTCACAGCGCCTGATGACGAGCCTGGAAAAGCGAGGCATCCGCTGGATCGTCTACCAGTTCTCGTGGGTGCGTCTAGAAAGGGCTTCCTGGGTCAAATTACAGGCACGGAGGAGGTGAAGGAGCGGGTGGTGTCGACAGCTGTGGCATCGACGGCTGCTATACAAGGTGGTGCCGACGTTATACGCGTGCATGATACGAAGAAGATGAAAGAAGCGGCCAAAGTTGCGGACGCGCTGTGGCGGGCACCGATATGATCAGATGTAACGTAATGTATAATGCAACAACTTGGGATGATACATGCCAAACCAATCGAAGATTGCAAGCATGGACCGCGTCCGACGAAAGACCAGTAGCAACGCTCTGCACCATGCGACGATAGTCGGCGAGCCCGATCACGTCGCGCCTACCCGTCCACTTTCAAACCGGGAGGCGGGAACTGCGGGTTGGAAATGAGGAAGCCACCATCTGCACGCCAACGTCAGCTAGAGAAAACAGGGGAGAACACGTTCAAGCGAGACTCACCGACTGGGAAGCTCGCTCCAGTCACATACGTTGCCTCGTCCGAGCACAGCCAAGCGACCATATTGGCTACTTCTTGCGGGTCACCCGGCCTTGATATCGGCAGCCTGCTCTTCTTCTTGGTATGCACGTCCACGCCGTCCATCCCGGTCATAGGTGTCGCGATCAACCCGGGCGCCACAGAGCAGACGCGAATTCCATACTGCGCAAGATCCATCGCCATCGCTTTCGTCAGCCCGCCAAGTCCGTGCTTGCTTGGCACGTACGCGGTGGCCGCGACGCTCGGGGTATGCTCGTGAACGCTGGTGATGTTCACTATCACACCGCCTTCGCCTTGATCTACCATCTTGCGTCCCGCTCGTTGGGAAAGCACGAACGGCCCGTCGAGATTGATTGAGAGGACCTTGCGCCATGTCTCCCAAGGCATGTCAAGAACGGTGCCCCGCATTCCAATGCCGGCGCAGTTGACGAGTGCATCGATCCTCCCGAAAGCCTTGGTAAAGTCATCGATCACATCCCCGGCCTTTGGTGGGTCGGTCAGATCCAGGTGCCGGAGTTCCGCTCTTCTGCCGAGCCCTTGAATCTCAGAGACAACGGCCTGGCCCGCATCCTCGGAGAGATACCAACAGACACCCACGTCCCAGCCTTTCTTTGCGAGAGTGAGCGCGCATGCTTTGCCAATACCGGACTCCGAGCCCGTGACAATGGCGACTTTGGAGGGCATCGCCAAGCAAGAGCTGGCTAATGCAGGGAAGGAGGTCGCGTTCGTCTCTTGTTCTTATCCAGACCGGCGAGAGACCCTGGAACGGTGATGTCATGCCCAGCCGAGCTTGCGGCAGGTGGAGGAGCTTGAGGAGGTGGAGGACGAACATCACATTAGTCCTTCGCCAAGAAGTGAAGGTCTGGACAATTCGGTTGATGTTCATTCCATCCTTAAATTCTAGATACAGATATGCCAGGTACATACAGACACTGGAAGGATATCCCCAAGATAGCTCAGTGACCAGGAGGCTGCGGTACCGTCTGTCCGCGTTCTTCGACCTGCAGACCAGGAGGAGGGAACTGTGGGTTCGTGATGAGGAAACCTCCATCTACACAGAATATGTCAGAATAATTCGGAGTAAGACGAACATCGTGTACGCACCGACGGCGAAAGACGTTCCCGTAATATAGGCAGCATCATCGCTCGCAAGGAACGCAACCATCTTCGCAATCTCCCTGGGATGGCCAGGTCTCCCGGCAGGTAATCCTCGAACAACGTATTCGAACGACTTGTCCTCGTCCATGCCGTTCGCAGCCGTCGCTATCATTCCTGGTGCGACGGCGACGCAGCGGATGCCGTACTGTGCCATATCGATCGCCAGTGTCTTGGTCAACCCGCCCAGAGCATGCTTCGCGCTGTTGTAGATCAGGCTTCGGGGGTGAGGCGAGTGTTCGTGCACTGATGTGATGTTGACGATCACGCCTGGGCGCTTGTTCGCGACCCAGTACTTGCAAGACCGTTGAGATAGGAGGAAAGGCCCATCCACGACAATCGAGAATATACGGCGCCAGTCGTCCCAGTTGATCTCGAGGATTGTGCCCCTCCTTCCCACACCAGCGCAGTTGACAAGCAAGTCGAGGCTGCCAAATAGTCCGATGAAGTCGTCGACCAAAGACTCAGCATCAGGCAGCTTCGTCAGATCCAGGTGCAGCAGCTCTGATCGCCGTCCCAGCTCGCGTATCTTGTCCCGCACCTTCGCCCCTTCCTCCTCAGACCCGAACCACGTCACGCCAACATCGTACCCCCGCTCAGCAAGCTCGTACGCAATCTGCCGCCCTATGCCGGACTCTGAGCCCGTGACGATGGCGACCTTAGCTGTTGAGGTTGACATGCTGGGGGTATTTGGGACCGCGAGAATAAGCTGGGATGGTCGCGTAGACGGTCGTGAATGGTTTAGGAGCTGACAGCAAAGCGCAGGGTCATATAGAGGAGAGGCCCACCCGGTTGATACGATGAGCAGTCGGGTGGACCTCCTGAACAAAGCGGTCCATACGGGCGCGCTGCCGGCATTACCCCGGTGATAGCGGTACCCTCGTGCATTCCAATCGTCGTCGCGTGCTCACCGGGTTGGCGCCCACACTGCAACAGGTTGCCGTTTTGACGGGCAGGGGTGCGAGGAGCCACAAAGGATAATACCACAAGGAATCTGATTCTGTCCTAGGCAGAACATCGTCACATATGAGGGGGGAAAGCTAGTAGGAGTAGTGTGATTTGCTCGTTATAGATGACCCACATCTACTGGAGCGAACCACCTCGTCTAGTGTTCCCTTACCTTATGTTTGCTCGAGGCACTCCTTCAAGCAAGCAAGCGGTAGGAGAACACAGCATACAAGTGATACAGGCGGAGAGAAAACGCAATGCTGAGGAATACAGTCTTGCGGTATGAAACTGTGGGTTGCATACGGCAAGACGGGAAAGGTGCGCAATGGATGGTATCAAAGGAAAAGTGGATATCAAAGCGAAATCGTGAGCCGCAGAGACTACACAGCGATCGTCCTTGCGGCTGGCGAAATTCTTCACGGGGATGGGGAGTAGTGTAGCGAGCGGGCGGGCGTGTTGTATCCCAACCAATTCAAATGCACAGAGCATCCGATAAGCAACCTGGCCGAATAACTAACCGTTCTTCGGGCCTTCAGATGTGGCAGCTAGGCTGCGCTGCAGTCGATATTCCACGAGTGATTTCAGACGGCTTATCGGATGCTTCGTACATCAAAACCGGTTGAGATACAGCAGAAGTCGTGGAGTCTTCATCGGTAAGAAGGGATGGATGATAGTCACTTTAGGCACCGTCAGTGCACCCCATGTCGTCATGCGAGGTAGACGGGTGGTCCTCACAGCATATTTCAGGTAGGCGATCGCTTGTCGTGCGGCTTCGTTCTTGGCAGCCTTCTTGGTCGGTGCCTGTGCGCTGCCAACGATCTCTTCTCGCCCGTTATCGTTCTGGAGCCAGGCTTCAACCGTCCACAGCGGGGTCGTCTTGTTACCACCTGTCTGTTGAAACTCCCACCGTACTGCCTTTCCACGTTGGATGAGACATTGGTTGAAGTACGAGAGCTGACCGGATTCATTGCTGGCAGCTGCGAAGCGGTACGGGGAAGGCGGAGCAGAGTTGACGGTGGGCGTTCGAGTTGCGGAATACGCGCTCGTCGGTCGCGGTGTAGCAGGAGGGGCAGCCAGCAAAGGAGTAGACGCCGATGGAGGCAGGGGAAGGCGGATAGCAGTTGGGGTGCGAACCGCCGTCACTGGCTGCTCTGCCGATGTAGCGGGCAAATCGCTTCTTGATTGCGGCGATTTGCCCGTTACGATCGATTCAGCAACCGCTGGCGGCAGAGCGGTGATCATATGATCCGCCACCTCCTGCGCATAGGCCTCTTCTATTGCTGGTTTCAGAAGCTCCTTGAGCCACTCGTAGACCGGGTCAAAGTGGTAATGCCTATCCCGGTACAATCCGCCGACGTATGCCTCAAACAAGTCCCCCTAAACATCCTTAAGACACTCGTTCTTTCATCCAACCGCATCACATACCTGAACAGTGACGGACCTCCGGAGCTGAGCCTCCTGAGCATGGGAGACGGCAAGCTTGAGGTTCATTCCATAATCCACGGCGTGCTTGGCGAGGGAGATATTGTTGACGACACGAGTTCTAACTTTCTACATAGGCATGCACGGTGAGCGCCGGGGAGATGTAGGATCGAGGAATACCGGCGTACACTAGCGGGTCCCACACGCAGACGAGGGTACATCTCGTCAATCAACCTCGTCACGGACAGCTGGATGACCGCATCACCCAGATGCTCGAGACGCTCGTTATCGGGGAACAGGTCTTCGGGAGAGTCCTCGAACAAGGCAGTTGATTTACCGAGAACCGAGCGATGCATGAATACCTGGTGCATAAGATCAGTGGAAGTCACGGTCTGAGAGGTCGGGGGACGCACCTCGAGCATGATCTCTCTCGACTGTATCCTCGGCAGTTCAGGGAGCCGTACGAGCTGTCCATCCGCTTGCTCTGTAGGGTGAGGGACCACTTGCGTTGCTTGCTCTGGTGCATGGTTCACTGGCGTTTGGGGTTGGTCTCGTGCTGATGCCTCCTCATCGTCGGACTCTACGGTAGAGCGTACGGAGTCAAGATCCGCATCTCCAGAAGTCTTGGTGGTTAACCTCCTTCATGCCCATCAGCAGAGCAAAACAGATGGCATCTTATGACAAGGACGCACAGTGAGGAAACCTGGTCCGACAATACCGTGGCGGCATCGTCCCATCCATCGACGTCGGGGTGGTTGTGGCCCATACGGGCATGCTCAAGTTGAGTGAATCCGCCGTGCGCAGCAGTATACAAGGGTTGTGGGGGCAACTTGCACGTGTCCAAGGTATGTTACAAAGTGTACAGCCAAAGCGATGGATATATGTAGTGTGCGAGAGTGAGCAGGAAGACGACAACATGAGGGTTAAACGTGACTGGTACGCGCTTCTCGTCGTTTGCGCTGGCGGGGGCGGTGAGTCGTGCTTTCCCGGTACATTGATGGGCGCCTTTCGTACAGCATAATATCCCGGGTTCCCACGTTAGCATAGCCAGCAGCTAGTAACATTGGAAAGTCCAATAAGTCGTGCAAATCCGTGTATTCCATCGCTTATTGGTTCTGATAGAGGAGTCTGGTGAGAGATGATCGTGTCACGTGCCTGTTTCTACGTTTATTATTTGGGAAAATGGACAGGTTCTCGCCCTTTCCCGCAGCAAGAAATACGAGACCATTGGACATTGCCGAACACAATTCCCGGACTGGCTTTCAACTCGTGGATCTCATTCGCAATATACAAGTGAGGGAGGTTCAGAAGAAAAGAAATCAAAGTTCAACCATTCTAGTCAGAAGCGACCCTCCTGATGGTCCTCCTCTCCCTATCACCAACAACCTTGACCTGTCCCTCCGTCTCGAGGTTCCTGATAACGTCTGCAAACTCCGTTGCGTCCACAGGAACACTACTCTGCTGTCCGAGTAGCTTGATGACCTCCGTCCACCTGATGCCGCGAGAGGCGGCGCTGCCCTGCGAATCCAGCAAGCCGAGAACGGCCCGCTTGAGATCGCCTTGCATACGCCGCTGCTGCTGGCCAACCCCGGTGTTGATGAGCTCCATGTCGATCAGGCCCGTACGAGGATCAGTGGCGCTCGTCCGGATTGCTTCTTGCATCAGGCGGTTCGCTTCTTCGACATCGGAGACTTCGACCTGCTCGGAGAACCGCATCCGTGCGTGTGCCTCGGAGAGACGGATCATGCTTTCTAGCTGACGTGTAGTGGCGGTTATACGACGCTGGCCGGAGCGCGGGTCTTCACCGAGCTTGCGGAGGTCGACATAGGCGCGGACGAGGGCTTCGGAAGCGGCGGCTGTGATCTGAGGATGGATCTTCGAGCGAGCATAGGAGATATATGCAGTGAGGAGTTCCAGCGGCTATATGGACATATGAGCCAAACTCTCACCCTTCCAGAGCACCACTTACGATGATATCTGTCCCACCCGTTTCAGGCGTATCCTCCAGATACAACCCAACAAGATGCTTGGCCAGCCGCCTATCAGCGACCTCGTCTACCTTATCCAGGACAAGATACAGCAGATCGAACCGCGACAAGAGCGTCGGCGGGAGATCGATATTCTTCGTAATGGGCCAGTTGACGTTATATCTCGACCCGACTGGGTTAGCAGCCGCAAGGATAGAGGTACGGGCGTTCAGGGTGGTGATAATGCCTGCTTTGGCGATGGAAACGGTTTGTTGTTCCTATCACACTGCGTCAATTTCATCGTTTGCTAGGTGCAAGAAGGGAAGCCGTACCATGACTTCGTGAAGAACACTCCTGGTAGCGTCCGACATCTTGTCAAACTCGTCGATACAGCACACACCGCCGTCACTCAGCACCAACGCGCCAGACTCAAGGACAAGCTGCTTCGAGTCGGGGTCACGGGTGACATATGCTGTCAAACCGACAGCAGACGAGCCCTTGCCCGAGGTGTATACTCCACGAGGGGCAATTTTGTGCACGTACTGATAACTATCAGTCGCATTCTGAGGCGTCGGAAAAGAAAATGCTTACATGCAAGATCTGACTCTTACTCGTACCAGGGTCACCGACCAGAAGGACATTAATATCGCCCCTATACCTCGGCCCGCCCCCGCCTCCACCACGGGCAATACTCTTATTAGTACCTCCGAAAAGCTGGAGCAAAATCCCCTTCTTCACATCGTCCATCTCCCAGATACTCGGCGCCAAGCTGCGGGCAAGGACGTCGTATATGTCCGGCCTCTGCGAGAGCTCGCGCACTTTCTGTTCCATCTCTGCTGTCCTTGATAGGCCGTCGGCGCCTTCTGCGCCGCCGGTTGCGGCTGACCCAGCTGCGTGTTCGGCTTCGTCGGCTTCTTCGCCGCCTACACCGATGGCACCGGGGACTTTACCCTCGCTTCGCGTTGAGGCGTCGAACCCAAGGCGTTGGGAGTTGGCCCGCTTGACATGAACAATGTCGAGGTAGGTCTTGAAGAGGGATTTGATCACCCGTTGACGGGGGTTGACCCGCACCGGGATGGAGCGGAAGATACCCGTAACGGTTAGACGATCACCGGGTTTGGCGAGGTCGACCAGCTCGTCGTATACGCAGAGCGAGACCGTATGCGGAGTTTGGCCATCGGGGACCTTATCTATTCATGACGGTCAGCATGTTACAAAAAGAAAGAGAGGGAGAAACGAACCAGGCGTCTCCTGCAAGCGGATAATCTGCCTATCGGCAAATTCGCTCCGATTATGAATAAGGCTCATTGTGCCCAAGCTCTGGCAGACATCGCGTGGGCAGCGAGCGGGCTCCTCGATCCTTCCTCTGTCAATCTCAACCTGCACGGTATGCGAGCACGTCAAGCAGCGGAAAAAGGCCTGTTTCATATCCGGTATGATGGGCGTAGCACGGATGACAAGACCCTTGATGGAGACGAGCTTGTCCGTATCTTTTTGTTTGTGAGCTGACGTTCTACCTGAGAAGGAGAACAAGCAGCTTACCACTTGGGTTCAGGTCGCGCATGTTGACGGGCTCGATCCCGAACGGCCGGACTTTGTATACTTTCCCCTCGATCTCGCGGATCTCTTCTTCGCCCAGGTCGCCTTCCATCCCCTCCATCCCGTTCTCCTTGTCTTCAGCAGCGAGGAAGATCATCGCGTCCTTCAGCGCCGTATCCATCACAGGGATGATCTCCTGGGGATACTTAAGCAGCTGGCTATGCAATTTCCTTGTCGCAGGCCAAGCAAGCAAATTCTCCGCATCGAGGTTGAGGTTCGTCTGCCCCGTCAAGCGCATCTTGCGCAGATAAGTCTGGTAGAGCGGGACTTCGCCATCTTCCGGTCTTGCAAGGGGGGGATGGGCGATCCCCTTCGCTGCGTCATGTGCGCGCCGATACTTGGGCTTGAACTCGCGCAGGAAATCGGAGAAGACCTTCATAGCCTCCATAATGCTGACATTCGTGCCCCACACGACGCTGGTCACGTCATCGAAACCGGACGAAGCGGTCTGGGCATTGGAGAGCTGCGGTTCAGCCGGCCCAGATGAGGGCGGCAAGAACGTCGATGAGGGCTCATGGGCGGGGGTGGCGGGGACGCGGGAGGCACGTGCGCGTGCTTGGGCTTGGGAGAGGAGGTGTGGGGAGGAAACGGAGTGGATGTCACCTCGCCTTGAGCGTCTCGGGGTGGGAGTTTGCTCGCCATCAGCGGGGGCTCCGCGTACCGTTCCGGCGGACCTGTGTTCATCAGCGGGCGGTCCTTGAATGTAGGAAGAGGGAAGGACATACGAAGGCGGGAAGAACAACGGCTCGGCACTACTATTCGGCCCCTGACTCCCCTGCGTCCCCCTTGGCGTCCTGCCCATCCCCGGGCTAGAACTAGGAAACGCCAAAGGGCTGCTCGTCATCCCCTGCGAGCCCCTAACAGAGCGAGGGTTGTTCTCCTTCCCTGCTATGGCGCGTCTGGCGACGCGTGATCCTGCCGGAGAGGACTTTGCGGGTGATGAGGAGGGGAAGAAGAGGGGTTCGTCGCCTTCGGATTGAGGGGGTGGCTGGTTTGCATTTTGGGTTGGGAGAGGGTCGAGTTGCATGTCGCCCTCGGAGGAGGGGACATAGTGTGGGCTGGACATCGTTTCGCGCTCTGAGCAATTGACAGTTACAACGGAGGACCGAGAGTTGTTGTTCGGATTAAGTAGAAGGTGGAGACAAGCAAGCTGAAAATGAGAGACTTAGTAGCTGAGCAGGACGTAAGGAGAGAGCGTAGCGCGAGAACGCGTCGCGTCGCGTCCGTACATGACCCAAATGCCTCCGTCTCAGCACAGCCACATACCGACGCGTCCCAGTTCTGCTTCCGGTATCGAAGGTTCTCTTTAGAACGCGTCCTGCGCCCCGTTGTCCGGCCTGACTGTGGCAGGAGGAGCAGGAGAGTGTAACGAAGAGAGTGTATTGCCCATACTCCCGTACCAAGTAAAAACATAACGAGCGACTAGGTGCGCCTCTCTCCCATGGAGGGGAAAGGTCAGCAACAAGAGTTGTAGCTAAGCAGAAAGAAGTAAATGAAGTAGCCAAAAAGAATGAAGCGCGTCGTGCAATCGCGTGAGCGTCTCGTACAGCCTACAAGGGAGCCAGCTCCCTGAGTGTCCGGTGTCCGTTTCCGTTTCTTTTCGTCGGAAAGGCTAGAGTGCCAGTGCGAGGACGATGCAGCCCACGAGACCGACGAGGTAGGCAGCGCCCTGGGAAGGAGCAGCAACGCGAGGGAAAGCAGCGCTCTTCGCCGCGCTACCAGCGCTCCCGCTCGCCTTTGCTCCGCTCGCGGTCTGCGAGCCCGACGCAGCAGGCGTGTTGCTCGCCGCGTGCGTTGTCGTGCTCGGGCCCGAACTGATCGACGACGCGCCCGGAATGGCCGCGGCGCCCGTAGCGCCATTTACCTGGGCCTGGACAGAGGCGTTGAACGTGCCGGTCATACCGGTCAGGGTGAACCGGGCGGAGAACTGCTCGTACGGGTAGGCGGGAGTAGTGGGGTCGTGGTATGCCAGCGAGGTGAACCGGATGAAGTAGGCATTGCTGTTGGGTCCGATGGTCGGATCGACTGTGAATTGGATCGAGGCGGTCGTGGCGACATTCACGCTGCCGATGATCATCTGCAGGAGTGTCTGTTGCTGGGTATTGCCCTGTATGCGCGGAAGCCAATTAGCCTAGAAATTCTCTAGGAATGAAGGAGGAAGAACGTACGGCGTAGATGCCAACGCTAGCAGCCCCGATAGTTGCCAGACTGGGTGCGGTCCCATCATCCTCCCAGGAAATCGTAGCCGTCTGGCCACCAGTGAAAGTCGTACTGGCCACAGGGTCGGTAACGTAGATAGTCGCGAGCGCAGTCTGAGCGGCAAGCAGGAGCGCGAGGAGCGGGGCAAGGCAAGTGGTCTTCATTTTTCTCTTTCTTTTTGTTGCTACGCTGGCTTTGCTTGGTTGGTAGGGGTTGTAGAAGTTGGAGATGGTAGTATCAAAGAGCGACAGATGAACGAGTGGCTGTAGCTTGCAAGCTAGTCAAGGTTGATCAAGCAGGAGGAAGGGGGCGAGGGAGGCGTAATGTAGCGATTTTCGCTGAAAAGGGGCGGAGGGGAATGATGTTTGTTTTGTGGAAGCTGACCCGGTGGACGGGGCTCGTGCGGTTATACCCTATTGGCGGAGTTTAAAGTCGGACCCTTAGGAATGGTGGCATGGCATGAGGCGTGCCAGCGCGGTCCCCTTTTCTGCGTTTCCTCCGGCCGGGTCGGATCGCGAGGTAGGCACAGCGATGCCGAAGACGGAGAAGGGGTTCCTGGCGATCGTGTGCGAGGTGGGTGGCTATTCTTGGCTAAGTAGTTGCTATCTTGGGTCCAGTTATTGATGCCAGAAGGTAGTTCAACATCAGCGCAGCGAAACATTCCAAAGTCGCAGTTCTGTCTTAGTCATGTCTGTCTCGATTATTGTACAAGCTGCATTCATTGTGCCTGCTAGTCATCAACTATCAAACCTCTCTTCCCCTCTTCTCCACTGCTCCTCTTCTCCGTGGATTCCGTATCCCGACAAACCAGCCTAAACCTTCTTCTCCTCTTCTCCGACCTTCCCCTCAGCCACCACCGTCCCATCCAGCTCCTTAACCACCTACATCACCACAACCATCATCAGCAACTCTTCTTGAACCTGAGTAGGGAAGGGAGTTGAACGTACCTCTTCCTGCAACTCTCGGAGCCTGGCTTGATCCTTTCCGATAAGGCTGACTGTGACCCCTACACGGAAATCGGGATAGCTGCCAACTCGGATGCCTTCTGATTTAGTGCGGTTCGCGAGCTCGGTGAGGAAGGGCGCTATGGAGGATTCAGGTCGACTATGAAATGGTCAGCATATGTCGACACAGTCGCGGCGACGTGAGATGGAAAGAAGAAGAAACACACTTGGTATGGATGAGATGGCGGAATGGTCGCTCGCTGGACGGAGGCAGCGGCAAGTAGGGCGTAAGCCCCATGAGCATCTCGTTGAACAGCCGCGGGATCCCCGGGAAGATACACAACTTTCCCTCCAGCCTAACGACCGGCTGTGCTCAAACCACCTTCGATCAGTCCGGTCCCAACAGCGGAAGTTGTACAGGCGAGGCGCACCACCCACAAGTCCTCATTACAAAACAGCACCTCCCCCTTCGCGGGAAACAGCGCCATCCTCAACCTCGCCTTCTTCTGCTCTTCCGTCTGCTTGCTCAAATCGTACCTCCCCTTCGAGAACTCCGTCATCCGTCTAATACACTCGTCGTTATACACCAATTCCTGGCCGAACGCAGCTGCAAGAGATTGGTAGGTGATGTCGTCGTGCGTTGGCCCAATACCGCCAGAGGTGATCACGAAGTCGTAGTTGTTTACCATGCGGCGGGCGGCTTCCACTCTGTTCACGCAGCCGACGCATCAATATGGTCATCATCTGAGGGAGAAAGAGGCGTCGAGACGCACATGTCTTCCTCCTCGTCGGGGATAACCTCGATCCGCTTCAGCTCGATACCGAGATCAAAACAGAACTTCGCAAAGGTGTTCGAGTTCTTGTCATGCGTCTTGCCGTTCAAAATCTCGTCGCTAGCATATATGTCGTTAGCATGTGTTGAACTCGCACAAGAGTACAGAGCATTGCAGAATTGTGTGACGGATGTTGCCCTGCGCCGCAGCCTCACTTCCAGCTCTGGCATGCAGGCCCATACCGAGCAGAGAATATCAAGGTTTTGCTTTTGCCCGATAGGCAACCAGTGGACTCTGGCAGCCGTGGCCATCCCAATCCACTTTCCGCGGTACATCTCATGCCATCCCTCTACAGGTTCTGACATGCTCCTTCCTGCTCTCAACCGAAGGAGATGCTACGCACCCAATGATCAAACACCCCGCAGTCCTGATAAACTTCCCCTCCCCCAGCGGATTAGGCGGGATAGGTGTCCTAGGGAAAGTGACTTTCGGAGGCTCGGGTTTCTGTTCGGCTGGGGTGGCGCCTTCTACCACTGGGGGAGTAGCGGTGCTCGGTGTTGTGGTCGACATGCTGCGTTGTTTGTGTAGACAGAAGGGGCTAAAGGTGATCAGAGAGGAGGGGCGCGATAGTAGGCGAGCAGGTCGAGCGAGGGAACGCGAAGAGAGGACACGCAGATGGAGAGGTGTAGGACGGAGGAGCATACACCCTTCAGCTTAGCGCACGAGCAGTCCAAGGCAGTAGTTACGGTAGATAAGCCACAGGTCACGGATTTGTAAGATGGGTTGGACGGCGTGCGTTGCTGGACAGCTCGCCTGCTGGGTGATGGTGGGAGCGGACTGGCTGGGGTTCGGAGGTCGGCCGATGACGACTGTTGGACCCTGGCTTCTCCAGGCGATCGGGCAGCAGCGATCACGTGCTATCGATATGCAACAGTCATACCGAGCGAGTAGTTTATGAGGGATACAGTATCCTGCCTCTGTTCCCGTCACATCTTGCCTTAGTCTTTGCCATCGTCATGCCTGGACCATCGCACAGCACAAGCATTACCACTGGGATAAAGCCCAAGTTCGGCCCTTGGACCACCGAAGACGACATGATCGAGACTCTGATCGACGCCTACGTTGGCTTCCAGAACATCGCAGACCAGTACTGGGATCCGCTCCCCGTCGAAGTCCGGGTGGCTGCGGCGGACACTGTCAGTAAGGACGTCGGAGGTCAGGTTCTCGCAGAAAGTCCCACGGACCCGCCGTCAGGCATGGGACGATGGAATTGGCTCAATACAGGCTACGAGGCGTGTCATGCATGGCCTGAATCTTCTTTGTACCCCCCCGGGTCACCTGAACAGTAAGCCTACCCATCCTGGTTTATGCTATCGAGAGACTTATATTTCTCTTGCAGCTGGGCTTTAGGACTCAGCCTCCGCTTTTCTTGGGTAATGAATCTCACCACGTTCATATGGGAGTATTTCAACGCCGCCAATATCATCCCAGTTGCGCGCATGGAGATGTGAGTCATGCGTCCAAGAACTTGATGATGCAGCCCTTGCTCAATCGTTGCCAGGTATGAACGCTATCCGCATCTAGGCCAGGGGACCGATATGGCGGCGAGCTACAGAGAACGTCTACAACGGGGCCCTCGCCGAGAGGGTTTGATGGGTCGGCGCGTCATTTACAGGGAGGAGGATGGCCGCGAGGAAGAAGTCCTGGTCGCCTCCTACGGGCACGATTATGCGGATGGGCCTTACTATCGCCTACGGATGCGGGACGGAGAGAAGCGCACGGTGGACGGCGAATGGTTCGAGGCTAGATTCGTACGCGTTTGCCAGTGACTCGCGACTTTGCCAGACTCGCACAGATTTAGGAAGCAGGGAGAGAGAACATGCAGAGAGACAGGTGCAGGACGCAGCAGCATACACCCTTCAGCACAAGACCAATCTGGCAATAAGGGAGATACTCTAGCTAGCCAAATTGCGGATTTGTGAGAGGTGTTTGGGGGGTAATAGTTGACGGGGGGACAGCTGAGGTCGGCCGATGACGGTTTCCGGACTCTGACTTCTTCAGGCGATGGGCAGCAGCGCTCACCCGCCCAGGCTATGGTACCGTACCGAGTGAGCGAGTGGTTCATCACGGTATAAGATAGTTATCGTACATCCCGCCTTCCTCCAATGCTATATGTTCTAGTACAGATGACCAGTTACAGGCTCTTGCAGATCATCTTCCCCCTCCTAGCTTGCATATCACACAGCCCCACCTCGACCGGCATAGCGATCAGACTAGCCAACAAGATCCCGCTCGTATCCCCAAACCCTATGCTCCCGATCCTGAACTCCCTCTCCTGTTTCCTCCTTTCCGCATCTCCTGCCCCATTCGCCGTGCTTGATGTAGCTGAAGTAGCGGAGGAGGTCTCTTGGGAAACGTGGTAGAACGCGTTCACGTATGCTAGACCGCCGCAGATCCCTTCGAGCGAGATGAGCGCGAATACCAGCGGGACGGAAGTGACTGAGTGCGCGTCGGAGGAAAGGATCCCGCGGGCGGATTCGTATGCCAGAGTGAGGAGGATGAGGAGCTGGGCGGCGCTGGGGATGGGGAGAAAGCGGGACGGAATGGGGGGAAGGCCGAGGGATAGTGAGGAGCGGGAGAAGAAGACGAATGTTTGGTAGACGAGCTGTGTGCATGAGCGTGAGCATCTGAAATTGGGAGAAAACGGTGAGAGAAGGACGCACCTGCCAGAGCGGGTAGTAGTCTCGCACGGAATGGATGATCCAGGCAAGAATAGGATGCTCCGGAGCAGTAGGAACTGGATATACCAGCGTCGGGCTAATCCCCTGATTGATCGTATACTCGAACGTATACACGCAGACTACCGCATCCCCTTCAGTCAACACACCAAGAAATGATCCGAAGGACGCACAAAGCGGTAAGATGTAACGTAACAGCAGCGGCCTAACGAGCACCCATTTATCCCGCGCGCTTAGCGCGGGGCTCACAAGCTTGCTCTCCATCGCGTCCGCTTCGACGGCAACATCGTCCGCGTCTTCCGTGGGGAGCGGCGCGTAGTTGCTACCCTCCGAAAGAGGAGAGAAAGCGCTCGGCCTTGGAAGGAGCAGGTGATACGTGAGGGGCATGGTGAATGGCAGCACCTGTCAATCGCTTTCAGCATCGTTTTCAAAGGTAGGAAGGGAGATGAGAAGGGTGACGTACAGAAGAAATACCGACGCCTGTTTTCACACCGAGCGAGCGGAGAACCCACCACAGTCCTGCACCTACTAGCCCAGCAGCACCCGTGCCGCTTGCGAAGTACCCCAGTCCCCGCCTGTCCTCGCCGGAAGCGTTGTACGTCGTTGACAGTTGGAGGTAGGTGAGTTCGCCCAGACCAGAGGAGAATGACGCCAGCGCAATCCCCAGTAGGCGAAGTGTGAGAGATTCGAATGCAGCCACGACCTGCCAGAGCATTCTGGTCAACATTGGCTGGACGAGCAGAGTAGGCAGACGGAAGGCGTACGATCATCCCCCCAAAGCTCAGCAGCGTACAGCCCCACACGCGCCTCGCGTATCTTATCCGACCTTTGAGCGCGTAAGGCCAGACGACCTTGCTCACCATGGCCGGCGCAATGTTCGCGAACGCTACGATCCCCTTTGGCGTTTGGGGCGGCACGAGATCGAGCGCAGCGGAGAGGATGATGACGTATAGGACGTTGTTAATAAGGCCGAACAGCCAGAAAGATAGGGCCAGCCGTGGTCGGGCGTGCTTGAATTTGGAGGATAGCGTTGAGGAGGGCGAGGAGGGCGGCAGGAGAGGAGACGCGACCGCATTGTCGTCGTCTGCGGACGGTATTCGTGTATCGGAGGACATGGTTCGTAGCGCGTAGGATGGTGGTGATGACGATATGGTGACCGTTGGCTCTTGTTAACCTCTTGTTAACCGGACAGCATTCGATGATGATCCAGAAGATGCCGATCAAGCTCACCAAAGGGGTTGGGCTCCTGAAGTGATGCGCAGCATAGGACGACCAGAGACGAAGGTCGCGCGCGCCTCCGCTCGGAGATAATACTTCGGGTTGTCCCGACCTTAATGCCGAGACAGGTCCGGCGTCTGCACGGTCAGTGATCACTGATCAGTGAGGGTGCGATGGTTTCGACGGTGAGCGGGCTGCATGGTTCCAGTCTATATATCATCGACGGTCCCATAATGTCAAAACCTCTCGTCCGTTTTCCATACGACTATACGACATTGCATTCCCAGAAGTTGGGTAACTACGCGAATCCGACCTGAAACAGTCATGCTCAACCAACACGTCATCACTAGCCCCAACTCTTCAGCGCGTCGCGTCCCTTGCGCATGTAGTACTGTTGTCAGGCTCTCCGAGTGAACTGGCATCAATGAAGCTATGGACTCCACTCCAAACAAGTTCAGCATCTCAACTACCGATCAAGATCTAATCGACGCTTTGGCAGAAGGCTATGTCGACCTCCACCTGCGTATTACCTCACGCTTCTTCGAGTTTCCGTCTGAGGAGCGCCTTGCGGCTGTGGAGACGATTAGAGAACAGCATGCCGGCAAGACGCTCGTACCTGCTGCGAAGGATACAAGCGAGGAGAGCGCATGGGAGTGGCTCAACACGGCCTACATGGCGTGTAACTCATGGCGCACGTCTTCCCCTTTCGCGCGGGAGTCGAAGGAATAGTAAGTATATGTCTTATCCCCACTGTCGTTCGCTTGATCTACCGTCATCAACCAGCTGGGCATACGCATTCACATTGGCCATGAACTGGCTCATAGTCCTCGAACGCTTCTGTTATCAACACGGCGATGGGGAAAGACTTGTTCCCGGTGCTCGCATAAAGTCGTGAGTTATGACCTTGTTCTAGTCCTGGTTCTAGTTGGTTGACGAGTATCAGTATAAGAGAGCATAATATCACTGGTAATCCTGATGATGCCAAGCCATTCGAGCTGGGTCTTATGAGATCTGCCCGTCGTCGACGAGGATCGAAGACGTGAGTTATTCACAGTGAAACATCCCACAGCCGTCATCCATTAAACTCATCGTCTTTTGCTACCCCTGTACTACTAGGTCAAAGGAGCGAACAATTCCCCGTGATGGACCCGGAGACGCCATTTCGCGAAGGCAAAAGGTGGAAAGCGCGCGCTCCCGCCGCAATTCAAAGGCGTACGTTGTGCTCGCGTGGACAATCAAGAAGTGTTCTCTGAATCAATGTAGTGGGCAGCGGAGCGGGACGTCAAATGAGCCACAAGCATGCACCGGCGGCGGACAGATGGGAGGTGCCATCCCACGGCGTGCAGGTTTGATCGGCTGCGTTGTCCTGTATGAAGAGAACGGTGTCCAGAAACGGGTCGAGGTCGCCTCGTATGGGGAAGACTTCGTCGATGGGCCGTATTATCGCCTGCGGAGTAGTGATGGATCTCAGCAGATTGTCCATGCTCAGCTGTTTGATGCCATGATCCGAGAGGTTGCCTGTCCTAATGACAGGTTGTAATGAAGGGTAGTAATTTAGGGTAACGACCGACTTGGTTTTCCTTTTCCCGTCTCCCTATGTCGACCGCTCATTGAGATCGTGGCCTGCGGAAAAATCAGCTAGCGTCGCCGTTTTGCACTCCCAGAACCTGTCGTTGCCGCATGACTTGGATTGCTGCGGCAGAGCCTGGATCGCCGGGCAGGTTTAGAGGTGCACTGAGATGGAGCCAAGGTTCGATTGCCGGGTTCGGCCCATGACCATGTGCCCAGAACGGATGCCTGACTCATATATGACTCCTCCTCTGCGCGTACTACTCTAGCCGCATACGGTAGTTGACAGCACAATTCTTGCTATAGCTCTGTGCTTGGAAGCGATACGAAATGCAGCACAATTCTTGCTATATCTCTGTGCTTGGAAGCGGTACGAACTGTTGGGGCTGATTTACGAAAACAATCTGGACTTTTATCCACTGTCATCATTTCGATCGTTGCCTACTTTCCAACCACCATTGACTCGACACTATGCCGTCCGGGCCGAGGTCGACCCGCGCCCCTTCCGAGGCTAGCTCTGCCAACAGGTTTCATTCTTCTACCACGGAAGGCGACATGATACGAGAACTGACTCAGGCGTATGTCGACTTTCAAGAAACTTCCGAGCGCTACGCCAAGTTCCCCGTTGAGCAGCGCCTTGCTGCCATGCAGACGGTCGAGCAAGCGTACGGGAACAAGACTCTTGCGGACAACGGGGTCAACGAGGCGAACCCAGAGAGCAAATGGGTCTGGCTCAACCAGGTGTACACTCGATGCCATAGCTGGCCCGGTAGCTCCCCCTATCCACCCGAGTCGGCCGAGCAGTAAGCATTCATCTGAGTTGCTGTGCAGAATAAGTGACATTCCGTAGCTGGGCATTGGGACTCTGCTTGGGTCTGAGCTGGACTCAGAACCTTCACGCTTTCTGCTACCAGTACTTTAAGGGCACCAGAATTATAAACGCAGCTCGGCTGAAGACGTGGGTGTTTCCATTCTCACTGAGTTATCCTCGCTGACTATCCGCAGACTGGAGGAGCACAGAGCGCCTGGTGAACCCATCGATGCGGCACAAAGATACAGGGACGCCCTACAGATGCCTCCTAGGCGATCCGGCCTCATTGGTCGTGACGTTGTCTTTCAGGATGACGGAACCGTGTTCAAGGATAATAAGGAGAATCAAGTCAGAGTAGCGTCTTACGGCGAGGACTACCTTGAGGGGCCATATTACCTTTTGGAGAAGCCCGATCATTCGCTGCAGAACGTAGGCGCGGAATGGTTCGATTCGAGGATCCGCCGTACTCTGTGATCGCGGGATATTAGAGCAGGGAAGAGATGCCAAGATCGAGGTCTGGTGGAGAAATCTGGTCTAGTACGCCGGAACGTTTTGCTGCTTCATGATTTCTTACCAAGTTCCCACAATTATTCGATACCTATTCTTCAATCTCATGACATATCATCGAAAATGGTAGCGAGTGGCTATAGTAGCCAGCGGTTAACTCGAGACCGAAGTTGACGGAGACGTGTAGAGCAACACGCTTCTAGGTTGACTTAACGTTTTCAAACGAAACCGTTCTGCACGAGTCCAGTCCGCAAATCCTTCTTCTCGTATTTGAGTTCTGTTAGGTCAAAGCTAGTACGGCCATGAGCAGTAGCTGCATACCATGTACTTTCATGCACTGACAATCATGCTGCCCTTGCTTGACGAGCCTCTTCGTGTCCAGCCGGAGCAAGCGGGACAGTTTCGTCGCGCTTCACCTCCCTGCCCCACTCCTCGCTTACTGGCGTATTCATCTGCAGTTGCCGCATACCGGCACAGGTTATCATGCCCACCCCACACAGGCCAGCCGTGATCTTCCAAAGCGTCGACAAGCTCTGCACGAAGGCGTCTCGCACCTGGTCCTGTAGCGGCTGGGGAAGAGCAGCGATCTGGGGAATGCCGGCATAAGCTATGTCGACGCCACCGGGGAGGAGTGTGCCGAATGCTGGGGGAAGGGACCGTCGCAGTTCGTTCTGCAGTACTGCTGCACCGATGGTGACACCTAGCGTGTTGGCAGCCGTGTGGATAAACGCGAAGAATGACAGCGCATGCGCGTTTTTGCTGGCTGGCAGAGGTGCAAGCACGGGGAATTCGGAGCTGATCCAGAGAACGCCCATCCCCGCTGCTGTCAGCACCTGGTAGCCCACCCACTGAGCAGTCGTACTGTCCTTCGTCAAGGTCGAGAGGAGGACGAAGCCGATGATCGAGATTGCCCACGCAGCCCAATTCTGTATGACGTAGTGATTCGAAAGGGCGACACTGACCCCGGCTGCAATGGAGAATGGGGCGATGCATAGCGCAGTCGGAAGGGACATGACGGAGGAGCGGAGAGGGGATGCCAGCATCGAGCTTTGGAAGAAGACGGGCAGGTAGTACAGCAGTAGAATGGAGACGAGGCCGTGGACGAAGTAACCCGCATAGCCGGATAGAGCGGTCGGGTTGGCCAGGATCGACAGAGGCACCATCGGCTCTCCAACAACGAAGAAGACTTCGTATACCAGGAAGACGACGATGCCGATCAGGCCGATGGATAAGGGAACGACAATTTGATAGGACGACCAAGGGTGGTCCACGCCGCCTTGCGTGAGCGCAAGGATGGCCAGTGTTGCCGAACCCATCACGATGGCATTACCGCTGTGGACCGATGAGCGCCGCGCGTGACACAGGAACAGATGCGTGCGTACATATAATTCACCCGCTTCAGTTTGCACCGCCATGAGCCGGGCGGGCGCTTGAGCCGTAGGAAAAGGGCAACCATGCCAGCCGCCACGGCGCACAGCGGCAAGTTCATCCAGAAAATCCATCTCCACTGGCCGGCCTGGGCGAGTGCACCTCCGATCGGCGGTCCGACAGCGCTCGCGAAGGCCCACACACTCGCGAGCAATGCTTCGTATAAGCCTCGCTCGCGGAGGGGTACGAGATCGGCGATGACGATGTTCTCCAAGGCCAGCATTCCGCCGCCTCCTAGACCCTGTATAGTTCGGCCGGCAATCATCATCGGCATATTCTTCGCTGCGCCTGTGATCGCCGATCCAACAGCAAATAGAGCGATGAAGCCCTGAATGGTCGCTTGCCTGCCGAAAAGCTGGGCCAGATTGCCAGAGAGCGGGAGAACGGCTGTCGCCGCCAGTGTGAAGGCGCTGCCGACCCAGACGAAGGAAGTTGAGCCTTGCAGGTCATGGACGATAGTTGGAAGTGCAGTAGAGACAACGCTGAGGTCGAGGGCAGCGAGCCAGATGACGAGGCCGAGAGAGACGAGGATGATCCAAAAGCCTAAGTCCTTCTTGAACCCGCCTATTGGAGCGTGTACTTGCGAGTCAGAATCAGCTAGGGCAGATGCTGCTGCTGCGATTGTAGCTTCTCCAGGACGTTGTGCCGTTGGTCGCTCTTCTTTGGCTTCAAAGATCTGGGTCGCACCGTAATCGGTTCTGCTGCCCGAGGCCATCGAGCGAAACGGCGGCGTGGCAGGTAGTCGTCCTAAGGAGGCAGACTGAGAGCTTCATATTGACAGGGTTATGTGGGGTCGATAGATTAGATAGGCATGCCAGCGAATACGAGAGCAGCGTGGCTACAGCGGCAATAACAATGCATCGCCTTCAGGAATACCACCCAATTGTGATCGGGCCTGCGATCGATGGCTTCTGATCGTGGCTGAAGTGGGTTCCCGTCTTCGGTCCAAAGATGGACGACGGCGGACAAGTTTACCTAACCTTGGCCGCATGTGCTTATACCGGCGGGCTTCTGCAAGGTGGAGGCGGAGTAGGGGTCGCTCATGAACACCCGCCCATGGAACGCGTCCAACAGGATGAGTAAGCCAAAAGAGCCGCAAAAGGACGCGTCGACGCGTTAAGCGCGAGTTCTCTCGAGACTTTGACCAGTTTTACAGGCAATTATCTCTGAATTTCCTTTACACTAGAAGGACGGCGAGCTGGGATTGGGTCCTTCCTCTGCATTCACAGACACTGGGCGAGGAACATGCTTAGCAATCAAGAAAGATCGTGCTTCTATGCAGGCCCGTGTACGCCGACGCCATGTTTGGCCCCTTCACAGCGCCCTGGCTTCTGGCAAGTAGATTGGCATAAATAGGACAGCAAGCCTTATGGGCGGATACATCGTTCTCTTGGCCAACAGCTATTCTTCTGGTCCCTCTTCTGCTAATCTGCTATCGCGATGGTCCGCAATGCCTGGAATCAGTTCCGGGAGATCTTCCCGCCTTCACCGAAGTACTCGGTGAATGACGTGCCCGACCAAACGGGCAAGGTCGCTCTCGTTACCGGCGGTTATGCAGGTGTCGGAAAGCTGGTGTCCAAAGTGCGTCTTTCACTTTCCTGAGCTGGCTGATGTATACTGATATGAGTGTCAGTACTTGCTACTGAAGAACGCAACCGTCTATATCGCCGGCCGTTCCAAATCGAAGGCCGACGAGGCTATTGCCGACCTGCGAAAGATAACGGGCAACAACAAAATCCGCTTCCTCTCACTTGACTTGGGCGATCTGGAGACTGTGAAGCGCGCTGCAGACGAGTTCCTAGCGAGTGGGGAAAGGCTGGACCAGCTGTATAACAATGCGTACGTGTCTTCTTGCCATCAAGCCGGCCAAAGTCGGGACGTGCTGACGGAAATGTGAAAGAGGGATCATGGTCCCACCGATCGAGCAGCTCACCAAGCAGGGGTATGATCTCACGTTTGGGACGAACGTTATCGGGCCGGCGTACTTCACGATGCTGCTCCTGCCGGTCCTGCTCTCCTCTGCCAAAACGGCCGCAGAAGGCAAAGTGCGGGTGATCAATGTCGCGTCGAAGTAGGGGATGCTACATCGGATTTCGTACGCAGTGCTGATCACATGCATAGTGCCAATTGGTATGCGCCTAAAGGCGGCGTTGACTGGGACACGGTCGAGGGCTCCAACCCCCTGCGAGCACAACGCGCAAACCCTCAGTCAGCATACACGCAGTCAAAGTGGGCCAACATCGCCTTCTCCAACGAGCTCGCGAAACGCTACGGCAACCAAGGACTTATCAGCCACGCCCTCAACCCTGGCAGCTTGAGGACGGAGGTGAACCGGCATATCTCTGGCCTGCAGCGATGGTTGCTGGAGACGGTCGTTCAGAGCGACCCGGATCCGTTGGGTGCGCTGACGCCGCTCTATGCCGGCACAAGTGCGGAGGCGGGAAGGCTGAATGGGCAGTACTTTGTGCCTTGGGGAAGGTTGGGCGTTGCCAGACAGGACCTGCAGGACGAGGAGTTGTGCAGGAAGGTATGGGAGTACTGTGAAGACGCAGGCAAGAAGGTCGCACAGATGCATTGATGAGCCTATGTAGCCTCCACCCGTTCAGCATGCTCGCAGTCTTTATCCCATCAATCCTCACTGCTTCTTCCCTGCAACTTTGCTCGCCACGTTGCTCTTCGTCGCGGGATCCCCCTCCACCACAGCAAAATCGATCAAGTCGACCCATCTCCCGTCCTCCCAAATCGCGCTCCTCTTCCTCCCCTCCTCCGTGAACCCAACCTTCTCATATAACCTCCTCGCGGGAATATTGCTCTCCTTCGTACTGAGGCTGATTCGGTGTAAGCCGAGCTGGTCGAACGCGTATGGGATGAGCCACTGCAGGACCTCGGTACCGATACCGAGGCCTTGCCAAGGCGGGTCGAACATGATCCCCAGGTCGAGATCGCGGTTCTTCCCCCTAGGACCGGAGAGGATGACTACGCCCGCCAGCCGTCTCTTCTTCTCCCAGGCACGATGCTCGGCGCTGTCCTTTGCTGGCTCAGGATCTTCCTCGTCCTCCTCTGGTGAAGGTCGGCGCAGGTGCGCGAACGCCCGCTTGACCTCGACTACTCCGGCGAACAGCGCGCCCTCGAGGAAGGTCTTGTCCTGCTCCCATTGGTTCACGAGAGGCGGCACGACGTAGCCAAGCGTGCCCGGGTGGTAGACGGCGTACTTGCCCTTGCAGCGCAACCAGAAGGCCGAGTCGGAGGGGTCAAACCCGCGAATATCAAGGCGCTCGGTGCTGATGAACGTCGGTGGTGCCATTTGTGCGGCTTGTGCCTGCTTTTGGTGTTCTTTGGCGGGGTAGCAGGCTCGCGTCCGCCCAGCCAGAACGCGCTCTTATGTGTTTAGGCAGAGGCTGACAGGATTACACATGCCCGCGGGACGCCGAGCGCAGCAGACGAGATCGTCACAGCTTCCAGAGAGCAGCATGGTGGGCAGGAAATAGAAGTGTTACGGCTCTTCTCGCGCTGAGACATGCGTGCATATGCGCCCATGCTGATCGGGCTCATGCGGAAATAGGGCCCGGACGGGCTCGACGTGTCCGGCCGTTTGAAGGAGAAGCTGATTGCGAAGAGCTATAGTCGGCTAATACGGTGATGAGGGGAGGACTTATAATCGATTGTTAGGCACTCACATGAATTGATCGTGTGAGATTTGCTCTCATGGCTCGCACTCGGTCGCAAGACGCGCGCGCGGTCGCGTCAGCCCCGGGCCGACTGTCGATCGTCACAGATTGTATACAGTCGCGCCCCCCGTTAACTATACCGCCAATTAAGCATCACCCCCGCTTTAACATCGGATTTGAGCCGGCCCCAGTCGGTACATAGTAAAGTCCCTATGATGATAACAATCACCCCTTGATAACCATAAACCATCACTATCCTGTGAAAGTCCCCACCCAATATTGCTATCAAGGGGTGCTTCTGCTTCCCAAAGTCTGCTTAATATGGTAATTTCGGGAGCAATCCGGGCTATGTTAAGTCCCCTGCGGGCTTAGCAAGTGGCACTTTCTGCAGATAAGTCTTCTGATCAGCCTATGTTTGCAATAAAACCTTTTATGCTCGCAAAACATGGATCTCTAAGCAATCTCGAATGCTCTTGACTACAATTTCGTCCAGTCGGAAAAACTGTCGGCTCCGAGGTAACCCCTTCATAAAAATCGCCCCCCAATAGCAATCACTTATGCTCGGACGGAACCCCATTGTTAATCGGGGGTACGACTGTATATCGCCTGTACAACGGCCAACTTCTTGATTTTCGCTGTCGCCATGCTCCTCATGTCGGTCCTGCTCCCCGTAGCAGGCAAGTAGTCTACACGAGCTCCTGGTCTTGAAGCCAGGTCGCCTACTTTGCTCATCGGTGGTCTACATAGCGAGAGGCGATAACGCGTGTATCGTGGAACTGGCTGGGGACATCGCAGTACCAAGACGGATATGAAGGTGCACAAAAGCCCGAGAGCGTCTTTAGGAGACAGCATCGACATTAATGTTCGTAGGCTGAAGACGAGCACGAGTGAGGTCTCCAGCATTATCGTGCGCCGCCCAAACGACCTCCCATCCATGTCGTCTTACCTAATCATCTTGCGACTGATGACGCGTTGATTTGGCAACCCTCCACAAACCCGTTCGCTGTCCAGCTCACAAAACAACCTCAAAGGTGCCGATGGGTCGGCTGCTATTCTCGTTCAAAGGCGCATATATCTACGTCGACAGCGACCTCCTTCGTCCTGCTTGAACCCGGACGACAACGACGACCATGGCTTCCTACGCCAAGCTGCCCCAGTCTGACAATCACGAGGAGCTGCCTTCTTACCCTTCGCCGTCGGCGGGTACTAAGAGCAAGCGTACTCGCCGGTTCATCACCCTCGGCGCTGTATCCGTCATCGCGCTGGGACTGCTCTGCTTTCAGCAGCCATTGACAGATGGTGTGAGACGCATGTGCGGCGGAGGTCGTGTGCCCCACCCGGAATACGCTTGGACGGGCAACGAAGTCGCCCCGCCCGAATACTACACGCTCAACAACGGCGCCAAGATCCCCACTGTCGCCTTAGGTACAGCCGCGTCCAGCGTTCGTCGCCTCTTCCACCATATGCTGACCCTCTCTGACTAGGTGTGTGGCAGGCGTCTCCTGGCGAGGTCGGCGCTGCAGTCAAGGCTGCCCTTGCGGCTGGCTACAAGCACATCGACGGTGCCTGGATCTACAGGAACGAGGCTGAGGTCGGCGAAGCGCTCAAGGAGTCTGGTGTGGACAGGAAGGATATCTGGATCACGAGCAAGCTGTGGAACACGTTCCATGCGCCGGAGGATGTTGAGGAGGCGCTGGACGATACCCTCAGCAAGCTCCAGACGGACTACCTCGACCTTTACCTGATGCATTGGCCGATTGCGTTCAAGAAGGGCACGACGGAGGTTGACTGGGACTTGACGGATGACCCCCTTCCGACATGGAGGAAGCTCGAGGAGTTGGTCAAGAAGGGCAAGCTGAGGAATATCGGTGTATCCAAGTGCGCTTTCTTGCTTCCCCTTGAACCTCCTGGATATGATGCTGACACTCTGCTAGCTTCAACATCCGCCGCATCAAGAACCTCACTGCCAACGCGCTCGAAATCAAGCCCGTTATCAACCAAGTCGAGCTCAACTTCTTCAACCCCCAGCCGGAGCTCGTCGCCTGGGCAAAAGAGAACGACATCTTGCTCGAGGCTTACTCCCCGCTGGGCAGCACGAACCAGGTAGGGCGCAGCTTAGCCCAGAAGGACGTCAAAGCCGTCGCGGAGGAGTTGGGCGTCACACCGGCTCAGGTGCTCATCTCGTGGCATGTGCAGCGCGGCACTGTCGTCCTTCCCAAGAGCGTGCACAAGAACAGGATTGAGGAGAATGTGAAGAGTACGTCTTCGCTTGCCGTTTTGCTAGGGTGCACGCTGATGGTTTGATCTAGTTATCACCCTTCCTGGAAAGGCTTTCGAGGCCATCGAAGAAGCAGCGACCTCTCATCCGCCTGAACGGGTCATCAACCCAAGCAAGGCGTGGAAGCTCCCCTTCGATCTGTTCACCGATGAGCCGTTCGACAACTGAGTGATCTGTATTTGCGGACGAAGCAGAGTCTAAGGTCACATCATTACCACTGCTCATTGGTATGGCAGTAGCAGTGACCACTACTACGGGCCAGCTCAAACTAGCGAGAGAGCATGTACGCTTCGCACCAGCATATTCGGTTATTTAGATATGAATATGATCAGATGGTATACTGCTGCGGCTGAACTGCATACATTTCGTTCTATCCGGGGGTCATCAGGGTTCGGTCATGGACGATGACCTCCACGCTCGCCATCTGCAGTCGCATCCATGGTGTTCTCGACAGCAGGACTCCGCAGTCGCTTACTGTAGTTCTAAGAACTCGACTTGACTTGCGGGATTGATGAAGCGTCTCTCTTTCCAGGACTGACATGCCGTCGACGAGTCCAATACCTGACTATGGGGCAACCCTTAGCGCTCCGACCGCTGAGAACACCACTTCTGACCCGGCAACCGCTGTACCAGCCGCAATAGCAGAAACTTCGATCCCGAGCGATGCCGCCGAAGGTGAACTCGTTCCCGACGGGGAGTTCAAGAAGGACCTCGGGTTCTGGATCATCCTCGTCAGCCTAGGACTCGTCATCTGGCTCGCAGCACTCGACCTCTCATGCATCGCGACTGCCCTTCCGACCATCGTGTCCGACCTGCGAGGAACGACTTCCTTCGTCTGGGTATCGGGCGCGTTCACCCTGGCTTCGACCGCCATCTTGCCGCTTTCCGGCAACCTCGCCCAGCTCTTTGGGAGACAGCGTACCCTCCAAGGTTTCATCCTGCTCTTCGCTGTTGGCTCCGCCACGGCTGGTGCAGCGCAGAACATGCGGACGATGATCGCCGGACGAACTGTTCAGGGCTTGGGTGCAGGCGGGCTGCTAGCCTTGTCCGACATCATCGTTGCCGACCTTGTCCCGCTCCGCGAGCGAGGCATGTA
Source organism: Dacryopinax spathularia (assembly GCA_037974965.1). NCBI lineage: Eukaryota > Fungi > Basidiomycota > Dacrymycetes > Dacrymycetales > Dacrymycetaceae > Dacryopinax > Dacryopinax spathularia. Next base: position 948,797 of record JBBPFI010000010.1, on the reverse strand, counting down.
CGAAGCGATCCTAGCGTGCGTATGGGCGTTCGCGAGCGCAGTTGGGCCGCCTATTGGTGGTGCGCTCGCCCAGGTAGGGCAGTGGAGATGGCTGTTCTGGATGAACTTGCCTTTGTGCGTGTGTGCGGCGGGGATGGTTTTCTGGTTTTTGAGGTTGAAGCGTCCGCCGGGCTCGTGGAAGAGGAAGATCCGGAGGGTAGACTGGATGTGCGTACTTCGCACATTCGCACTTCTGAGCGCCGTACTGATCATACGTCCTGCAGCGGGAATACGATCGTCATTGGAGGTGCGACCGCTACCATCCTCGCTCTCACTCAAGGCGGGATCGATCATCCATGGGGATCATACCAAATCATCGTACCCCTCGTCATTGGTCTCGTCGCCCTCTGCGTCTTCCTCTTATACGAAGTCCTCTTCGTGGTGGGCGAGCCTATGGTCCCCTTAGACTTGCTCGCGAACCGGACAAGCTTGTCGGGCTATGCTGGTTGCTTCGTTCACGGCTTGGCCTCGATCGTTCTTGTGTATTACCTGCCGGTGTACTTCCAGGGCGCAATGCTGGCTTCGCCCATCCGATCATCTGTCCAAACTCTGCCGGCCACCCTAGTCATCGCTCCCTGCGCGGTCTTAACCGGCGTCAGCGTCGGTCTCACCAACCATTATGTTACGCAGAACGTTGCGGCCTGGATGCTAACCATTGTCGGCTGTGGTCTGCTATCCACACTGACCAAGGACAGCTCAACGGCACAATGGGTTGGCTATCAAGTATTGACCAGTGTCGGCATGGGTGTCCTATGGATCAGCACCGAATTCCCGGTCCTTGCACCTTTGCCGGCGAGCAAGAACGCGGCCGCCCTCGCATTCTTCAACTTCCTCCGCTCGGCCTCGAACACGTTCGGCATGACCATTGGCGCTGCTGTGCTGCAGAACGAGCTCCGGAGCACGCTTCCGGCTGCTTTTGCACAAATGTTTCCAGAAGGAGTCGACCTGGCGTACGCTGCCATCCCCCAAGTGGCCGGGTTGGCCGAACCACTGCGCGGCCAAGTGCAAGACGCTTTCTCAACAAGCTTGTCTGTGTTATGGAAGATCACCGCCGGCATATGCGGACTCGGTCTCCTCACGAGCATTTGGATGAAACAATTGAAGATGAATGCGCATGTAGACGAGAATTGGGGCAGGGAAGAGAAGCGGGACGAGAGAATGCCCTTGGCGCCCACCAACCCCGAAAATGCGCCCTAATGAATAATAGGGAGGACGACATGGTTTTCGTACTGTGTCGGACTTACCGTGTTCAAGGATTATTGCGTAGATGCTCATGGGACACTCCATAAGCTGAAATTGCAAGAGTCCTCTTTCTGTCCGTGTAACAGGTCTGGGCGTGTTCATCGGTTATGTCTCATCGCCTCTGCCCCAACGAAGTCGTCCGAACAGGTTCTGCCAGCCTCCATCATCACTCCATGCATGATTGCCATACTTGGCGACTGCAATGTGATGGAGCCCAACCCGGTGGGATGTAGAGATGCTCGCTTATCATTTGTGACGCTGCGTATTTCCGGCTGTCCACCAAAGGTAGGAACAACACACTCGGACGTCCGCCCGTTGATTGACAAGGCCATCTGGAGATCCCATATCTAATCGGTCCGCGACAACGTTAGCCCGATCGTCGCGCTATCAGATCGCTCCGAACACGAATTCGGCTATCCGATAGATCTGGAAGCGCCATGAACCCTTTCCATCAACTTCTCGTCTTCCGTCGTCGGTGATACGTACCTGCTAATTGGAGGAAACCGCTGTGGGTACGCATTCCCACCAAGCAAATAGACAGGGAAGCTGTCGCGGGACGTCCCCCTCCCCTTTCTAGCTGGCGGGTCGACCTATGAGCGACAATCCGTTGCACCAAGAGCCAGCGCCAAGACAAGGCCAAGTCTATAGCTTGATTCGCGACTACTCGCACATTCGTGAGTCTTCCAGGTTCTAACCCATTATTTCGCAAGTGAAGGGCTCATTTCGACGATTGTTCGCCTAGGAAATGAACCTCTGACACCGGCTAATGCCGCAACTAGCGCCGACGGGGACGAATCACGCTGTCCATTTCCGGGGTTGCACGAACGTGGAGCTTCCGGGTACCACCGCGTACCGCATGTTCGCGGACCCGACCTTCTTCCCAAATTTCGGGGTCTTTGGCTTGGCATCGGACCATATATACCCAAAAGGAGAGCGCTTTCGGACAACTTGCGAACATCGCGGGGATGCGACCCGCAATGGAGCGAACGTTGGTGTGGTGCCACCACTGATTCTACCGGTCCCTCCGATTGATCTTATCTGACGAGATGAGATAAAAGGAGGGCCTCAATCTTTGGTTTGTGAGCAGGGAATCGCGTTCGTTCTCTCTCCTCTCCATCCTACGAGTCCCCTTGTCAGTGCTGCTGAAGTAACGCCATGGGTGCCCAAGACGTTTTTTCCGTCCCAATCTTCCTCATCATTCTCCGTGAGAGCATTGAGGCTGGCATCATTGTCTCCATTCTGCTTTCTTTCGTAAGCGCCTCAAAGCGTACTCCTCTTCCCCAGCTGACCCTGTTCGTACAGGTGAAGCAGCTCATCCTGGGTCAAGCAGCGGAACGTCTTCCCACTACTGCTCCGGCCCAGACTGAGGAAGTGGTACCGGCAACCCAGACTGGGGAGACGCCAGAAGGCGAGCAAGCGCCTCGCTCCCCGAGCTCGGCGGGTAGTCACGCTCCCCCGGCGGAGGGTATGGCTCTGTCTGACAAGCAACTGTATCGCAAGCTCGTCATCCAAATCTGGCTTGGAACCGGCATTGGCTTCGGTATCGCCCTATGTATCGGCGCTGCGTTCATCGCGGTCGTAAGTGTCCTGACTCTTGTGCCATTGACCCATTACTTATCGTCTGTCTGTAGTTCTACACGAAACTCCAGGATCTCTGGGCCAAGACAGAAGATCTCTGGGAGGGCATATTCGCTCTCATCGCCGCCGGTCTTATCCTTGTCATGGGTATTGCTTTTCTCAAGCTTGAAGGTTCATCGGCAAAATGGAGAGTCCACCTTTCCCACGCATTCCAAAAGGGTGACGGAGCCAAGGAAGGCCGTGGAAGCAAGTACGCGCTTCTGTTCCTGCCTCTCATCACCGTATTGCGTGAAGCCATCGAGGCGATCGTCTTTGTCGGTGGTGTCTCTCTGTCCGAAAGTGCTAAAGCTATCCCGCTCGCCGTCGTCATCGGTCTCATGTGCGGCGCCATCGTCTGTGAGTATCATATTCTCTCAGCTGTACCACCCGCTTACATCGTACTTATAGCCTACCTCATCTACCGGGGCGGCGCTGTCATCGCCATTCGCTATTTCTTGGTCGTATCCACCTGTGTCCTTTTCCTCGTCGGTGCCGGCCTATTCTCCCGTTCCATCGGCTTCTTCCAAGCCTTCGTGTTCAACCAAGGTGTTGGCGCCGATGTCGAAGAGCTCGGCGACGGGCCCGGCTCGTACGATGTCCTCACAGCCGTTTGGCACTTGCCGTATGGTAACCCGTTCAACACCCAGACTGGCGGTGGCTGGGGTATCTTCAACGCTATGTATGTAACCCACCCACTTTCGACCGATGTCTTCTTACTAATCTGCCCGCAGTCTTGGCTGGAACAACACCGCTTCGAACGGCGCTGTGCTCGCCTATGCCTTCTTCTGGATCCTCGTCATCACCATCCTGACCTACCTGAAGTGGAAGGAGGGCCGCACCCATATCCTGGGCTGGAAGTCCAAGGAGTACAAGCGCAGGCAGCTCAGGTTCAAGCAGCGTGCCGAGGCGGCTGCGGCTGCGGACAGCGCGAGTATGCGCTCGGACGAGAAGGGCTCGCTTGATTCTCCTATCCAGGCTTGAGATGTCTTCGGTTTTATCGCTTTGAAGTTCAGACGAAGTTGTAAAATGTAGGTAGTAGTGTCAATTGAGGTTGTCGATGAGAGTTGTTCCGGTTGAGCAATGCCCGAGACGGTAGGCCCATAGCCTGAGTACATCAACACCCTTGTAACGAAAGACAACATCGCAAACAAAGCTCTCATACATTAGTCACTCGCAGTTCGATGTGCGCAGAATACGGCTAGCTAAAAGGTTCTAGAAGTTCTCCTTGCCAAAGAAGAACCTCGTCCCTTCCGGCCTCGTATACTTGTTCGACATGATATGCAGGTCCTTGCCGATGGGCGGTGGACCGCAGAAGAACACACCCGCGTCCGTGTCCGGGTGTTTATCGACGATCTGTTTCACATATCAGCATACCGCATGTTCAACAGCCAGAGGGAGAACGCACGCCCTGGAACACCCTATCCCAGTTCGGCCGTCCATAATGTGTCGGTGCCCTCAGGCTCGTGATCGCGTCCCTCTCCGAGCCCACATCCTGCACGAGGATATTATTCATATCGTCCTCCTTCATCTTCGCCGTCAAATATATATTAATCTCGATCCTTCCCTCCGTGTCCTGTTCCTCTATCGCCTGCAACAACGAGTGGAACCACTCTGCCATGCCGAAATCGCGGATAACCCAAACGAAGTAGACTTTGCTCAGCCGGGTACGCTTCTCCTTGCTGAAGTTGTTCATTCTGTACCAGATGGATTTGAGGATGGACGCGAAGGGCGTGACGCCTATCCCGCCCCCGACGAGAAGGGCGACTTCGTAGTTAAGGTAGTCTTCCGAGGCGGAGCCGAACGGGCCGTCGATCATCACTCGAGGAAGGATATGATTCAGAGGCGGGTTCTCCGAGGTACCGATTATGCGCGTCCCATCTTTCTCGCCCTTCTCGCCCTTTTCGCCTTTGTCGGTTTTGCGCTCAAAATCGCATCCGACGGCGGTGGCGAGTGCCTTCGTGAAATCACCAACGACACGGATGTGCACCGAGATATAGTCTTCTTCCGGGGCGGACGTGAGGGTGAACGGATGCCACTGGAAGTGACTGACCTCCGGGCAGTTGAGGAAGATATACTGCCCCGCGCGGGTCTTCGTCCGCTCCTTCTTTATCTGGAGCTCGACGACATTGCTCGGATGCTGGACGACCTTGGAGATATACGTGACGTGCCTCGCTCTCACCTCGCGCAAGATCCGCTCGCTCACCCAGACCAAACCGCCCGCAAGCCAGTATTTCCAGAAAACGCCGATCTGCGTCCAGCTGCAGTAGGGCGGCCGGTCGGGCTGGATCATGCAGAACATGCCGTGCAGCTGCCAGAGGACGAAGAAAGGGATGAAGAGATGGTGCGAGTACCAGAAGCGCTCGAAGTGCGCTCGACGGCGTTTTTCCATCGCGAAGAAGACCATTATGCCCAGGAAGAGGGTCATGAACCACCCGGTCAGGCCCGGGCCAGTAGCGAAGTTGGCGAGCAGGAAGCCTTTGAATCCCGTGCCGGTGTCCATACCGAAGCGGGCGAAATTGACCATGTGCGCGACGATGTGCACAAGAGTGAAGAATACCATCGACCATGCAACCGCTTTGTGGAAAGTGATGTTCTTGTCGAACGGGATGATTTGGTTGAGCGGCGTGCGGCGGAGGAGGGAGATGAAGTTCCGGCAGACGGGGAAGAGGATGAAGATGACATCGACGTGCAGGACCAGGGCGGCCGAGCGGGCGATAGCTACCTCACTACATCAGTACTGGGTTCGCAAATGTCAAGGGAGAAGACGCACGATATGTAACTCCGAAGCTCGCCCTCGCATTCGTGAGGTTGTCCTTGAGCTGATAATTCAGCAACCCAAAGACGAGTACGACGATATGTAGGAGCACGAAGACGGTGAAGAATAGCCGTTTTCCGCCCTCATTGACCATCCACACCCTAACCCTATCCATCGTCCCCGCCACACCACTGCCAGCGTCCCCCGAGCCCCAGGACAACTGACGCATAAGCGGCTGGATCCGCTCGCGCTCCATCTTGTTCTTCTCTGCGTGCGCCGCCGGCGGCGCGGGGGTGAGCGGGACGTCACCGAACGCTCGAGGTGGGAGAAGGATGGTTTGACGGTTGTTGTCGGAGAACGAGCCGTCCCCACCAGGGGGAGGTGAGACGTCTTTGAAGTCCATGTCGGATGTGCGGGTGCGAGCTCGCGAGGCGAGGAGGAGTGTCTTAACTGGCATGGTTGAGCCTGCTCTTGCTTGCTGCAGTTGTCTATACACAAGGGAGAGAGAGGTGGAAGGGCCGTCCAGCGGCTGGGACGATGGTGGGGAAGGAATGAGGAGCGATCAGTGTCCACCTCAGAGAGGACGGTCAAGGGATAGATGTCCCCTTCATCGAGTTTGCCGATATTAGCGAATCCGATGGCAGATCGAATTGGAAGTAGCGATGTATCCGTCGCTGCGCATCCATCTTCCAAACAACCACTCGAAATTGAGGATACGGCGGTTAAAAGTGTGTGTGTGCGACTCTGATGTTTCCAACGGCGGTCGGTCGTTGCGACGCGAAGCGCCCGTCGCTGACAACAGAGCACAGCCACATCCCCTGATGGATCGGCTGGCGCTTCCGGAAGTACGGGAGTGTTCTGGCCGTGATCCGCAGCGGCCGCGGCGGCCGGCTGCTTTGACAACTCTTTCATTAACGATTGATCGTGGGCTTGTTTATTCCTGCCAATTGCTGGAAAAGGCATAGGAGAAGAGCCTTTCCGCAAGCCAGAAATAGTGTCATATCCGCGTCGTACAATCACCGCGTGTTGACCCCATCTAGCATCCGCTAGGGCAGGGTCCGGGAGCTGTTCGGGCATACGCTATCCCGGAGCCGAGGACAGGTAACCTGTCTCTCGGCAATTTCAAATAAACTTCAATTCGGCATAATAGACTTGCAATTAGGTAGAGTAGTAGTTATAGAAAAAATTGAGTCCAGGTGCTTTTTCATGCCTGGAATGAGCCCAGGCTCGTCATTCTGCAACGCGGGCGTGCGAAAGGCAATTTCATTCAATCTAGCTTTCGTAGATGAAAGGCTCTTATTCACAGAGCATCCGCGAGCGCTAGAGTTCTGACGACTAAGGTCGTCAATGTCATGCAGGTGTGTCCTGCGCTCGTCCAGTATTTAATCACATCATATGTGATGTGATGTGAATACCGGACGCATCCGGTACTCACACATCATAAGTGTAGAGTTGTGTTGGGCCGGAGCCCAACACAAAGGGGATTCGGATTTTTTAAAACACGGGTGTCGCAGCATACATATCAAAGACCACCCCCCCTCTCCTGTCACGAGAGAGAGGGTGGTCGGGACCAAGACGTCTCCGCCTACTCCTCCGCCTCACCGTCCGCCTCACCCTCCTCACCCTCCTTCGCCACACCATCGCCCTTGCCGCCCTCCCCTCCCTCCCCTCCCTCTCCGTCCCCTCCTTTCCCTCCCTCCCCTCCCTCCCCTCCCTCTCCCCCCTCTCCTCCTTCGCCGCCCGTCTTCTCCTCAGCGCCCTCCTTCTTCTTCCCCTTCTTCGGCTTCCCGCCCCAGCCTTCCAAGTCACCCAAATCGATGTTGTTGGACAACATCGCCGTAGCGACCTTCTCTGGCTCCTTCGAGCCGGCGAGCTTCGCAAGACCGATGAGACCTGTAGTGGTAGTTAGCTAAAAGTAATGCCATTCGTCCGGCACACTCACATCACATATGTGATGTGATGTGAATACCGGACGACAAAAGAAACACTTACTTAGAATAGAGAGCAGCTTGAGGCCCAGCGCGCCTGTCTGGCGAGAAGCGTCAGCGACGGCAGCGGTCGCCTCGCTGATCTTCTTCGCCCGCTCGTGCGCCTTGGCCGCCCTGACACCGGCCTCGTAACGACGCTTTGCAGCGTCCGCCAGCTTGCGTTTGGCGAGCTCCTCCCGCCTCTCCTCCGGGGACAGCTTCTTCCAAGCCTCAGCCCGCTCCTTCATCACCTTCAGCCATCCCACCCTCGCCCCCTGCACCTCCTTCTCAGCCATATACTCCGCCACGCCTTTCTCGTACCACTCCTGGAACTCGCGACGGTCTTGCTCAATGCTGAGCTTGGCCTCGACCATCCCGTTCAGTTCGCCGAGAGCGGCGTGGCGAATCCCCTCCTCGATGACGGCTTGAGACCTCGCAGCAACGAGGTCGAGCTTGATATCCGGCGAGTAATCGTAGTCGGCAGCTCCGGGCGTTGACTCGATGATAAGGGCGCGGATTCTCGCCTTGGCGTCCTCTTGATCCACGGACGAAAGTCATATTGGAGGTGCCTTGAGCGGGCGGTGCAACAGTAACGGGGTGGTCGGAGTCTTCCTCGATATGAAGGGAGACCTGCGAAAGGAGTTCAGTAGGGCCCAGTGAGGATGGGAAGAAGTGCTGGCTCATCGTCCGGCACCACCACATCACATGTGATGTGATGTGAATGCTGGACGCGTCCGGCACTCTCACATCACTATGATGTGATGTGAGTACCGGACGACCCGTCTGGCATTCCCACACCACATATGATGTGATGTGGATACCGGACGACGAGACCAACACTTTGAATGACTCACCTTGAAGTCCTTCGTCATCACCTCAAGCGCCTTCTCCACCGAGATACCCTCTTCCGCCGCCATACATGCTACCTTCTTGATGAAATCGGCGAGCTTCGCATCGCCATCCACTTCGTTGCCGTTGCCCTTACGGGCGTCCTTGCCGTCGAGTTCTTCATCGCCGTTGCTCATCGTGCTCGTTTGCCCCGCTCCCTCAGCCGGCACGACGACGAGGGTGATCTTCTTGTCAAAGTCGATCGTCCTGTCTTCGAGACCGGCGCCGTTCTTGCTTGAAAAGTCGACCTTTGCGGGCAGGTCGAGGTCGGGCGCGGGGGCAGAGACGACGATGGCGGGCTTCACCGGGGTAACGAGGGCCTTCTTCTCCACTTCGAGTCGATCAGGTTCGAGGTCGGAGGAAGAGAAAACAGTTTCAATAGTAGAGTTAACCATATTGCCGACCTGTCGTCGGCGAGAGTCAGAGAAAGAGAGAGAGGAAGAACAAGGGTTGCCAGCGCACGCACGAAATAAGGCAGCTCACCCAAATTGGTTCCGCCTTCTATGACTCCGAAAAGCTTCACCGAAATCCGGATGTCACAGCCAATCGGCCAAATTACACTGCACGGGACTGTGATAGAAAGAAAGCAGAGCTTTGCCATGTAAATTACCTCATTTGCAGTGTAAATATCTACTTAGGCTCTGTGTGATGTGATGTGAATACCGGACGCTCCCCGAGAGGCAGAGATGAGGCGACAAACATGGGTCGATTGTCTTCAAAAGATCTCTAATGGCTTTATCTAGACCCAAAAGCTCCCCTGTTCACGTGTCATGGTCCAGGAGATGCTGTTGTAGGAGAAAATTCATTGTAGGGATTGTACTATTTTCTTCTACAATGCACGTGACCCTGACGCAGCCTGACTTACGCTGTGCTGGCACGGGCGCAAACCTGAGACGCCCGTTCAAGCCCCTTCTCAGGTGCAAGCTGACTGACCCCTTGCTCAAATCAACCTGAACTGTCAAACCGAACAACCTGAAAGTCCCAAGAAACATAGTAAGTCTCAGTCTTGTATTTATTATGAAGATTGCTAACTGATGGTTAGGTGAACTGTAACCAGCTTTCTGTCATGGAGGTACCTGAGGTGGATATCGATACGGGGCCACCTTGGAGTGGTGGTGTAGGACTGGATGAGGGTGCAGACGCAGAACGTGGTCATGGTGAGCACCGTATCATGCACCCTACACGATTCTTGCTGATTTGTGAACAGAGCTTCATACCACTGCTGCAACCCAAGTCCAGTTGGGCCTCCAGAGTCAGGTCGACGCGGTCTCTGGGGGCGAAATCACGGAGGGCGATCGCACGAATGTCGTTGAGAGGGACGAGCCTCGCTCCGACAGCGAATGCGCCCGCGTCGTCGTCCGGTATTCACATCACATCACAGCGAGTGCTCGCCTGCGGGGCCTCGCGCCTGCTACCCGCCTGCGGGGTAGCAGTTTCACTGCCTGCCTGCGGGGTAGTCCGGTCGCCGTCACTGCGGCCAATATAGAGCCTGCCGATCTTGCAGGCTCTGGGGACCTCACGGTCACCAACATCTCTGGCGATACCACGTTTGGTCCGGCTACGAGCAATGCGACGACGGGGCCGGTGGATGTCGTCGCGTCGGGCTCCGGCATTGATCAAGCCTTCGACGAGTCTGTTCCCATGGCGACACACGACAACGTCTCAGGCCTCCGCGCCTCGTCTTCATCCGAATCGATAATACCACCCAGCTCCCCTGCCCCATCGTACCGCACTACTCTTGATTCTTCTGAGACCCAGCATGAGCGCAATGAGCCGGCCATGGGTAGAGGAGATGACGAGGAAGTGGTACGTCAGGGTCGACATGCAGGCCATGGCCTTGACGAGGCTGCGGAATGCCTGCCCGTGTATCATCGAAATGCCTGCGACGATCCACGCCATGTACCTCTTGCGACTCCTCCTCAGTATACGCTCAACTCGACGAACACGACCTCGTGCGCGCCGATCACGGCGCACTCTACCTCTACCCCCACTGCTGGTACCCGTACTCCGATCAACCCGCCTTCGCCCAGGAAGGGTGCGACCAAAATGGCGCCAAACTGGACCATACCGAGTACGGATGAGGTCAGGGTGGCTTTGGAAGGCAGCCGAACGCCAAGTGGCTCGTCCAAGACGTCCTTTTTGCCTAAACACAACCCCCTTTTTGGCTTCGTGCGCTTGGGACGTTCTCGTGAGCGAGAAGATTTGGCCCTCCCACCCATGGGTTTCTAACTCATGCGCTACGTCGTCTCCTTACCTCGCGCCTGCACGTTGTCTGGAATATGTACCGGATTCCTGTATGCTGTTACTTCACACCATCCCTCTCTCCTTGAATCCCTCCTCTCTCACCATGCCAATCCCTCTAAGCACTCCCTTGAGTAACCTCTATGCCTGCTGAGCTCCAAACCCCTGTTGCCCCCCCATGTCCATTACTCCTCATCATCCCTCCGGTCTTCACATGTATTCCTGGATGGAATGCACATATTCGTCTTGCAGGATAGACAAGACGTTGTAACTAGGCCTGGAGGGCCGTATATTAATGTCATTCATTCATAAAATTTTCTTGCGTGATTGGCCCTAACCTGGCCTGGTCTAGGAAAGCTATTCAACTTGCTCGCGCCCGCTGCGCTGGCATCCGCAACATGTGGTTCGTTGCGGATCGTGAACGGTTTAACGCCATACCTCAACTTACCAGATCTCTCCTACGACTAGAGTACGTGCTGCTGGAGCAAAGCCTGCTTTGCGGTGAACAACCGAGGCTATTAGATGGTGAAAACCTCTCGGAGGGGAGTTAGGGCAGGGAACCAACAAGGTGCGCACGAAGAACGCTATCGACGAGTACCTCAGTGATTGACTCTCGCTGCTAGATGGCTCGTACAGAGCCTGGGAAAGTCAAGAAAACGTCGTCATATCAAGAAAGAGTACTCTGCGACTGTCGACAATGCAAGACTCCTATGCGACCCGGCCGACTATTCACAAAGGAACAGCTGCGGCAACATCGCCGGTCTTCATACACTCGACCTGCAATTCCTTCGTCTGCCCGCCTTGACGGGCAGTCTTTCTCTCAAGACGAGATCGTACTGGACGAGCCCAACCTCGAGACCAGACACGACGAGATTCAAGAAGTGTCTATGGAGGAATCTCCTGCAAGTTTCACGACGTCTTCGCAGGTCTTGTCACCAGGACCGCCCCCTTTTCCCCCTCCATCTCCCCCTGCTAGCCCTTCCACGCCCACACAGGAGGCGGATCTGGAGTGGAGCAGTAGTGATGTCGTGTCCGGTTCATCGTCCGGCATAATCACATCACATGAATGCGAGCAGACGCAAGACAAGACGAACAGCGACGACGCACCACCGCAACCAGCAACCTCGCCAGTCTCAGCTCCTCAGCTGTCGTCCGGCAATATCACATCACCCAGATGTGAACAGGTGCTGGATGCATTGTCCTGCAATACCACATCCCTCAGATGTGAGCAGGTGCCCAGCTCGTCGTCCGATAATATCACATCACATCAAGGTTCGCCTCCCACCCTCACAGGCTCCCCCCACCTTGCTCCTCAACCTTTACCTGCTCGCCCCGCTCGGTCACCCTCTCCTGATCTCATGCAAGTGGACGCCGACGTCAACACGCCGCTCGAAGACGTCAATGAGCCTGACGCCGGTATTTCCGTTGATACCCTCCACATTCCTGTATCCGCGGCTCCTGCACCGTACGACCTCGAAAAGCCGGTACAAGAACCTTGGCTTTGTTACCTGGGCGTGCATGCGAGCGCAGCAGTACGAGGCATCGTTCTCATGCTGATCTACATGCACGCTCGTTTCCAACTGCCGCATCTGGCTTGTGGGTTACTGGCGACAATGCTCTATACGCTGCTGGAACGCTGCTTCGTTCTGTCGCCGCTGGCTACGTTCACGCCGGCGACTGCACCCCCTCGATCGCTTAGGACTATGTACAAGCGCATGGGTATGTGGGACCGATTCGAGATCAAAACGGTTTGCCCAGAGTGCTGGCAGCCAGAAGAACTAGAAGCAGAGGAGCTCGACGTCGATCTCCTGGAGGATTTCGGCCCGTCAGAATTCAACAAGCCTGCGGAAGACTGGCAGCGCTTTTGTTCTCACTGCAAGGAACCTTTGTATGCTGCAGCAGCGAAAAGCGGGTACATACAACCGAGGAAGCAAGCACCGCACGATCTCTTCTCGGCTCAGTTGACGGAGTGTTTAGCTCAGCCGGGATTCGAAGATGCCTGCGAAGAGTATCTCGATCGTGTCGACACCGACGGTATCTACGCCTGCATCCAGCAAGGCAGCGTCTGGCGGAACATGAAGGCACCCGACGGGACTCGTTTCTTCCCTCGATCCCGCACCGAATCCCTCCAGCAGTGCGAGCTGCGCCTGGGCGTGCTTCTCTCCTTGGATTGGTTCAGTCCGAACCAGTCCACTACGGCGGAGTCTCACTCGTGCGGCCCCTTCTCGTTGTGTATCGCCAACCTTCCTCCCGAGCTACGGTTTCGCGTTCGGAACCTGTCCCTTATTGGTATACTGCCAGGTCCACGCGAGCCCACCAGCGAGGAGCTTCAGCGTTTTCTTCGACCTTGCGTGGACGACCTCCTTCGGTTGTGGCAGAACGGCATTATTATCAAGACCCCCAAACACCCGCAAGGTGAGCATCGCATCCGGCATTCACATCACATCACATCATCGGCCCGGTATTCACATCACATCTCATGGTGTGATGTGACCATACCCTTCCCATACAGCTCTCCATTCATTGCATAAGCTGATAGTACTTCGACAGGCCGCAAGATCCGGGTAGCTCTCCTGGCTGCCATTTGCGACCATCCCGCCCTCTGCAAGCTGTGTGGCTTCAGCGATCAACGACATAATGCACGCCCCTGTACCCAATGCGAAGTCAACCGGCCCGATATGCTAAGCCAGGGCTGGAAGACGGAGTCCTTTTCTCTTCGGGACGGCGAGTTGCACAAGCGGCGATCGGCTCGAGTGTACGACCTTCAGCAGTCAGGCTGTTCTAAAAGGAAGGTCGAAGACTATATCAAGCGTTACGGATGCCGCTGGTCTGAGCTTTGCCGGCTACCATACTTCGACCCCGTAACGATGGGCGTGCTCGACCCGATGCACATGCTCCTCCAAGGATTGACGAAGACGCAGTTTTACTACATGTGGGTCTTGGGAGGGAAAGACCGTGTGAAGGTCCTGCGAGAAGGGACGGAAGCCGGGACGATGCGGGAGCTAGATGAGCTCCATAGCATTCTGAAAACGGTGAGTGGTCCTTGTCTAGCTATAGTCTAAGCTAATCAGGCATCTGTAGTTCGAAATGCCTTCCTGGTATGCAAGGCTCCCGACGAAGGTGGGCTATCCCGCTGGGGGAAGCCTTACGTCTGATGAGTGGAGGGCTTTGGCTGTTGTGTATGGCCCGGCGGTTGTAAGTATCTGAGCTTGATTTCCTTCCTGTGATGTGATGAATACCGGACGACTCGTCCGGTTACATCACATCACTTCAGCGCCTCTTATGCTGACCTCATGTCAGCTCCCGGCAGTACTCCTCAAGGCCCATGAGCAAGCTCGTTTGGATGCTGAGCAAAAGGCGGCGAAGGAACGGGGATCCAGGGATAGACGAGGAGCTCAACAGGCGGACCGTGCTGAGGGAGAACTTCCAACGTCTCCTGAGGAGCCTCTGCGTGTTCATCCCAACGCAGCCAGGAATTACCTCAAGCTCGCAACCGTCCTGAAGATCTACATGCGCAGAGAAGTGACGGAGCACGACATCGAGCGAGCATCATCTGTTTATCTTGATTTCTTTGAGGAATACGCAAAGGTACGCGGTTTCTATGCCCACCACTTTCCTTACTGATGATGTGATGTGATACCGGACGCATCGTCCGGTATTTATCACATCACTGCCTTTGCAGATCTACGGCCAAGCTAATGTCACGCCTACTTTTCACTGGATCACGCACATGCCCGCTCAGATTCGCCGCTATGGTCCTGTACAAGGGTTCTGGACCTTCCTCTTCGAGAGGCTGAACAAAGTGCTGAAGACGATCAACACCAGCGGACATAAGAGAGGAGTTGCGGAAGTCACCATGGCACGAGAGTTCAAGCGCGAAATCAGCTTGACACGCATGGTGAGTGTTTCTTTAACGATCCTTCTCGCCCTGATCTGTTGGCAGTGTTCTGTTTTAGCGAATCAAGACAGCGACCCACTAGCACGCTTTCTGGCCGAAACGCTTCGAAAGCATGCCCGCGATGTTGCCCGCATCGGTACATTGTCCGCTCTAGCGGCGGAAGCACAGGATCAGGCCGCAGCTCAGCACCGTCTTCGCTCCTCCCAGAAATGCACGGTGGGCGGCACAGGCAAAATTCGTTTTCTAGAGAACGATGTTCAGAAGGCTTTGTTGGAGTGGTATACGCGGCGGTACCCGGACGTCGAACTCCGATATGGGGCGGACCAGTCTGCTCCCTGGGGCAGCATTTTCCTCTCCAACAAGGCGACATTCTTCCCTGAACTTCGACTCGAGGGCAAGCGTATCGTTACGGCAAGCGAAGACAAGCATAGCAAGTCTGACTCACTCATCCTCCATCGTCTTTCAGCGGGCGTTCAGTGGGTGGGAGAGCTCAGAACCGTCTTTTTGCATTATCAAACAGGCCTTGAGTACGCTCACGTCTTCGCAGAAGTTGCCTGGCTTGTTCCGCTGCAAGAGACGCCGGCATACGCCGATATTTATCATGATTTGTGAGTCCTTCATTGGCTCGAGCCTGAGCACTCACATGTGATGTGTAAGTACCGGACGAACCGTCCGGTTTCACATCACATCACATGTGAGGCTTTGTGCTGGGCGAAGTGATAGCCTCACTCTCACTAACGGCAACTCAGCCCGGAGCTAGAAGTAAACTTCTGGGAACACCGCCGTTATCTGGATGCCAAGGACTGGGAGCCCGACCCCCTCATTCTAGCGGACGATATTGCTGGAACGGCTGCACGCTGCGAGATGCGAGTTGGGGGGAAGACAATCTGGATAACGACTGGGATGAGCAAGGTGAGTCGAAACTGAATGTATTGGAGCTGCTTCTAACAGTCTTGCTCTAGAGCGGGAAGTCACTATGAACAGAGTGAATTAACATAGTGGGATTGCTCCCTTTCGCCGATGTTGTAGCTTCTGATAAGGCTTGTATGCATGGAATTATGGAGGAGTACGTCTAGCGGAATGGGTAAGTCACACGTTTCCGAATGAAGAGTACTAGTGGGCTTACCATGTCGTCCGGCATTGTCACATCACTCCTCGAGCAGATAAGTGGAGTCTACAAGGATGAGTTGATAAGGCGGGCGATATGTTCGGGTACGCCCCTCGGCATCCCCGAGGTCCTTTCCAGGTCGGGGTAGAACGGCAAGTCGTCCCGAACCCAATCGGCATCAAGCATGAAGTCGTTTGCCAGCGTCCTGGGTACGAGTTTGGAGAGGTTGCCCAAGTCGACACGTCTTCCCGGTTTGGCGCCAGGTCTGCCGTTGCGCGCCTGCTTGCGCATGTGCTTCGCGTGGAGGGACTGGTACCAGTTCCACGTCTGGAGAGCTCGGTGAGTTCGCAGCATATCCCCTCTAGTGTATGAGCTGACATACCTCTATATTCATCCATGCGGGCCTCTTGATCTCGAGCACCCCAAACGTTTCGTCATCCTGCGCCAGCTCCTCCTCCGTGATCCGGTTCTGCTCGAACAGCTTCTGCTTGAAGGAGCTCTTGGAGTAGTCCTCGTCGCAAGACCATTCCTCCCCGACCCAATCGTCCTGCACCAGCGAGTCCTGCACGACTTCATCGTCGAGCTTGTGCTCAGCACAGAAGTCGATCACAGCGTCGCGCAGTTGGCTTGCCCGCTAGGGAAAGGAGGTAAGCAGTCTCGTCGCTTGATGGAAAGCATATTGCTGATGTAAAACTGTGCCGGACGAGATCGTCCGGCGAAATCACATCACTCACCGTTCTGCGCCTTTCAGCCCTCCGCCCGTCACTCGCTTTCTCCCTCCTTGCCTTGCCGTCGTCTGTCTTCGCGCGCTGCTGATCTATCCAGACCTGCTTCATGTGCGGCCACGTATGACGTGCGAACTCGAGCAGCACAGACGAGTTCACCCACTTCTTGCGATACTCTTCGGGAACTCTGTCGGGTCGAGCCTGGAGGACGGCGTTAGATGTGGGATCTTGCAAGCTCAGTCGTCCGGTATCACATCACATCAGATGTGATGTGATGGTGCCGGACGAAGAGGTGAGTGATTCTCACCTTCTCTTGATCGAGCACCATCGCTACCGCTCTCATCTGTAGCAGCCTATTCTCAGGCGCGTGGATGTTCTTCCTAAAGTCTGGCCAGAGAAGATTGGGATCATTCGGTTGGATCCCCTCGCCGAGACAAGGCATCGTTGCGCCATGTTTATACTGCATGATCGCGTACATCTGCATTCGGGTAGCCTTCTAGAGAGCGACGTCAACGTTTTGCTCGCGTCGCAGTGGTTGAACGTGACTTACGGCCAGGTACGGTTTGATGTCTACCTCGTTTTCGTCCAACTGATGCTTCTTTAGGTTCGCGGGGTTTACACCGCCGGTTGCCGGGGTAAAGCCAGGGGGTAAAGACGAGTCGACTTCTCCAGAGACCTTGGTGGGTCTCTTCCTTCTCTTGGTAGGTGCCAACTCAAGGTTGGCGATCGCCGCCTCGAGTGCCGAAAGGCGACGGTCGATTTCGGCCATCGTGAGCTCTTTGGAAGGCGTTTGGGCTGTCGGCGTCGGTGCGACAGGGGCATACGGTGAGATGAGAGCTAGCTGGTTGGTCGGAGCAGCTGGTGTTGGCATGAACGAGGAAGCCAGGGGGAAGCAGTGCTGGTTATCCCTAGGTGTGCTGTGAAGGAGGTGAGTGATGTGATGTGATGTGATGTGAATACCGGGCGAAAGGCACTGACAAAGTTCCCAGGTCCAAAAAGCCCTCGAGCCCGTTCTCCGGCGTCTGCAGAAAATGACGCATGTTCGACCTCTCAATGGACCTCTGCGGCTCCGGAAGAGCTTCGAGAGCTTCAACAAAGCTGGACGAAGCAGGGAATGGTTGCGAGGACATGTCGGAAGGAGGAGTGAGCGAAGGAGGAAGAGACGAAGGAGGTATGGGCTGGGACGGGGAGGTAGCAGAGGGTTATATGGGCGAGAAAACCGTAGGGGGAGAAAAAAGCAGAGATCCGCGTAGGTCTTCTGCAATAAGCTGGATCGCTGGTAAGGTAGATGGGCTGTACTCTCATTTAGATATTCTGGGAATATTACCGGTGATACCCTAGACTGAGTAAAAAAGGAGGCCTGGCCCATCTTTTGTTAATAAGTATATATTATCTAGCCTATCTAAATTAGCATAGGATATCTAGTCTAGGGCATAGGATAGTATATAAAACTCCGTTTAAAAAAGCCTTGCGCCGAGATAGGAAAGAAAACATGATAATCCTACCCTAAGCATCGTCAGGTGATCTGCAAGGGTCTGAAAGACCCTTTGGCAGACGGGTCTGACACGCGGTGAATATTCCTCTAGCCTTGGAAACTGACTTCCGCCCTCAAAGGCAAGGCACCTCCGATCGCAAAGTTCACGTCCACATCCGTTGCGCAGCAGCCACAACCTTGAACCTTGAACCGGCTTACTCTTAACGCGGGAGCCGGAAGCCTTAGCGTAAGTCGAGCAGTCGGACAAGATACAGTCGCGCCCCCCGTTAACTATACCGCCAATTAAGCATCACCCCCGCTTTAACATCGGATTTGAGCCGGCCCCAGTCGGTACATAGTAAAGTCCCTATGATGATAACAATCACCCCTTGTTAACCATAAACCATCACTATCCTGCGAAAGTCCCCACCCAATATTGCTATCAAGGGGTGCTTTTGCTTCCCAAAGTCTGCTTAATATGGTAATTTCGGGAGCAATCCGGGCTATGTTAAGTCTCCTGTGCGCTTAGCAAGTGGCACTTTCTGCAGATAAGTCTTCCGATCAGCCTATGTTTGCAATAAAACCTTTTATGCTCGCAAAACATGGATCTCTAGACAATCTCACGTGCTCTTGACTACAATTTCATCCAGTCGGAAAAACTGTCGGCTCCAAGGTAACCCCTTCATAAAAATCGCCCCCCAATAGCAATCACTTATGCTCGGACGGAACCCCATTGTTAATCGGGGGTACGACTGTAACTGATCATGAAAGCTACAACCGGTTGATGCGGCCTTGGCTGGAAGATTGAAGCGAGGCCGGTTATCACAATTCCCAAATCCGACATAGCTGGAAATAGTTGGCTCGTGCTGGAAAAGGCGCCTTCACTACGCCTCACAGCGTGGTAACATCCACATTGTTGTAGTACAAGGCGGCCCCTTTTGCGATGTTGCAGCGGCACTCGAATGGCATTCACACAACGAATGCCAAAATCATGTCGCGTCGGCCAGCCGCTTTGGCAAAAGGTCATCCCAGGTCGTCTACGTCGTCAGGCGCCGCTACCATGCAACATGGGGCCTCATCTTGTAGCAAACGTCGTGCTCGATTGTCGCAATAGTCCAGTCCATACATCCGATAAAATATCCAATACATAGCACGATCCAAGTCCTGCAGCTTGTGTTAGTACGAGCTGGAAATAATCGTATTTAGTGACATACCAATATATACCCATCCCATCCTGTCAAAGCATGATCTATCGCTCACCTCCCTCTCCTCCCGTAGCCCCAGCCTGCTGGACAGTCGTCTCCCTCTCATCGCCCACCCCCACTCCTCTTGCCTCTTCACCCGCCTCTTGCCCCACAGGACCAGCAGCAGAAGGCAAAACCATACCCCTCCCCACAGGCTGCTCTTCCACACTAGCTCCCGCTCCCGCTCCCGCCTGGGCGCGCGCAGCCTCCCGTTCCCGCTTCTCCTCCTCATCCCACTGATCTTCATCGAACCCTTTTTGTCCGCATGGGCCAGGACAGCGCGCACAGCAGGCGTTGCAGCCTTTGGCTCCTGTTGCGTCTGCCGAGAGTGCGTTAGCGGGTTACCCGGGATTGTGCGGTGGGGAGGGAAGATGGGGAGATGGGGAGATGGGGAGATGGGGAGGATGAGGACGTACTTTGCCACATTATTGGCTCCCAGATCGATTGGCAGAAGGTGTCCATCCTGTCCGTTTAGCAGCGCGTGGTGTCTCCTGAGGGCGCCTAGTGATCGGCTATATAGTACCGGGCAGCCTTGATGGGTCGTTGGTGCAGAGGAGGGGGATTATTGTACAAAGGTGGACGAGGGCAAGCCGCCAGCACCGTCTCTGCTTGCTCTGCGACATATCCCTGTCAACCGGGCGGTCCCCTGCTCCTCAGGCTCACGTATGAGGTGATTTATGGGACAAAATGCGGAGCTCAGCGGACTTCACTCGATTTGCATTCGCTTTTGACTCCATTTTCGTTCCCGTTGCACTCCTCATTCCGATTTCACTCCCTACTCACTCCTTAATCACTGTTCACTCTGTTTACACTCGCTTCCCGCTCTGTTTTCACTCCTTAATCTTTCCATAATCACTACGTTGTCACTCTAAAACCACTGTAATTTTGTTGGATTATCAAGTCTCACTCCCTCGAGTGAACATAGAGTGCAAACGGAGTGAGCTAGAGAGTGAGGACGGGATGGAGGGAGTGAGTAGGGAGTGAGTAGGGAGTGAAATCGGAATGAGGAGTGCAACGGGAACGAAAATGGAGTCAAAAGCGAATGCAAATCGAGTGAAGTCCGCTGAGCTCCGCATTTTGTCCCATAAATCACCTCATACTCACGCCAAGCCGCAGGTCAAAAGAGGGCGCGACGTCATCGGACCCTACTGCATTTGTGGTGCGGCTTCTGCGGCTGATCGCGCGAGGAAGTCTTGAAGTATGAACATGCCGCAAATTAACATGAAAGCTCAACAATACTAGTATAGTTACAGTTATAGACCACCCTGCAATAACTTGAGGGCGAGCGCCTCCTGAGCCTCTAAGTCCCCTGCATCGTAAGCATCTTCCTGCTCGCGCCTGCCCTTCTTGCGTTTCTTGGCTGGTCTCTCCTCGAACCTCTCCCCTTCCTCGTCATCTCCACCAGAGAGGAACCCAAAGTCCGGACTGACATATCCATCATCCACCTCCTCCCCATCTCCAACAACAGCCACCGCACCTCCAACCTCCCTCTCAAGCCCGGCAAGCTCCCGCTCCCGCTCCTTCCTCTTCCTCTTCTTCTCCCGTTTCTTCTCCCTCGCAACCTCCTTATCAACCTTGTCAATCTCCTTCAACTGCTCTCTCTCCTTATTCGCAAACTCCCATCCTTGAGCCAGAGGATCCCCAGCCGCACGGAAGGTCTCCTCATCCTTGATCTCGTACGCTGGCCTGGCCTCGCCAGTCTCTTCATCAAAGACAAGCTTCTGGCCGGCAACAGGCTTGTACCGGAGCATCGCCTTCTTGCTCTGGCCGATCTTGAGCTTACGCTTGCTTAGCTCGTGTGCCGCTCGCTCGGCTGCATCGAGGTCCTCGAGGGAATGGTCGACCCGCTTCAGGGTGATGAAGTCTTCCGAGTCGTTTAGGTCGCCGTCGACCGTGTGGTCTACAAGCTTGGTATAGTGCTCGGAAAGAATGCCCTGGTTCTTGCGCTCGAACATCCGATCGTATTTCGTCCGTACGGTGGGTTTGGCCTTGCCTGCTGCCGGTGCGGACGAGTCTTCGCCAGACACCTCAGCGGCTGCAGCAGCGAACTCGGCACGAGCGGCTGCCCTCTCTTCATCGCCCTCAGGTGCACCACCATTGCTGCTTCCATCGCTCATCCCTTCCTCCTCATCCTCTTCTCCCGCCGATCCTCCCTCATCATCACTCCCCTTGATAGCCCGACTCGCATTCTTCCGCCTCTTCGCCTCCTCCCTTCCAGCCTTCGCGAACCTAATCCTTGGAGCGCCCGGCAAGCCCAAAGCAGCCGCAAACCGCTTGATCGGCAGCTCGTCAAGCTTGAACACCTCCTTGTTCTTCTGCAGCCATACGCTCCTCAGGTAACTGACGAATGCGCGCTGGCCAAGGTACTTGATCTCGGGGTCTTGGAAGCAGAAGCTCTGCAGACTCTGCGCCACGCTGGTCGTTTTGCTTTCCTTGACCTTGATCCGCTGCGGGTGGACGTCTTTCCTTTCTAGTTCGCGGAGCATTCCTTCTTCTTCGCTTGGCAGGAGGAAGAGTAGCGCTTTTCCAGCGCGGTCGTACCGCGCTGTTCGGCCAACTCGGTGTATATAGGTCTCGGCATCTTCTGGTGCGTCGAGCTGCACAACCCAGTCTACCGCCGGGAAATCCAGCCCGCGAGCGGCAATATCAGTCGCGAACAGCACAGCGTGGTTCATGCTCGTAAAACGCTGGAAGATGTCCAGTCGTTTCGTCTGCTTCTGCTTGCCCAGAAGATGCAGCAGCGGTACACCTGGTTGCAAACGGCGGAATGACTCGAAAACGAAGCGGACTTGCTTCCCGCTGCTCATGAATACGAGGATCTTCGCCTTCAGATGTGCTTTGATGAACGAATATAGCACGTCGAGCTTCTTATCCAGTTCGCAGACGAGATAGTGCTCCTCTAGGTTGGCCGGAGTCGCCCCAGACTGGTTCGCATCGCGTACTGAGACGTATTCGGGATCTTTGAGCGAGAGCCGAGCCAGGTCCTTGACGGATTGGGTTTGAGTTGCGCTGAAGAGCAGGGTTTGGCGTGATTTAGGGAGATTCTCGACGATTGCGTTGAGAGTGCGAGCAAATCCCATGTCCAGTATTCGGTCGGCCTCGTCGAGGACTACAAACTGTATTAGCTCGCGAGACCAAGGCAGAAGTCATTTGACTCACCAAGTATCTGTAGATGATCCGCGTCGAACCCAGCCGTTTGGTCCATATGCTGCAACAGCCTTCCCGGCGTAGCCACGAGGATGTTCATCCTCTGTAGCCGTTCCTGCTCGTCCTTCACATTCTTCCCTCCTATCACTAACCCAGCGGAGAACGTATGATACTGCCCAACAGTCCTCAGCACCTCAAAGATCTGCATCGCCAGCTCTCGAGTGGGTGAGATTATGAGCGCGCCAAGACCATCTTGCGGACCCCATTTTCGCCGCCAGAGAAGCTCGAGCACAGGAAGCAAGAAGGCAAGCGTCTTGCCTGATCCGGTGCGCGCAGCACCGAGAACATCCCGGCCGCGTAGGGAGTGTGCGAGGGAGCGGGCTTGAATGTCTGTTGGTGTTGTATATGCCGCCTTATGCAAGCCACGTTTTGTAGGCGCAGATAAAGGGAAGTCGGCAAAGGTCTCTGCTGATGAAGGATCCTGTATACTCTTAGTGAAAGTGAAAAGTGCCAGTGATGGCAAGGAACGCACGAACGATTCGACCGCCTGCTCGAGCGATTTGAGCGCTTGCTCTTCTTCTTGC
Source organism: Dacryopinax spathularia (assembly GCA_037974965.1). NCBI lineage: Eukaryota > Fungi > Basidiomycota > Dacrymycetes > Dacrymycetales > Dacrymycetaceae > Dacryopinax > Dacryopinax spathularia. The sequence goes on along the minus strand of JBBPFI010000010.1, from coordinate 925,868 downwards.
CGCCGCCTTTGCTTTGTGTGGACTAGCTGCTTCTTCTTAGCATCTTTGCTTTTCTTGTTCAAGGTCGAGGGGCCTGCTTTGTTTGCCACGGACGGCATGACAGACAAGTAGGACTGGGAGACCGTATCAAGCAAAGGGGAGGTGCGAGGCGACAAAATTCCCCGACCTATGCGGACTTTCACATGTCTGGTTGTCAGTGGCGGTGCTCGGCTCCGAGCGACTAGTTATTCCGACGTGTCTGGGATCGGCGATGACGCTTTTCTGCCCGAATATCACCGTGACTGTGTATAACAAACTATCGCGTTGACTGAGCAGCTGCAAAGATATCATGGTACGAGGACCCCGAATGGCTCGAGGTTTGGGCAACCTTATGCGGCATGCGGAAGCTCGCCTTGAAGGAGTCATCCGAGACAGTCACGCAGAGTCACCGAGGTATCCTTCTGTCGCCGCGCCGCTCCTCTCGCGTTCCTTTGCGTTCGTCCGTCCCTCGTCACCCACATCATACTAGGTCTCCAACTTCGCCTCGATTATGAGCACTACAGCCAATCACTTCAGCGCCGCGACCTCAAAGGCCGACATGGTTGATGCCTTGATGAAAGCGTATGACAACGTGCACGGTCTCGCGCTCCGATTGAACTGCTTCCCACCTGATATTCGCGATGCTGCTCTCGAGTCGGCTCCGCAAGAAGACGGACACGATACGCGCGCGTCTGTTGATTCTAAGAATACAGAAAGCGCATGGACTTGGCTCAACCAGGAATACAAGCTGTCTCTGGCCGGGTCTGCTTTTACGCGCGAGTCGCGGAAGAGCCCCGCGGAAAGGTGCACAGTCCGTCTGCGTTTCCCCTGATGTATCGGGTTACTTAACTATATGCAGCTTCGCTTCGGCGCTTTTTCAGGCAACGAGATGGTGGGCGAGCCTTCAAAGCTTCTGTCAAAACTATTTCGAGGATGGCGTCAAGCTAATTGCCGCTGCTCTGACCAAGTCCTCCACTGTCGGCGTTGCAACCAAGCATGAGATTTTTCTTTCAACGACTGGCACTGCCAGTTGGCGACTGTCTGACTCTCCTTCCGTTATGTGGGGGGAACCTGCCTCAACGACTACTATCTGGGACGCAACTGGCTCGCCAACTACTATTTTGACGGCATCTCGTTCAGCGGCTTCGAGTGGGCCGGTTCGCTCAACGACTACTGGTTGGGAGGGATTCACGCATCGCGATGATCTCAACCACGGAATCCCACCGCGCGACGAATTCCAGCCACACGACGAGTTCCACCTCCCTTCGAGACGTCCCCGTCAGCAACTCGACTCGGAGAAACGTCGTATCCGCCGTGCTCGTCTGATGAACCGCATCGTAGTTTATGAAGAGAAGGGGGAGCGCAAACGAGTTACAATCGCCTCTTATGGCGAGGATTTCCTCATGGGACCTTACTATCGCCTGAGGAGCAACGATAGAACTGAGCGAACGGTTGACTGCGAGCGGTTTGATGAGATGATTGTAGAGGTTTTGGGACGCGCGGATGACGAGGACGAGGACGAGTGAGCCCGGGGTGGAAGTAAATGACAATGAACGATTCGCTGCGTCTCTTATTGAATGTCTGGCCAATGCGTATCCACCGGAACATCCAAGATTTACAGCTTCGATCAGTCATGAATTGACCGTATTTGCGCCGTATTGCTGGATGCCCATGGTCGGAACCAGAGCATCGAGTGACGGGATCCGACCTGACGGATGTGAGAAGCAGATTGCTGTGTTGGGATAGTCTTCGATTCGGGGTGGTGAGGACATACGGGCGGCTTGCGCGATCTGGCACAATTCTTCGCGCCGCGAGAAAATAGGAGATCAGCAAACACCTTCGGGGATCAACGAGCATTTACGTACCGTACAATGTTTCTCGACGCCTGAAAGGTCTCTACAAGTCAACAGACTCGGATCTCAATACCCGTCGGATCATCCCCTGAAACGGTATAGCATCGATGGTCTTCCCCTCTCCGTCCCTTAATGTCAGGCAGTAGTACGGGCCCCACCAGGGTCGCTTTTATAGGAAACTCCTTTTGCCCGCTTCTCAACTCCGTTTTCCTCATACACGACGACAGCACCGATCAAATTAGCTCCATGTGGAAAACTCTTTTGCGCCTGCCTAGCTTTTCCAGTGTCATGGCGGCCATCTAGAACGCCCCGCTTCAGCCTGACAGCCATCTCAGTAAAGACACCTGGGCGCTGAGATCTGCTGGAGATCTGCTCACGATGTGGAGGTCCGGCGGCCGCGATCGCGACGAGTTTGTTCCCTTTGGCTTTTGGTCTTATTGCCAGGACCGCCACCATGAAAGACATGTTCCTTCAACCTGTAAATTGGGTAGCAAGGCTCGGTCGGAGAAGAGACTCATTGGCAAGCGGCTTACGGTTTCAAGCCGCTCTCTCGGTGGACAGAATCGATTCTTGCTTCGGTCTCGGCTGCAAGCTCCCGACTGCCCACCTTATGATTCCCTTCAAGACTGACGTTCATTAGCATCGGCTGCCCGGAGGGCATACCCCCAACGAACTTACAACTTCAGGCGAGCGAGACTGATTATGGTAACCCCGTCGTAGTATGCGTAGCAGAAAGTGTTCAAGCCAGAGGCCCCAGTTCATAATCCAAAAGACGCGTGTGCCCAGCTGTCGAGTGCTAAGCAAATATTGGGGTTGATTGACGATGATTGAGACCCATATACGCACTATACCGTTGACCCTTCAGGATTCGCTCTTCCGTGCGCCAGACGTGGCACGCCTTGTATGCCTGATTTAGCCACTTCCACGCGCTCTCCGCTGTCGTATCTGTGGGACCAGCTCCCAGGACCTCTCCTTCATGTCTCTCCTTGATCGTCTGCATCGCTGCGGTGCGGGCGGTCTCGGGAATCTGGGACCAGCATCTTGCGATGCGTTTGAATTCAGCATAGTTGTCAGCCAGCTCGATGATCAGTTTGGCTTCTGTGATCCAAGGGCCGAATTTGGCTGGGCCATTCTCCATAGGGTCCGCGGCAGAGGAGCGGGAAGGCGCGACTGAAGGAATCACGACTTCTTAAAGGAGGGCACGACCAAAACGGAAGCTTCAGAGCAAGTGATAGCATTAGTGGGCCATCATCTGCCTCACGAAATCGTTCCGGAACTTAGGTCCTTGACAGCCTCATGCCATTTCGAGGATGATGTCAAGCTTATTGCCACCGCTCTGACTGAAGGCCTCCCCGTAGGATGCTCTCGTGAGTCGTGACTCATTTCCAAACTCTATTCTCCTCATAAACGACGACCCAGCCTATCAATGCTGCTCGGCCTTCGGATGTTCGGCGATCTCCCTGACCCTGGGAGTACGAGTGGGATCATTTGACCGAGCGGCCTTGCTCCTAAGCAACAATAAGCACCAGAAGGATCACATAGAGTGTTAATGCCCAAGAGCACTCACCCCGTTGACGCGGACCGGCTCCGACGACCAGCCTCCACTTTCTTTCTGCCATGACGGCGCTTCATCCTGCTCCCTGGCCCGCCACCAGAAAAGACATGTTCTCTCAACCTGCCCACAACCCCATAAGCTCCACCCTTGTCCCAGAGCCGGACTTAGTAAGAAAGTTGGCCGTGACTCACGGCCCCAGCCCGTTCCGCCGACGAGCAGCCTCTATCCGACCCCTATATCGCTCCAGCTCCTCCGGAGTACGCGTACCAGCTTTTACGCTTTCTTCCAAGCTGGCAGACAATTTTGATATCAGCTGACGACGGTGGAGGATGATGAGGTGAAGAGGACTTACGAGCGCACACGGGCGGTGGTGATTAGCGGGATGGCGTCGTAGTATTCGTATACGAAACGTTGGAGGTGCATATTCCACGTCATGGAGAGCGTGAGTGCGTATGCCCAGCTACACAGTACATCAGCAACAAGTCTCCAACACGATGCTTCACCTCCCAGACTGAGATATACATGAAAAGAAAACGTACTATTCAACGGAGCCCTCCGCGTACCCAGACCCAGTCCTCCAAGCCTGACATTTCCCATAAACCGCATCAAGCCAGCCCCACGCCGTCTCAGGTCTATCGTCGTTCGTCCGAGGAACGAGGACTTCCCCCTCGTGCGCGTCCTTAATCCGCTCCATGGCGGCCAGACGGGGTTGGAGCGGGAGCGTGTCCCAGTGCGCGGCGATGCGTTGGTACTCTTGGTCGGCTTGGATTAGGGCGTTGAGGATGTCGGCTTCGGTAGTCGTGGTGTTGAATTTGGTTACAGCCGCAGCCACGGGCGGATTGTTTGATGGCTGGGCAAACATGATGGTACGCTACAGTATTGGAGGGATGTGACGGAAGGACGCCGGGAGGAAGAGGTTGGACTGTCTCGCGTCGACTCTCACCGGAACCTATCTGGTGGTGAGTCACGAGTGACTTAACCACTACTGCCCGCATCGGTCCGGTTGTTTGTGCTGATGATGCCTACTATGGAGAGCCGTGTGGCGCGTGTGGCGCGGGATGATGCGGAGGAGGGGAGAGGAAAGTGGATATCAGAGGGGGGGATGACTGCATCTTATCTAGTATCTCATGAGATAACTGTCAAAGTGCAGCCCAAGCCGAGTTGAGGGCTGAACATCGTTGGCCCCCCTTTCAGCATGATAGGACAGACGAGGCTGCAAGCAAGCGGATCACGAAGAGGAAGACTCCAGATATCGCTCGAACGCGTCGGAGATGAAACGCGTGCCTTGCCCGTGCCCATTCCATACATACATACAAATGAAATGACATAGCCTCCTCATCCTCAGAATTTCACATGCCGCTTCTGGCTCATCACACCCACGGGCATGAGAGGACGTATGAACGCTTTTAGACAAAAAGAGGTCAAGACCAAATAACGCGCGTATTTGTCCTCACCAGAGTGGTGCAAACGAGGAAGGGGATCGCCGGGTTCGGAAGGACGATCGCGCGTTGCCGATCCAAGGTTCCTGCCTGCGTTCTTCGTGCGTGCCAAGCCGAGCCGAACCAACACGGGGGAAATGCAAACCGCCGATCATGTTCGTATATCTGGAAAGATTAGCTAAAAGTCCCGTGAGTACTTCAAATACCATCGATCCTTTCCCCCAATCTGTGCACCAAACCGAACGAGTAGGACCGCTAGATAGAGAACAAGAGCCCAGCTATACAAAGGTTGCCCGTAACCAACCGAGAGCGCACGCTGAAGGGTCATGCCGAGCATGCCGAGTCCCCTACCCTGGGCTACCCTATCCAATGCGCAGCCAAAGAAGCCAAAAATCCCGCACCGCCACACCGAGACACTCGCTCTGCTATGGGGCATGTTTCGACTCGCACTGGCTGGGAGGGGAACGAAAGGCGGGACATGTAACATCGCTCTCTATTCCATCGACATCGCCTACTTCCCATACCCAGCCCCAGTCCCAGCACGCTGCCGACGGACTTGGCCCGTTGTTTTGGCCCCAGGCGTCGACATTATTTGGCCCGCTGCGTTTACATTCCCCGCGCGCTGATCGGGAGCTCTTGTCTCATAACAAACACACGGAGTACTCACCGCCATACCTTTGCAGGAAGCATACGATCCTGAAGCGGAGTGGCAGCAGGAAAGAGAGGATAGGATACATAACGCCCAGCCAAGCGTCACGTCACATCCCCCTTCGCATTTCCATTCCTCCGACCTATCCGAGCATAAACAGAGCGTCGGGGCCCATAACAAGGAGAGGAGACGGTCGATTGGCTCGACATTATTCGCCCCTCTTCCTTTCCTTCGTCCTTCGTCCTTCGCTGCCCCTTCCCTTTGGTGCACGCCGCGTTCTCCGGTCGACTCGACTTGGACGATCTCCCTTGCGTTATCGAACAGTTACTCGCTTTCCTCTCTCTCGGATCTGCGCAACTAATATCTGCTACTGCTGAACGTTGCCGCCTACGTGATCCGCTCGTATTCGGCACCTCATCGGTCACACCGCCAAGAACATCACTCAATCGCCTCACTCGCTCCTACACCGCTCATAAACCACCCCCTCCCACCACAACAGCGCGATGTTCGCCCCACAACCCTCCGTATCAGCCGTACGCGCCTCCACCGCCGTCTCCCTCTCCCCAACCCGGAGAAGACCAAACCAACCCCCTTACGTCCATTCGCCCTCACGCGCTGCGTCGCGTGCTCAGCCACCGCGTCCGCCTACACCGCCCGACAGCGACGGGGAGATGGACGGGGAGGACGATACGCTCCATGGGGTGGCCTTCGTTGACGAGAAGGAGAAGGAGAAGGAGAAGTGGATGGCGCAGGAGAAGCAGACATTCGTCACCCCGCTCGGGTTTCAGCTGCCTATCGCTGCCTCCGAGTCCCAGCTGCCGCGATACGAGCTCGACGCCGACGAGGAGCATGCTGCCACTGGTGGGCTGCCGCCAAGTTACAGCAACAGCGAGAAGCTCGAGCGCGAGTTCGCGTACCCTACACCGGCAGTCAGCATCACCGCTCCTCCCAGTGCGCAGCCGTTCTTCCCCAGCCCTGAGCCATCTACCGCCAGCTCTGTTGGGTCGCCCCCCTCGAGCAGCGCCGCCCTCCTCCCTCACGCGCCTATCCACCCCATAATCCCACAGCACTCGCACACCGCCGCTTCAAAGCCACAACAACATCTCCACATCCACGTCCCCCCGCTGGCCCGCAGTGCCTCCCCCTCCCCGGCTAGCGCGACCTCCCGCCCACTCAGCGCCATCGTAGCGGACAAATACGGCAAGCGGACCACCGCGGTCCCCATCGCCCACTGGCTCGACACGCCCGCCGCGTGGCTCGCGCTCTACTTCGCGTTCAACCTCGGCTTGACGCTGTACAACAAGGGCGTGCTCGTCAAGTTTCCCTTCCCCTACACGCTCACCGCCGTACATGCGCTATGCGGCAGCATAGGGTGCTGGATCGCGCTCGAGCTCGGATACTTCACGCCTCAACCTCTAACGCGCGCGGAGGCGATCACACTGGGCGCATTTAGCGTCCTGTACACGGTCAACATTGCCGTCTCAAACATCTCCCTGCAACTCGTCACCGTCCCGTTCCACCAAGTCGTCCGTGCCGCCACTCCCCTGTTCACCATTGCGCTCGCCGCCACTCTCCTCCCTAATCGTGGTCCTCCCAGCAGGGCAAAGCTCCTCTCCCTCCTCCCCGTCGTGGCAGGCGTAGGCTTCGCAACGTACGGCGACTACTACTTCACCGCCTGGGGCCTGTTCCTCACTCTCCTCGGCACGTTCCTCGCGGCATGCAAAACGATCGTCACCAACCTTCTCCAATCCCCACCCTCCACAAGCGCAGCCGGAGCGGCCCTAACAGCGCAAACGATGCCCGCGTCCGCCAAGCGCCCAACGATGCTGCACAGCCGCACATGGTCCGTCGCCTCCCTTCGCAAACTCGCCAAGCTCTCTGGCAACTCATTCGCGGGCTTCAGAGCGCCCCAACTCCACCCGCTCGACCTCCTCCTGCGCATGTCCCCTCTCGCATTCATCCAATGCATAATCTACGCCTACACCTCCGGCGAACTCGAGCGTGTCCGCGCCTTCGGCGCAACCGAAATGACGCGCGGCCGGGCAACGGCACTAATGTTCAACGGCATAATCGCTTTCGGGCTGAACGTGGTCAGCTTCACGGCTAACAAACGCACGGGGCCGCTGACGATGACGGTCGCTGCGAATGTGAAGCAGGTGCTGACGATCGTGCTCGCGGTGATGATTTTCGATCTGACGATCACGCCGACGAATCTTGTGGGGATATGTTTGACGTTGGCGGGGGGGGCGTGGTATGGCGCTATTGAGTATGGGGAGAAGAAGAGGAAGAGTAGGGCGTGAGGCGCGAGCGGGAGCGAGCGCGAACATCGAGCACCGAGCGGAGCGGTGCGAGAAGTGGGCAAGGTGCTGCGCCACGAGAGGGTTAGACATTCCGACATTTACCATTAGACGACACGACATACCAACCCACGCTATTGCATCGATTTCGACCGCGACCCCAAGTGACCCGTGTAAAACAATTGTATTCCTACGACATCCGACCCAACCACCACCACCACCAACCACACCACCCAGCGACAGTCGACAGTCGACCGCCTGAGCAGAGCAGAGCACAGCAGAGCCCACACTCGTTCGTTCTCGGCTACACCCTCTCGCTCGCCTCTCCCGTCTTCTCCACCCTTGCCTATCGGCGCTAGGGGAGGTCGGAGGCGAGCGGAACACAAAATACCCGATTACCCCTCAATCTCATCATCCCGCTCTAGCGGGCACATCAGTAGATCTCCCTGTCGTTGTCGCTGTCACTGTCATTTGCATGTACCCCTCCTCCCCCACCCTCCCTTTTCGTGTGGAGTGGACGGGGGCAGGAATGTTTGTATTAGTAGGTTTTGTTAGATGATTTAAGCTAATTTTGTTGACATCATGATCCTGAGCGACCTTGTCCTTCTGCCTATGGCCGTCCTGCGACCGTCTCGGGGTTGCCGAGGCTCACAACTTCCAGTTCCAGGGTTGAGTTGATTGGAAGCATCAGGAGCTGAGTCAGCCACGAACAACGCCGAATCCAAGCGACCACGACCACAGGATTTTCAAGACTGGGGAAGCGTACGACGAGAAGATAGATGGGTAACCTCCGTGGAATCGGAGCAATCAATCAAGTCATCAATGATTAGACGGAGAGGGGCAGGAAGTTTCTGACTTCCAGTGAGTTACCGCTGGGTAGTCGAGGCCGATGGCAGGAGACATAGCATTGCGCAGCTCAGTGCTACCCAAATAGACATGCGAAATCGAAGTTGGACTTAGGTGCACACCAGCGCCGTACGAGAATAAGTAGCAGTTGTCAAAGCAGCAAGAACTTGCTGCCATGAGCTCGCGACTCTCAGTGCGGTGGGGAGCGACATTATCAGCGCGGCAAGAAGATAGAAGAATGTCTAGGAAACGAGCGAAGGCGGGGTGTTTAAATACAAAACACATCTCCGGTCCGGTGCGCACCATTTCCCCGAGGATCAACGGACGGGCATCAAAGAAAGTTCGTCTGGAAACAAAGTACAGACTGCTTCGACCGCTGACAAGGAGGGTCACTGTCACCCTGGGACTTCTGAGAAGCTGAAGCCTTGCGATGCGAGGGTGGACGTGTGGGAAATGAGCGGGTAAAAGCTTGGAAGTTGCCGGGGGGAAGCGTTCTTTCACGTGCAGGGATGAAGAAGACCAAGCATGAGGTGGTATTTTGATCGAAGTACGGAGAAGGCCGACTACGAATCCAGCTTTTTGGTTGCGTTTGCGAAGAACAGAAGGTCGCTTCGACATCAACTTCGCATCGACTTCTCACAGGGTGCCTCGATACTTTTCCGCTGATAATTCAATTCCAGTTATATTGAGATCGTGGAGATCGGCTAATCGGGCACATGCGAGCTTTTGGCTTCTTTGGGAAAGTGCAGTCTGTATGCCACCATGACCTCGTCCACGGATTTCCATGACGTTACCATCCAACTCAGTTCTGGACGAACCTCGCTGACAACCGAGTTGTGACTATGTAGATAGATAAATGTAAGGAATGAGCACGAGGAGCCTGAGATCCAAGACTGAGTAAGAGAAAAGACCAAATTAGAAATGCGCCAGCATCTCGTCGAGGTTGGCGCGACGAGGCTTGATGTGGTAAGGGTAAGGAGCAGGTTGCCTAAAACAGAATTCCATCAGTATCCTTCTGCGACACAGGGAAATGAGCATACACAGCAAGGCCGTTGTCCACAAAGTCCATCGTCCCAGGTGTGATTTCTTTGCCGTCAGGACCTTTCGCCTTCTCAAAGTCGAATGCCCAGAGAAGGGTGGCGGCATCGATGAAAAGGCTGTGATTGGCGATATCGCGCCCTGGGCAGATGCGGCGACCATGGCTGTATACATAAACTTCGTCGACGGGGTCGGAGCTGGCGCGCAGCTCGCCGGTGGGAGTAATGTAACGATCAGGGTTGTAGTTGTCGAAGTCAGGGAAGTATTTCGGGTCGCGAGATTGTGCCCTTCTAGGAATCAGCACAATGGATTCGAGCACCACATATTTCCACATACCAGATATTATCCATGATGATGGCGCCTTTGGGAATCACATATTGCCCATAGGTAAAGTCCTCGGTAGCAGCATGAGGCACACCACAGGGGACAGGAGGGCGCCAGCGCAGGATCTCCTTGACCATGGCAGAGATGTAAGGCAATTGGTCTCGGTCTGAAAATTTCGGTACGCGGTTGCCGCAGACGGCATCGATCTGCTCCTGGCCCTTCTTTTGAACCTCAGGATACAGGATCATCGCCTTGATGAAGTGCATGAGCACGGTGGCAGTCTAAAAGGCATCTGTTGGCACGGCATTAATGATCTAAGACGTAACTGTGCTCACCGTCTCGACACCAGCAGCAAAATGGCCACCAGCAGCCCAAGCAACTTCCTGATCAGGAATTCCGAATTGGTCCGCAACCTTCAGCGAGGAGTTTACGAAAGATACTTCCTCCTAGAAGGGCATCTTCAGTCGCTGCGCAAGATGCGTTTTCATGAAGAAATACCTTGTGGTTGGCAGCCTGGTGGAAAAGATCCATGAAGTACGCATCGTGCTGCTTGAAGAACTCAACACCCCGCTTCTTCCATCCGGCAGCCCATGTCGGAAGAGGCTTGAGGAACGTGAAGATGTCCACAATTGATGCACCCGGTTGGGCAGCTCCGGCAACGCTCATGACGAAGTTGTTCATGACCTTGACCCTCTCCTCATCCGGGTCACGGATAGCAGGGCCGCCATAGAGGAAACGCCAGGTGACGGAGGTCGAAAGGCGGGAGAGATGCCTCTCGAGATGCGACTGGTCCTCCAACAGACCGCGGGCAAGCAATTCCGACTCATGCTCCTGCATGGGCCAGAAGGCCTGGCTGGCACGGATGTTGAAGACGGCATGGGAGGCTTGGCGGAATCGCCGCCATCTGCAGGGCGAAGGATCAGGATGCGTTCAGAATGTTACTGAAGCTTTGTACGCACGGCAGTCCGTAGGTCATGAAGGCGGGGATCAGGCTCCCACACATAATCTCAGCAGCCATCACCATCCTCGGGCGCCCGGAGGTCACCGCCGACTGCTTCTCGAGGATCTCCTCAGCGACCTTAGCAGAGTTGATGACGACGAGCTTGATGCCAGCCAGGTTGAGGCACATAATCTCGCCGTACTGTTCCTTCCATTCGTCGAACTTCAGGAACATCAACTTGGACGGTAGGTCGAGAACATTGCCGAGGACTGGAATGCCAGGGGGACCAGGAGGGAGCCTGGAGGTCTTGCTCTTGCGGGTGTATAGCCAGACGGCAACGAGGCCAACTGCGGCCAGAAGAGGGAGGTAGAACATGGTTAGCGGTTAAGGAGGGGAGGTAGGGAGGGTATCAAGGAAGGTGGGGAGATAGCGGAGCAGGCCGCAACTCTGGCTGGGAAGAAATGGCTTGCCTCTCCTACACGTTCATCCACTTATGTTCCCGGAATAACGGCCTGCATCAGGGATCTTTGCCGTGCCTGATGCAAATGTCCCCACGACCAGCGACCCTACGCTGTCCATGAAGCCCAGTGCTTCTCGCCAGATTCGGCAGCGTTGGCTGGAACCAGACGGTAACATTCCAGACGCCATCGCGAAGGTCGCGGTATCAAGTCCAGTTACATAAAAGGGAGCAAAAGAGGGGTGCTCCGAGACCAATCTGCATTGGAGGACGCGGCCCAATCAGAAAGGTGAATGCCAGAAGGCAAAATCTGGTCGGCTGCCCCCAAGTCATTGCGGCTACAGTTGAAATTCACAAGTTCAGGAAGAAGTTGCTTGTGGAGGATCGGACCCTAATGGAAGCCCAAGCTTGACCGCATTGGGGGCCGGTTTGTATCCGACCCACTCGGTGCAATGTAGCGTCGACATCGGCCTGTCACCGCTTTCACTTGGTTTTTGACAGTCACAGCTTGATATGTTATCCCTGCTTTTCGCTATGGAAGGGATAGGCCGGTCTTCTTTGCTTGGGCACATGCCTTGTTGTCATGTCCTGATCAGTTGCACCGCGTTGCTCGAAGAGCGCCACGGCAACCGTGCTGTGGCGTTCGTATGATATTTGGGGTCGCCGCCGTCGCGGTTTCCCAGGACACACTGTGGCACGCGTGGCACCCAGTCGGGAAGGTTTGCAAACCTTGTACGCGTTCTGGTGCCTCGAATTCGGGGATCGTCCCTTGGCCGCTTCTTCGGCCTGGAGCTTCCGTAATCTAGAGAAGAAGCTAATTGGCCGCTAGGATCTATGCGAGGGCGCCGCGTTCACGCTTGGATCGGCAATGCGCCCGAAGGCATTTTCAATCTGCGCGGTATGCTGCCTGCGACAATTTGCTTCAGAGACCGGTATATAAGGTCTGGGAAGAGCTGAGAATGCGGGGTTCTGGTGGTTGTTTGTTGTGCGACCCACCGGATACTCTCGTTCAGTCTCTGATCCTGTTCAACTGAGGGAGAGGATGGCTGAATTCCCTATTGACTACGCCTACCTCGTCGGTAGCTGGTGTGCCGCGGTCCTTTGGGGTATGTACTCTCAGCCCCACAACGACGTTCCCCAGCTGAGGCGTGTGCGCTAGGGGTTTATGGCGTCCTTTTCGGCCTCTGCCTGTGGTTGGTGTTCAATCATGGGCAGCTACACCCGGTCCAGCTGGCCGCCCTCATCTCTCTGTAAGTCCAGTGACTTTCACGATGACCACAACTGACGGAGGGAATTCGCAGCTACGTCCTTGCTACCTGCCATATTTCCCTCGACTTTGCCCGACTTATCCAGGGCTTTGTCTTCACCCCCTCCGGACTAGACCGGATCATTTTCTTCTCGAACGTCGCGTTGAAGATCAATGTGGCCAAGGACTTCCTGTACATCACAAGCGTATGCCTAATTTCTGTTAACGTGGGGAGAATTCTTCTGACAAAATTTCTGTAGTTGATCATCGGTGATAGCGTGATTGTCTGGCGCTGCTGGATTGTCTGGAGGAAGAAGTGGCATATTGTGGCGTTCCCCATTCTGATGGTGGTCGGCGAAGCCAGTGAGTATCTTGTCCAAGCTCGCTCAATCTACCGTGCTGAGGGAAAATCTTAGTCGCTGGTTACGTGGCCATTGGAAAGTACCTGTCTCCGGACCTCACCACCGATACCTCCGTGAAGCCATGGGGGACGGCCATGTTCTCGGTCTCGCTCGCAACGAACGTCCTCGTGACTTCCCTGACTGCTGGCCGTATCTGGTAAGAGAGCCTTGCCCTGCCTGGTAGTGCGGTACTAAACGCATACGCAGGTGGATCTCTCGGACGACCAACAAGCTGATGGCAGGTGGTGGTACCCGATCACTCGCGGCCATCACCCTCATTATTGAATCCGGTCTGGCCATCACAATTGCCAAAATCATCGAGTTCGCTACCTTCCAGATCGCCTTTGCCGGAACCGTCGATATGCAAGCTATCTACATCATGTTCGAGTTGATGCCGCAGCTTTTCGTGAGTACTTCTCTTTACACGGTCGGAGTGATGGAAACTGACATGGTGCAGGGTATCATCCCCACGGTCATTATACTTTCGATCCAAGTCGGTGTCACATCAAGCAAGGCCTACAGTGCCGGCAACGGCCCACGGTCATATCCTCGCAGCGCACCATACGGCAACAACAGCGGCGACGCCAACATTGCCTCGTATGGCCGCCGCACACCGGGCAACTTCCCGATTGTCTCCGTCGAAACGAACACGTACGGTGACCACCACGGAAGCGAGATCGAGCTCGGTACCAAAAATTCCAGGATGCCCAAGCTGGACAGGAAGACGTCGACAGATTCTTCCCTTGCATAACTTAGACCCTATTCTTGTTGATATACCCCAGGAGATACTTCGTTCGTTTCGGTATTACTGTAACAATTCTGTGGGTCAGATCATGACAATTGCAATTTTGAAGTGCATAAAAGGCCTATGTCTAGCGTCGACACGCTAGTGGACACCCAAAATCGCAATGCAGGAGTTTGCGGTGCGTCGCTCCTCGAGCTAAGCAGACCCGATGCGGGAGGTGCTACCCCGCAAAGTTCGACGGGACCCTGCCAATGACGACCTCCCGACGCTCGTGATTCCACATTCCAGTCAGTAGGCCATTGAACCTAAAGGCGCTAATCGGGAACCATAGAGGAGAGGGGGACGACCCTGTCGTGTTTCTAACAGGATAAGTGCAGAGGGAGAAGTGAATGAACGCTAGTTCCAGATGTGTCAGGGTGCTGCATTGTTCGAGTTAGATGGACCCGCTTGCCGAGGGCCATTGTACTTCATCGGGGACGTCATCTGAATCTGGCCATTGATGCTTGTGGCTGGTGTGGCAAGTTGGTCGGGCGCAGCGAAGTGGGTTGAGGACACCAGTCTCCTTAACCTTTATACAGACTAAGTTAGCCGATCTACGCTACTCTACTTCACATTGTTCCGATGTGGAGTCCGATATGGCATGGGGCTGGACGGTCTACGACGCACATCGCTTCGGTTATAGACAGCTAACGAAACCAAGCACTGCTGCAGTTCCTCGTATGTATATGCACCAGGATGAGGCGGATGAGTTAGGGGTACAGCCCGCAATCACTTGTCCAGTCCCACAAGCTCCAAAATCTGCGGCAGCTTCTCCCGAATCTCAAAATGTCCTATCCCACCAACCCCATCAGTACTCCCCAACAGCGAAAGCAAACAAAAACGAAAGCCACACATACCTCCAAGCACATCCTTCAAATCCACATCCTCCACCCCATCCCTCCCGACCGCTCTCAACCCCGCCATGCCCGCCCACCCCACCCGGCCACCCATCACCTCCCCCAGCCTGCCAATGCCCGCAAGGACGAGATCGTGTTCGCTATACCCGTTTACGAGCCGACGGGCGACGCACTGGCGTGCGCGGGCCCATTCGGAGCTGGAGGGGGAGAGGGGGAGGGAGATGAGGATCGCTGTGTCTATTAGGGGCTTTGGGGGGTTGCTGGAGGAGGGGGGGGCGGAGGAGGAGGAGGGGGTTTGGGAGAGGTTCTGGAGGGCTTGGAAGAGCGTTAGGGCGCCGAGGGAGTAGCCGATCTGCGTGCGGGTGTTAGCATGCTCGTTTGGGCTGAAGATGCATGGGGTAATTACCAGGATCACCGGACGCTCGCCTTGCACGCCTTCTCTTAGGACGTCAGCCAGCAAATCACCAGCTTTGCGTGCCTTATCCTACAACACACTCTCCATCAGCCAACCCCTCCCCAAGACGCAAGAAGTCCAGCAGCGCGACTCACACATCCCCTAACCCAAGCATTATCCACAACCATCCCCGTCGTCCCCCACACACTCATCGGCAGCGCCACAGCCGCCATGACCGCATTCAGCGCCGTACGCTTGATGATCTCGCCCTTGATCTTGCCCAGTACTTGGGAGGTGAGGAAGCCCCGCACGGCTTGGCCTGTCTCGTACATTTGTTGGGGGGAGTGGGAGAGGTGGTAGACGTCTCGCGGGGGGTGGAAGAGGGGGAGGGTGGAGAGGGATGTTTGGAGGGGTTCGGAGGGGGTGGAGAGGGCGATGCCTGGAATCAGGATCGTTGCCTGTTGTCATTAATCAAACCCAGTCAAAATCAGCACTGTGGATCGTGTGAAGGTAGGAGGAACGCTTACGGTCAATGAGGGAGCCTCGTGCTCTTTCCCGCCCATAAGCTGCTTAAACTCGAACTCCTCTACACCGGCCCATCGTGCCCTCACGCGTTTGCCAGTCAAGCCTCCGCCCGCAAGACCGAACAAGGTGCCCAGAACGACGGGCGCACTTGTCCCCGTCAAGAAGGGTATGAACGGCAGCAGCGCGGGAGCGGCCAGTCCGCCCGTTACGCCCAGTGCGACTCCTCCAATCTATTCCCCTCGGGTTAGTATCGCCAGGGCTAGAGGTCGAGAGAGGGCGAGGGTAGAAGGAGAAGGAGAAGGAGAGGATGAGGGACGCACGATCAGCCCTCCGCCCGTAGCGGCCCATCTGCCCCATTTCCCGCCCCAGCCCTCCTCTCGAGCTTTCCGGGCCGCTTCGCTCTTCTCGTCCATCTCCGCCTTCTCCTTCTCCCTTTGAGCCCTCTCCATCTCCCTCAACAACTGCAGACTCGCCACGCGCTCCGCTTCCAGCAGCACTCTCGTCGGGACGAGGAGAAAGGAGAGAGCACGGACGAGGAAGGCGCGCTGGAATGCGGGGTAGTCGACTGAGCCGGCTGCTTTGGAGGCGGGGGCTGTGGAGGCGGTGTGGGACGCGGGGGGGAAGAGGGTGTAGGATAAGAGGGCGGAGGCGAGCTGGAGGTGCGTTTCGGGGCCAGTGGAGGGGAGGGGGTGGATATCCGCTCCGGTTGGTACGGTAGGTAGGCTCGCGTAGTCCACTTTGAGCTGTTCACCACATTAGCCCTTGCCATATCGTTTGCCCTTTTCTGGACGCACGAGCTCACAAACGTCCTTGAGCCATTTCTGACCCTCGACATCCCACCACCCCCTAGCTCCACTCCCATCTTTCTCCCCCTGTCGCAGCTGCGAGTCCATCCATTCGGGCGGACTGAGGATGGCGGCTTTGCACGCTACGGCCAGGGGACGGCGGAGGTTGTCGGGCAGTTGGGCGGAGGAGGGCGAGTTGGCTGTTGTCATCTTTCGAGTTCAACTCTAGGTTATCAAGTACTGTAGTAGTAGAAGTAGTAGAAGTACAGCAGGAGGTTGTTGAATGTTGAAGTGGGCTTTGGGCTGTCGACCCATGCTCGGAGAGATATCCATTGTAGTGATGAGGAGCGTTGGAGAAACGAAGCGCCAATGACGTCGACCCTTCATGGAGTTAGGGTTCCCTAGTCCCAAGTCCAGCTTTTCGCCAAGAGTTAGGGTTAGGAATCTTGACTCCCTTGCTGTCCAACTTCAAGTCGGCATCGTCCGGCCATCGACATCTTACAGCATATCCATCCAACTTCCGACGGCAGGACAGCGTATACCATGTCCGACGAACAAACTCCCAAGACGCTCTCCATAAAGCTCTCATTCGGGTACGTCCCCTCTCCCCCCTTCCCCCTTCCCCACCCTCCGCTCCTGCAAAACCCCAGGCTGACAACTTGTGTATATGAAAGAGGAGGCGTCGAAGTCCTCTTCTCCAACAAACGCACCCAGACCATCTCCCTCCCCTCACTCGCCCCCGCCACACCATCGCAAGCAGAAAGACCAGCAGACCTGAGATACCTGATCCGGTGGATGGCGGACAATCTGTTGACGGAGCGGAGGGAGCTGTTCTTGGATGGGGAGTCTGTGTGCGTGTTTTGCCTCCTTTCTGGCACTGGGAAACGGGCTGATGGGATGCCTCTTCTGTGTGTGCTGTGCCGTGCTGTGATGTTGGGATCGGGGACGTAGACGGCCGGGGATATTGGTGTTGGTTAATGATACCGACTGGGAGCTTGAGGGCGAGGGGGAGTACGTGCTTAGGGAGGGGGACGAGGTGGTGTTTATCTCGACGCTGCATGGGGGATGAGCGGCTCGGGTCATTGGGAAGGATCGGGAGGAATGGATGACTGGGAATGCTCACTCAGGTGAGCGAGAGGGATGGGCGGAGACTGAGGTCAGGAAGAGGAGGAAGAGGACGAGATGTCGTTTCTCTGGGCAAGCGGCTGCTGTCCAGCAGCTCGAGGGATGTCAATATGTCAAGACACGCCTAGGGGGCTGCGTTCTGCGGTCAAGGCGGCCTTGTTGTACAGTAGCTTTGCACCTGGAGCTTGAGCTCGCAGTGATAGTGGGTTGCAGAACGGGATAATTCATAGAATACACAAAACGACCACATCCAACACGAATTACACCACCCATAAGCTCCAATCACCCATCCACTCCTAATCCAGCTACCGCTCCGCGTACCCCAGCTCCCAATCCCCCCCCTCTCCCTCTCTCCTCGATCATCACAGCTCACAGCTCACCCAACCCTCTGCGGCCCCGTCGGCTGCCCCGCCCCCCCAACACTAGCCTCCATCCCCGCCCCCCCTCCTCCCAGCCCCGCAGCCCTGCCCAGTCTCTCCCGCTCAACAACCAACTTCGGCCCCTCATACAGTCTATTAACCACCGCCGCCCTTCTCAGCACATCCAATTCCCTCAGTCCCTCGGCGTACAGCTCTGCGGATTTTTGAGGGTCGGATTCGGAAGCGTGCTGGTGGAAGGTTTCGCGCGTGCGGCGCAGGAAGTAGTGGCGGAAGTTGTAGGATGCGAATGTGCGGGAGGTGCGGAGGAGGGCGGTGTAGAGGTTGAGGACTTGGGCGCGGGTGGGGGCGGACATCGTTGATTGGTTGGTTGGTTGGTGGTGCAACTCGTGCGTTAGGGGCAGTCGTGCGATAGTCGTGCGGCAGACGTCCTAGTTGTGCGTATACGATGCTCTTGCTGCTCCTAGACGTAGCTTGGAGCCGGCTTCCGCTGCTGGAGTAGTCTTCGAGTTTGGGTGTAGAAGAACTCGTAAGAGCGTTGAAGAGGAAGAGGTGCAAGCACTATACTCGAGGTGGTGACTTGGCTCTAAGGACGCTCGTTTGCTGACCGAACGCCCCGACCGGCCGAGGAGATGATCCTTCGCCTCGGCTGATGAGGTAAGCAATTCAATTGCAAGGGGGCATCGCCACCATCAGCCTTTCTACCAAATCCGGAGTCGCAGCTCTGCAACCGCTGAGAAGAAGCACATGCTACTAGAGGTTATTATAATCTATTATAGTGGGTTGTCCTAGTGTTGGTTCCAAGCAGCAGAAATAGTATTATGCAGCGTGGTGAATATTGTTTTCTCCGATCTTCATCTCCGCCCTTCGGACGGAAGCAACCCCGAATGACGTCCCATCCTCCCTAGCTCGTCCAGCGCCTCATCGTCCGTCCCGTACTTATCCCATAGCGCCCGCCCACCGCCCTATCGTCCCTTTACCTCGCTCTCCCACGTCCTGCCCGTGGAGAGCACCCAACCGCGACTGTTGATGTCAGAGGAAAACCCGTGGGAGGCGTACGAGAGGACTCATCCGCATAATCATACTGCTCATTCTCCTCACTTGAACGGCCAACAACAGCCAGCAGCGAACGGCGAGCGAACAGTCGTCACCTCCTCGACCTACTACAATCCAGACGAGGCGAACGAGTCAGCGACAACAACGGAACACACGCCCCTCATGTCCTCAGTCTCCAACCCGGCCATCTCCGCAGCGGGACTACCAGCGACCGACCCCCTCGTCCGCCAAGCGCTCGCGCTCATCCGCCTGCAGGTGCTCACGCCCCTCTCGGTGCTCGTGAGCATCGGCGCTAACCTCGTATGCGCGATCGTGGTCCGGCCGACGATGGGCGAGATAAGCAGGAACCATCCGACGAGCTTGACGCCGCTTAATTTGATGGTGGGCGTTTATTGGCTGGTGCTTTGGGCGGGGATGGTGGGGTATTGTGTGTTGCTTGTTGTGGCGAGGAAGGAGGAGACTAAGGTGCGTCTCTCTCCCTCGCCTCTCCCTCCCCTCCCCCTCTGCTTCCGTGCATCTTGGCCCTGGAGTGAGCAGGCAGCTGATGAGGTGTATACGTATGACAGGCAACAATAGTGCACGGCGTCGGCCTCCGGTTCGTACTCGCCAACTGGCTGCTCGCCTTCTGGTCCATATCCTTCGCCCTCCAAGCCTTCCTCATCTCCCTCATCCTCCTCTCCCTGACCCTCCTCCTCCTCCTCTCAATCTACATAACCCTCCTCTTCCACCCGCCGCACGTCACCCGTCCCTTGGACTTTCTGTTCATCCATGCGCCCGTGAGGCTGCTCTTGATGGTTAGCCTTATGTTGGGCTTGCCGCACGGGGTGTTCTTGGCCGTTGGGTGGGTCGATAAGCTTAAGGCGCCGGAGGGGGGTGGGGATGTGGATTGGGGGAGGTGGGCGTGGCCGGCTTTCGGGTTTATTGTGGGGCTTAACGTATGTCCTTCTCCCCACCTCCTTCATCACCCTGAATCACTCAACAATCCAACTGCATGCTCTTGCACTCTTTCTCTTTTGCTTCCCTCCCTGGATTGTCACTAACCCTTTGCAACCCAGACCCTCGGACTAATCAACACCGCCTGGCGACGCGACCTCATCAGCGCCCTATCCGGCATCTGGCTCGTCCTATCCATCGGTCTCTCCCGCCCAAAACCCACTCCAGTATTCGCGGCCGTTATCCTCTTCACGGTGTTGTATCCGTTGACGTGGATAGCGGCGTTTGCGTGGACGAGGCTGAGGAAGGGGGAGAGGGAGGGGAGGATCGTGCTGCCTGAGGATGAGGAGGGGGAAGGGGGGGATGGGGTAGGGAGGGAGAGGGAGGGGGGTGAGGTGTAGGTTGGGGATAGGTGTGAGAGGTGGATTGGGGGGAGTGGGGATTATACGGGGACGGACATTATGACTTGCTAGTTTAGCTAACTATTCATATTTCCCTTTGCACCAGGCCAGACAGACGGTGGGATGGGGAAAGCGAGGCACGTGACCAGACCCTGGGCTAGGAATTTCACGGTTTCTGCTCCTCGCCCAACAAACCACCACACGGCTCAGCGTAGTCATACCCCCTCCCCCCTCCTCCCTCCTCCCAATGTCCCCCTACCTCCCCCTCCCACCCCGCCCCTTCCTCCCATCTCCTTCATACCTACCAGCACGATGCACCTGCCTCCTAACCACCCGCCACTTCTCGACCACCCCACCAGCAAGGGCGCGCAAATCCCGACGTCCCACCCTCCCTAAACTCACCAAGGGGAAACCGATCATGCATGTTTCGAGTGAGATGGTGTTTGAGGATGCGGTTAGGGATGCGAGGGTGATGGAGGTTAAGAGGCGGGTTGATGCGAAGCGGAGGCAGGGGGTGCGTCATCTCCCATCTCCTTTCTCCTTCTTCTGGCAGGTAGCCTGACGAGCACACCACGCGCAGGGCCGAACATTCCTCGATCATCTTCTGCTTGATATCCGAGCAGGACACGGAGGTGACGGCTCGGTCGCTTTCTTCCGCGATGTGCACCAGCCCAACGGGCCCCCGTCCGGCGGGAATGGGGGAAAAGGCGGGGACGTGCTCATTCGTGCCGTGCCTGGCTTGTCGAGCCTAAGCGGGATCTCCCAGCTCATCCGGGGCGAGAAGGGCGAGCATGGGAAGGGCAAATGGCGCCATGGCCGACGGGGGAAAGACGTCGTCATACGCGTCCCCGTTGGGACGGTCGTGCGTGAGGTCAGTCGGGAGCAGGTCAAAGACCCGTGGGACGACACACAGCTCGCGGCTGATCATCCCGATTGGGAACGGCTCAGCGAGCAGGAGCAGGAGAAGCTGAGGAGACGGAAGGTGTGGGTGCATTACCCGCAGAAGGAGGACGATAATGCGGCGGATGACTGGTTCTTGAACGCGGAGAAGGAGCTGAAGAAGGAGATGAGGGCGAGTCTGAGGGAGGAGAGGCGAGAGCAGGCGGAAAGACCGCCGTTGGAGTTGGATCTGAGCGAGCCGACGGGCGAGGAGGGGATCGTCCTTGCTAGAGGTGGGAAGGGGGGGGTGGGGAACCCTTTTTTCGCTAATACCGAAGTGAGGAAACCGATGTGGGCTACTCGGGGAAGAGAGGGCGAGAGCATGCGGCTATTCTTGGAGCTCAAGTTACTCGCCGATGTGGGCCTCGTGGGACTACCTAATGCTGGTGCGTGCCGCTCTCATCCAGTCATCGCGTACTCGCTGTTGCTCACATTACGCGCGTAACAGGCAAGAGCACCCTCCTGCGCGCACTTACGAATGCGAAAGCAGAAGTGGCAGGGTACGCATTCACGACGCTCAACCCCCAAATTGGGACCGTGCAGGTGTACCACGACGGCGGGTTCGGCGCCGGCGACTCGCGCCCCATAACCCACTCGCAAGACGAGCGCGAACTCGCCGCGCTCGGCCTGCTCCCTCCGCCCACGCACGCAATACACGCGTGGGACAGGTCCGAGGAGGCTAGGCTGACGATATGCGATAACCCGGGCTTGCTCCACCGGGCGAGCGAGGACTTCGGCCTTGGGCACACGTTCCTCCGGAGCGTGGAGCGCGCGAGGGCGTTGGTGTATGTTTTGGATTTGAACGGGCCTGCGCCGTGGGACGACCTCTATGTGCTCAAACATGAGCTGGAGGCCTACCGGCCCGGGCTGTCAGAGCGCGCACGGCTGATCGTGGCGAACAAAGCGGACTTGCTGGGCTCTGCCTCATCTGCAGCTGAAGGGGAAGAAGAGGACGCGCGGACGGAGAGGGAGAAGGAGCAGGAAGCGTGGGAGAAGGTTCAAAGGCTGCAGGAGCTTAGTGGGGGGCTGGACGTCGTTCCTGTCAGTGCGAAGTTTAGGATGGGGCTGGAGAGGGTCGTTGCGCTTTTGAGGGAGTATGTGGCGGAGTCGAAGGCCAAGGAGGCGGAGGAGAACAAGGCGAAACAGTGGACTCTGTAATGAGGATCGGCCGCGCGTTACTTCACACATCGTTCCATGCTACGAAGCGTGAATTGGAGACTGCGTGAATTACACAAACGAGGCGAGGAAGTTAGAGGCCGAGGTCATACGTCTCCGGTCATCCAGACAGCCCAAGGACTACCGTCCGCATAGTCATCATACGTCCAACCTCCCCAATCCTCACGGCGCCAGAGTTCCCCGTTATCAGAGTCCGTGTCTGGCTGATGGACTGGATGATAACTGTCTGGCCCGCTCATGGCCGGCAGACTTCTTGCGGCATGTGGAAGCACCGTGGTGACATACTTGCGGAGTGCTTTCATGCAAGCGATGACCGTCTCCCAGGGGTGACGCCCATACCAGCGTTGCTCGTCGCTTATATGGGCGGTGAGTACTAAGGACGACGTCAGTTGAACGAGAAACACCGCAGTTTCTTCTGGCTGCTCGACAACGCTCTCTCGCACTCGCAGGTGCAATCTCCGTGGCGTGTGGTCCAGCGGTACCGTGCTGGAACGACACAAGAGCGTCTGTAGCTCAAGATCCTCAAGCTGTCTACATGCCGTTAAAAGGGAGACGATTGCCTTCAAGGTGGGCCCGCCGGCGGGCGGGCCGGCGAGCCAGCGCGCCTCTTGCTTTGGTCGCGACCAGCAGAGCGACAGTTTGACCAGTTCTGTCCATGCATTCGCTAGTCGGTCGACCAGGGCATCATCAACAGCCGCTTCATTTCCGCTCCACGAGGTACACAGGGAACATTCCCGTAGTCGTTCGCAAGCGAATAAAGGTTGCAGTTGGCTCCAGAAATCGAGTTGCTCGCCCTCAAGCGCTAGAGCCACCTCAATCTTGATCTCTAGCTTTAACCTCTGCAAGCTCCTGAACGTCCCGATCGCGGCCAGTAATGCGCGGATGTGTTCCGTCGAAAAGGTGCTGTCGGCCTGAGAGACACGTATGGACATGTCGAGCAGCGGGGCCATCTCCAGCTGCGCCAGGATTTCGATGATCGTGAACGGATTAATCCAAGCTAGCTTTATACGTTGGAGCGATTCGCAGTTCTGGAGACCGCGAAGGCCAGAAATGACGAGCGTCCTCTGCTCTATCTGCCACATGGACTCCCCGACAATTTGGAGGCTGACGAGCGCTGCTGTACGAATCCAGTGGAAAGACTCCATTTGTAGGCAGGCCACACCTAAGCCGAATTCCTCTAGGGTGGGAAAGCTCTGTAGAGTGACTTTGATGACATTTGCCAGAGTACTGGGATACTCCACAGCGCCTTTAAGGTGGATACATCGCAGATTTGGTGCTTGAGTGGGCAAAATACTGAGTACCTCGGCGATCTCGTGAATGTCTAAAGGGCCGCCGAGACGGAGGGAGAAAGTGCGCAGAGCCTCCATTCGTCCTGAGATAATGAACATGAGCCAGCCGGTTGAAAGGTTCTCGCTTGAGTCGACAGATAGCGAACGAAGTCTGGGGAACAACGGCCGAGCAGGGTCTGGCAAACAGTAGTGGCCAAGCTGTGACATGAGGATCTCAAACGTTTGCTTGGCAATTTCTTTCTCGGAAAGAGCGTAGTTCCAATTCGCCACGAGTCGGGGATCAGGGATCGTTTGTGTCCACTTTCCGGCAAAACACAATGATCGCATGGCTGAGCAGTACAACCCAAAGCGATTGGCCGACTGGTTGCAGACCAAGAGATGCTTGTCGGTCCCATCCTACAGCAAGACCGGAAGCGGTTTACAATCAATCGTGCAATGGGGGAGCATCCGAGTGGACTCACGGTGCGTTTCCGAAGCTTGACAGCGACTATAAGTAGATGGAGTAGCTGTTTGTAGCCGCATTCCTTGTAAAGTTGCTGAACCGCGGGCAAGAAGAAATGGGAGGTCGTCCGAGCCAGAGCGGATAGAGTATATTGACTTGCATAAGCACATATCAGCCTCAAGAGCTCTTCGAGCTCCAGCGCTGCATGCATGGGGGTAGTAAATCCAACAGGTTCTGTGTTCGAGGAGGAATTGATACCAAGAGCATGCGAAGAACAGTACATTCATACGGCTTTGGGACACGAGGCCCGCTTCTGCCAGGGGAGCTGGGAAGAGTCAAGAAGCCCTTGCGTGTGATTCTGACTCAATCGTCTCACGAATAGCCGAGCGACACCCATAGGTTTAAGTGGGCCCAAACTGCGCTCTTAGCTACATTTAGAGCCATCTGGGGGCACAAGAGCAGACTGCATGACAACGCATCACTTTGGTACGGTACATGCTATGGGCGCATCGTATGAAATGCAATGTAGAATCCGCCTTTACCCTCGAAGCCGCCTCAGGCGTCCCAACCATTGCGCCGCCAAGCTGAAGGATCGGGCAAAACGTCGGTCTCTTCTGTTTCCCAATCGACGAGTCTATCGAGTCCGCAATTCTTTCGTCCTTCAAGAAGATCATCTTGCTGCGAGAGATACCGTCGGAGAGTTCGCATGCTTGACACTATACCTTGCCAAGGGTATCTAAGAGCGGGTGAGGTGTCCCCCTCCGTATTGGATGACGAGAAGCAACTTGAGACTACCAGGGTGGACGTGCATTTGACCAAAAAGATGGCGACTTCCTCCTGGTCAGCGATCAGGGTTTCTGCCATAGACAGCTGCACAAAGCGAGGTCTTGTTCCAGGATTGAGTGCTGACACAGAGTTTTCAGGAACATACAGCGATCGTGTAGTCCAGCACCGAAACCAAGGACAGTAGGTCAGAAGGGAGGTGAGGGACTGCAGGGTCGGCCCGGAACGAGTCACACTATCCAACGATTCCTGGCGCGAGGACCACCAAAGGGTGAGTGCTTCCAATTTGCTCCATGTTTTTGCGATACTATCGACAAGTGTATCATCAAAAGGGGCCACTCCGCTTTCCCACTCCGTCCCTAAACAGAGATACCGCAGTTCGCAGCAGTGGGAGAGTAGGGTTAGTCGATTCCACGGTGTCCTCGCATCTTCAGCTGTGCTGAGGTCTGCAAAGATGCGGAAATCCAAGCTCCGTAGGTTTGCGAGGCTTCCGATCGCGGCCAGAAGGGGGATGAGGGAACCCATAAGAGTGGTGGCATCGACCTTGACCTTTGCTCGAAGACGAATCAACGCACTGGTATTTGACTGGGTCAGAATTGTCGTTGCAATATCCGACGGCAGAGCTTCCAGTCGCAGCTCATGTGCGGAGAGGAAAGAGTGCTCTAGGGGCTGAGTCTCTTCGGCGCTGATCATAACTGAGCGTCCAGGAGAGGATGTCTTCCTGCCACAGATGTGCACGGACTGGAGGCTCGTATATTTGGAAAGAATGCCGAATGCACCGGCGGCTATACAAGCTGGTCCACCTTGGAAGTCTCGTAGCTCGGTCAGACCCTCGACGACACTCTTCAAGGCCTTACGAAGTCGTGCAGTACTCGCGCGCGACCCAGGAAGGCGCAGCACGCGAAGATTTGGTGCTCGACAAGGCAGAACTTCGAGGATGTCCACTACTTCCGCGTCTTCGATCTGAGACCCCAAGCCCAATTCGAAGCAGCGGAGTGCCAGCAGCGGGGCTGACAGGAGAGTCATTGTCGAGCCGATAGTGTGACCCATGGTGGGCGCGAGGGTGAGGCTCCTCAGGTTGCTCAACAAGGGCTGCATGCCGGCCAGAGCGCTGATATAGCTCATTTGGGCAAGGATGATTGGAAATGTCTCGGCAGCGCATGAATCCAGGCCAGGGTTTCGAAAAGTCGCCCTCCAATCGTTCGAGAGCGAAAGATGGTGTATCATGGGTATATATAGAAGAAAGCGATCGAGCGTAACTCCGGTTCGCAAAGGGGGGCTTGAGACACTTCCTCCCCACCCACCGGGTCTGGAGATGGGCTGGAAAGATCATCAGACATGAAAGCAGGCGCTCAATAAAGCCATCAACATACAACTTGTCGCTCCATGTGGAAGCAAGCCAGCAGATGAAGTAACGGGGCATAGCCGCAGCATCTGTAGAGCTCTTTGGCCGCGGGCAGGAAGAAGCTCGAGGAGGTCCGAGCCAGAGCAGCGAGAGTAGACGTAGTCGCCTGAGCGCATATCGCTCTAACGATTTCGTCAATCTGCAGAGCAGCGTGCATAGCTATCCTGAGAGTCCTGGACAGAGTAAAGGGTAAAGGTGGAAAGAGCGAGCAGGTCGCCCGGGAAGGCTGACGAGGAGATGAACGTAAACAGTCACACCATGTGCAAGACACGTGTAAAATGGCATGTCCACCGGCTTCTTTCCATGTGACCGAGTCATCCCGCGCCGATGACTGTTCTAGCATTGGCGTTTCCTTGCCTAGGACGGTAAAATAAAGAGAAGCTGCATCATCTGGTTTGCCGACACATTATCTTGAATGCGCCCAGCTCGGCGAGAGGATGGACCGGACCCTTCCTCGCCCTGGACGGCTTTAGCCAAAAGCGGCTCGACAGCCTGGCTCGTCCGTGTCTACATCCGTGCCTACTTGGACCGAATGCAAACAACAAGATAATTAAAGTAAGGTACAGCCGTTCCTACAAGGACAATACAATAACACTTCGCTCCACCTCATCCCTCTCGCCACATCAGCTACTGCAGCGCCGGATCGAGCACGATATCCTCCTCCTTCACCGGTTTCTCCTCCTCCGGCTGCGAAAGGTCCATAACAACATCGACATATGCCAAGCCCCAGGCCTGTGATCCAACTTTGTTCGTTCCGGCCAGGAGCATGCGCGAGTCCGGCAGTTTCTCCCATCGTACGGTCGTGGGCTGGGTGTCTTTCGGGACTGTCGCGTGGAGTTAGTATTTCGTGTGACAGGTACGGAGAGGCAGAACGTACACATCGGCAAGTCGGTGTACCCGTCATACAGGCCCAGAGCCATATCCGTCCGCCGCCTCTTTGCGGGAACCTCGCTCTCCGCCCTCTCCTCAGGAGGCATCTCGCTGCTTCCTCTTTTCTGGCCCGCCGTGAGTGCTTGCACAAGCAGGTTTTCCGGCTGTGGTGTGCCGGGCAGCCTGTTTCCGGGCACTGGGCTGCGGGCGTACGTTATTGGTGCCGCTGCGGCAGGGGCGACATTGCTCAGCCCAGCCCCTTCGGGCGGCATGATGACCTCCAATTTCCCTTCTTTTGACCAAGCGCCCTGGTCCCACGGCCATGGGAACGCTTGCATCCTCTCTTCCCTCAACCGGCGGATCTCGTCATTCGACTCCCAGACGTCCAACGCGGTGCGATGCATCCACGTCCGCTCGTCCACGCCTTCACGCAGGAGCATCTGGCGCTTCGCCTGCCCCATCTCCTGCACGAAGGGCGACAGCCCGGCACCGCCGTACCTCGTCGTGAGGTTCTCGGTAGGCTTGGTGAGCCGGTCATACGCTGTTGCGGCTTTCCGCTGCGCTTGGGAGGGTTCGACAGCTGCCATTGGATCGGGTAGTTCGCCCACTGGGTCGCCGGGGTTGATTCCCTGTGCAAGGCAGTCTTCCCGCGCTTTGTCCTCGTAGTAGTCATCCGTTACCCACTTCCCGTCTGCGAAATCATGAGCAACTTGCAGCATATGCCAGAGCGGAAGACGGACCTTTGATCAACTTCGCCCCTTGACACTTGTATGCGCTCCGCGCAGTGACCATCGTCACGCTCCTGCTCTTGAGATTATTGCTCAGTTTCCCATCCGCAATAAGCGCGTCCTTCTCCCCCTGGCTAAGCGTAAGCTTGACCAGCAGCGGGTTCCTCCTGAAAAAGTATAGCGAGTCCCTGAAGCCCGACGTTCGGGCAGCGTCGATCGACAGCATGTACTTGCGTTCCGGATCGGAACGGTAAGGTGAAGTGAATGTATGGGCTTTGAACTCCCGTCCGCCGAGCAGGTTGCCTTGAGCATCGATTTTCGTGTCACCTTTAGGATCGTCGTCTAGCTTGAGCTCGTCACCGGCCAGTTCATATTCTCGGCCATTGACGATCCGAGTGAGGGGACCAGTGGTGCGACCAAAGAAGCCTACCACAAATAGATTAGATATGGGCGCCCTTGAGTGCAGAACGTCGATCGCGTACCTTCGGTGTCCATGCCCTCCACTTCCTCGCCGTCCTGCAGCGTCCATACGCCAGCCTCAGAATCCCTGATCCGCCTTGCTCGACCACGACCGCGACCCCTGCCCCTTGGTCGTCCCCTTGGCCTGCCGCTCCCTCTGCCACCCCCTCTTGTCGTCCCCCTACTACCGCGCGGACGGCCCCTTGGTCGGCCTCTTGGTCGGCCACGGCCACGGCGAACAACAGGGGAAGAAGCGTCCGACTCGGCATCCGACTGCGCTCCCTCCACAGACTCAGCATCTTCCTCGCCTTCCTCAGCACCGCCCTCCCCGCCTTCTTCCCCGCCCTCCTCAGCATCTTCGTCACCCTCCCCCTCACCTTCCTCCTCCTCCTCCCCTTCCTCCTCATCACCATCAGCATCTTCGTCGCCCTCAGCATCCTCTTCAGCCTGCTCAACCTCAACCTCCTCTTCCTCTTCCTCCGCGGGCTCCGGAGCAGGTGTAGGCTCTGGCTGTTCTGCCTCTGTGGCCTGCTCGACCTCGTCATCATCGTCATCACTCACAAACACCTGCGGCTTCTTCGGCGCGCGAGTAACGCGGGCTGAGCGTCTTCGTCGAGGTGCCATATCCGACTGTTTTTCCCTCCGTAGAGATCTCTTTCGGTGAGCGAGGAGGATGTAGTAAAAGTGTTGGGTATCGCTGTAGCAAATAACTGCCTGCGATGCTCGTCGCGTTCGGTCTCGGTGAGTGGCGACGCGTGCCAGGGACGCGAAAGTTGAGCGGCGCAACGTGAATAGCTCGGAAGCACATTAGTCAGAACTCTAAATAATGCTGCAAGGCCGCCCACCAAAGTCAATCGTTGAGGACCGTTTGACTCGGCCAGGCGTACATAGCCTTATACCCTCCTTTCTCTTTTCTCTCTCTCGGGTCGAAGCACAAAATGGCAAAGGGCGAATCGTCCAAGTCGGGCACCAACGCCCTCTCCGCCGTCGAGCAAGTGCTGTACAATGCAGTCTCCGACGCCGACATCCTCTACCAGCGGGACGTCGAGACCGCTTGCCCTGGGTATCCGGTTGCCCAGCTGCAGGAGGCGATGAACTCCCTGCTGAGGAAGAGCTTGCTCAAGATGATGAAGGATAGTAAGGGCAAACCGTGCTTCAAGGCTGTGAATGCGAAAGATGCACGACTGTATGTTTGGTCACGGCAACCTAGCAACGCTCGCTAACACTGTATCAGGCTGGGCGCCCTTCAGGGCGACGAATCGATGGTCTACACTCATATCCGCAATGCCGGCACCGAAGGAATCTGGACCAAAACACTCAAGGCCAAGACGAACCTACACGCAACCGTCATCAACCGCTGCTTGAAGCAGCTGGAGCAACGACAGCTCGTCAAGAGCGTCAAGAATGTCAAGTACCCCACGAGGAAGACGTATATGCTCTACAACCTCAAGCCGAGCGTGGAGCTTACGGGCGGGCCGTGGTTCAGCGATAACGAGCTTGATGTGGGCTTTATTGAGGGGTTGCTGCAGGCGGTGTATACGTTTATTGAGAAGAAGGTGCGTGTCTTCCGTCTCTCTCGCAATGAACTGTATGATTCATTCTTTTCGCTGCAGACTTTCATAGGCGACAACTACCAAGTCTGGCCGACCTCGCGCACAGACAAATACTCGACTCTGTCTGATATCAGGCGGTTCATCCATACTTCCGGCCTGACGGAGGTCAAGCTGGAAGAAGAACACATCAAGAGTCTGCTCGATGTGCTCATCTACGACGGGAAGATCGAGTCCCTCCCAGGGAGTGGCATGGGCGGATGGGAGGAGGACGATGAGGAGAGCAGTGATGCCGGCGTACGGGAGAGGAGCCGGGATAAGGGCAAGCGAAAGAAGAGGAAGCGGGTAGAGAGCGACAGTGATGAGGACAGCGAGGACGACCGGAGAAGGAGGAAGAAGCGCGCAAAGCGGCGGTCTCGCTCGGATGATGAATCTGACCAGTCTGACGAGGACGAACGGGATCATCGGCGTTCGACCAGCAGCAGCAAGAAACGCAAGCGGTCCTCTCGATCTGACGAATCCGACGCCTCCGATTCGGAGGAAGACAGCGACGCCTCCGAGCGACGACATCGATCGCGCAAGAAACGTCGGGCATCGCGCTCTCCGTCACGCTCCCGCTCAGCGTCGCCGGTCACGTTCCGCGATATCTCCCCCGAGCTGTCATCCCTCTCGAACGCGGTTTATCGTGCTCTACGACGGGAGACATACGGTTCTGGTCTTACGGAGGTGCCCTGCGGGCTGTGCGAAGTGTTCGACTTTTGCGCCCCCAAGGGACCTGTCAATGCGAGGGACTGCAAGTACTACGACGAGTGGCTGATGCCTGAGAAAGTGGATCTGAGGGGCCGAGGCTCCGGGAAAGCGGCGAATCGGGAAAACGACGGAGGTGAGGGGCAGGAACAGGGTGAGGACGAGCAAGGAGGGGCGGGCGAGGGATGGGAAGAGCAGGCGTATAATGACGAAGGGTATGATGGTGGTGGGATGGAGATCGGATATGAGGAGGATGGGTATGCGCAGGAAGAGTACGAGGAGGAGGTGTAATGTTACTAGCTGTGTTCGCAATGGGATATGGGACCGCTAGCTGCAAACTTCGCGGGTAGGGTCTGCCGTATCAAATACCGCATACAATACACCTCGACAGAGAAGCTCATTCATTCCTGATCAGCGCCTCCGCTACCATCCTTCGGCGCCGTCGGCACAAACCACCAAGCAACCCCAGTCAACACAATAAGTGCCACCGCGAGCGGTTGAAGCACCCCAACGCCCTTACTAGACGCGATCGCCCCCGTCACAGCTGGGAAAACGCTTGCCCCGAGTTGGGCAACGACGAATATGAGCGCGAGCGCGTTCCCGCGTACTTTTCGGGGGATGACTTGTTTTGACACTTGCATCCCGCCTAGCACACACATTCCCCAGTCAGCTTCCAATAAGTAGGCAGAGAGTGAGCATAAGGAGGGAGAAGACACGTACTAGCGAAAAAAGGCGCGAAACAGAACCCCATCAAGCTTATCGCCACAGACGTCGAGATCGCCGAGTTCACAAGCCACGATATGAGCTGCAGGGCGAGGATGATGATAGCGTAGATGGTGAGCATCCAGTGTTCCCCTCCCAGCCAGGTATGTGTCGGATGCGGGAGGAGAAGACGGCCGAGGAAGGAGCCGGCGTAGTACCCCGTGGGCACGTAGCCTGCGCGTTCGACCGGGAGGTTGCGCACGTCCGTGAGGAAGAGGACTATCCAGCCTGGTGTGTTCCGGTTATTGTCAGAACCTGAGCAAGTCACGAGGGGGGAGAGGTGACGCACTTCCGATCGTGAATGAAGCTCCAAGGTAGAAGAAATAAAAGATGCTGATCTGCCAGACAGGGCGGACAGTAAGCGTCTCCCTCATCTCGCTCAGCGTTCTTCTTAGCCTTCCCGCCTGGCCAGCCTGAGCCGACGCCGACGAGGCAGCTGCTTCCTCTGTCGGCTGACCAGCTTCAACCCCTGCCGTCCTCCTTAGCCTTCTCAGACTCCTAAAGTCCTCCTTGTCGAAGAACGCCATGAGCACCAAAACGATATTGAGCACCCCGATCCCCAGTGGGACGGTGTAGTACAGCGCCCATTGGTCCGGTCGGTGGGACGCAATCGTGTTCGCTACGGGTGGGGCAACCAGAAGGCCGAGACTGTACATCGCGTGAATGAGGCCGAGCCAGAGATGGGAGGCTTTGATTTCGGAGACGAACGTGTTTGCTTGGGCGTCTTGGTAGCCTTGGGCGAGGGAGGCGATGAAGAATGTTACTGCGAAAAGGGGGTATGGAGGGCCCTGTGATCCAATCAGCACGGATGATCAACAATGACCGAGATGAGTAGTTGTTGCGCACCCAGACGCGAAGGACTTGCGAGACGGCATACAAAACCGCCCCGACCAACAACGCCCCCCTCACCCCGACCATAGTGACCGTAAACGGCATCACCACTGCCGCAAGCGCCCAGCCAGCAAAACTAGTAGCATACATAATGCCCACAAAGCTCGTGCTGATGTTGTATGTGCTGATCAAGTAGGGCAGGAGCGCGCCGATGCTCCCATCGTTCAGGCCCGCGACGAAAAAGCAGAGACAGCAGGAGAGAAGCTTGAATTTGACTTGTTTTGCTAGGGCTTCGTCCTCCGCGCTTGGTCCTGCTTCGGCCACAACTGGCTCGTCATCTGTCTGAGCACGGTGAGTGGTCTTTCGACCTGAACGGGTTGAGACCTTGTCGTTGTTGTCGAGTTGCTCTTGCATTTGCACTGAGGTAGGGTCACTCCGTCCACCGAGCGGGCGGAGCTCTATACCGCCGGGCTCCTCCATCGTCGTGGTCGTCGTGCTCGCCATACTAGTGGATGGTGGTGAAGGTCAACTAGGCTGCGAGAGATGCGGAAGTGCTGGGAACTGGTTGGCAGTGATCATATGGATGATCTCCGAGGAAACCCCGTGCTGCTTGGCTGCTGAGCTGCCTTCGTCGCTGAGAGGTTGGGCCTGCCGGAACGTGCGCCGAAGTACCCAGAACACCACCGGAGCCTCAGTACTATTGTCAGAGAAGCGGGGACATCATATGCCGCTGGGAAGAAAGAGTGCAGCAGCTCGTTCACCCCCCCCGGTGCTGAGGATGATGTCGTCGACCAAGAATGAAGGTGGAGGTCGGGGACCCTTTCGGCGCACCTTCTCTACCGAGCATTCTTGGCAAACATGGACAACAAAGCACCAACCGCTCTTGCGCATCTCTACCAGCGACCATGGCCCTCTACACGATCTCCAGACTAGCCAGTCGGGCAGTGTGCACTAGCCAGACCGTCCGAAGCATAAGCACCACCACCCGCTCCCTCCTCTCCTCCTCGCCCTCCCCACCCTCACCGTCAGGCTATGCATTCCCAACAACGACAGACTTCTCAAAATCCCCATTCAAGGATATCTCTGTTGGTCACTCGAGGATCACGATGCCCACTTTCCCTTCGAAGGAGGCTGAGGAGGTGTATAGGAAGGAGCATCTTGCTGCTGTCTTTAGGGTATTGGCTAGGGAAGGTCATGCGGAGGGTATCGCCGGTGCGCACCCCACTCTTTCTAGCTCAAGGCTACGAATACGAAACAGAGCTGATAATAGTGCAAAGGCCACTGCTCCGTCCGCTCCGCCCTCGACCCCTCAAAATTCTACATCAACCCATGGACGAAATCTTTCTACCGGATGAAAGCCTCCGACCTTGTCCTCGTTAACGCAGACGGGAGCGTGGTGCAGGACGGCAGTGAGACGCAGAACCGGAGTGTGGATGCAAGTGCTACGGGGCTGCATGCTCCTATTTATAGGATGGCGCGGGATGTGCAGTCTATCGTGCATGTTCATGGGCCGTATTCCAAAGGTTCGCCTTGTTCATCACCTCTAACCCCTCTGCGCTGAGTCTACTGTACGCAGCTTTTTCTGCATTGGGCAAACCGATAGAGATGATCAACCAGGTACGTACCTGGCCCCGACCGGTAGAAGACAAGGACTGAAGTATAGGGTGCAGGACGCCTGCGCGTTCGACGACTGCATAATCGACGTCGGCTTCGAAGGCCTCGTAGTGGACGAATCCGAAGGCGCGCAAATCGTGTCCAAGATGAAGCCTCAGACCAAGATCGCGCTATTGCAGAGCCACGGTTCTCTCGCTCTCGGTCGAACAAGTCCAGATGAGGCTGCTTGGTGGGTACGTTACCCCTCCCTCCCCATCTTATGGCACCCAGGAACTGAAGCAATGTCATATAGTTCCTATCATTCGAGAAAGTTTGCAGGGCGCAACTACTGGTCATGGCCGCTCTGAAGGAAGGCGAGAAACCCATTCTGGTGGATGATGAGGCGCGGGAGTTTACGCTGAGGGAGACGGGAAATCCGGAGATGGGTTGGTTGGGGTTTGCGGGATATTATGAGCGGGAAGAGTGGGAGAGTAAGGGGGAGTTTAAGGAGTGATCTGCGTTCCTGCCATAGGAACAGATATTAACAAGGGATAGACTTGTTGATGGGATTGTAATATTAGACGAATGGTTGGTATTGGTCGGAGAAACAACCGAGGAGCATCAACTCCGAGTGGAACCAAATTTCCTATTTCCTATTTCGTCTACGAGGGTTCCGACTTCCTGCAACAACACACACTCAGTGGGCATCGCACGCCCACCCCACCGCCCACCGCCCACCGCCCGCGATGTTCCCCACCCTCAGCCGTCTCTACCACGTCAAAGCTCTCAAAGGCCCCACCACCCACCTCTTCGAAGGCCGCGTCACGCTCTCGGGGAACAACGTCCCCCACTCGAAGCACAAGACAAAACGCAAGTGGCACCCGAACGTGCAGAACAAACGGCTTTTCTCCGAAGCGCTGGGCGGGACGGTCAAGGTCCGGCTTACGGCGCGGACGCTCAAGACGATCGATAAGTATGGAGGGTTGGATGCGTATATGCTGCGGAGCAAGAATCTGGAGCCGTTCATGCGCATGGGGGGGAGCGCGATGGCGCTGAGGACGAAGATTAGGGAGGCGGAGCAGGCGAAGGTGGATAAGGCGTTAGCGGAGGAGATGCAGAAGATGGGGATTGCATGATCTTGACTGCAGGGCTCCCGACCGCACAGAGGGAGCGTGGTTAGGTATGCAATCTTTAACAGGAGGAACGCACATGATCTAACATTTCCTTCAGAGGACGTGACGGTGGGCGGGGATTGATGTACGACACGCTTGGCGGTCTATGTGAAGACCAGCAGGGCAATATTCATCTAATGCAATCATCAAAGACAGCGTCTTTCGGAGATCTGGTTGCTGGACGACTCTTAAACGCGGAGAGCACAATGTTCGAATTGTGGAAGTGCGGAAGAGAGGCAAACAACAACTTTTGAGCCTGCTAGTTCGGCGAATCACTAACCTGAATGACCTTCTGTGCGCTTCTTTTTGCATACTGCGGCTAGAGCGTGCTTAGGAGCGCACACAATGTGCGAAGGGGCATGCAATCACTATGAGAGCCGATGCTAATACTGGGCCAACTCATTTGCGGCAGGGGTTTACAAGTGAATCCATCAGCTCGGGCGAGCGTCGACATCCCATTTACGCTGACAAGCCTATCGCACACCCACGACGGCTCATGTAAAACCAAATAAATACATCAACCCAATCCATTCCCCCTCCCTTCCATTCTCCCCCCACCCCGCCGGCTGCTGTCTAGCAATACAAGCATGCACAATAAACGAAACACAAAGAGAACGAACTAAGTTACGTTGGTCAATAGGTAGGTAGGACGATTCCCTGGCATAAGCAGCGCAAGAGATCAGAGCATAATAGATGAGCGATGAGTATTTTGGCGCCTTCGAGGACCGGGCTGGGGTGAGCCAGGACCGCTGACTTGCAGGGCTCGCTGGCGGGAAGGCGAGGTATAGGATGCTGGATAATTGGCGTGTGTGCGCTTGCGCGTTCTTGCGGTTTTGCGGTTTTGCGGTGCTGATGGATGATGGATGGTGGATAGGTGGTGGGAGCGGGGATTAGAAAGTGAGCGTATGATACTTTTACAGATTGCGTATATGTCGGGTTGAGGGTTGCTGAGATAAGATGATCCGCACGTTCGTGCGTGAAAAGGTTGACAAGGCCATTACCGCATCTTCTTTGCGGCGTTCCTTGTTGCTTGGGTGTTACCGCCACTTCCACCTCCCGCCCTGAGCGGACCCCCTCGCCGTCCCAGGGGTGACAGTACTAACCCCACTAGCCCCACTAGCCCCACTAACCGCGCTCAAAGCCGGAGTTGCAAGCCCAGTCCCCGCGGTCCTAGGCGTAGAAGAAGTCGACCCCGCTTCAGACCCATTCGCAGAGCCCGAAGCAGAGCCCGAAGCAGAAGCGATCGAAGCCGCCGAAGCAGAAGAACCAGCAGTAACAGGCGGGGCAAGCTGCGTATTACTCCTCCCCTTCCAGCTCCTAAAGTCCAGGTGGGCTGGTCTTCTCCCCCCTCCTCCAGAAGGGGTGGCGCCGACATTGGAGTTGGACGTATTGGGGTGGTTGGTCGAGCTGCTCGTGGTGGTAGTCTTGCGCCACCATCTTCTCTTCTTCCCCCCTCCTCCTCCTCCGCCGCCGCCGGCAGCTTGAGCACTCTCGTCCGCCGTACTCCCCTCTTCCCCCCCTGTGCCCTCTTCGTCCCCTACTTCCGACCCGTCGGCGGCTGCCGCGTCTGGGTCTTCTGCGGCCCCCTGAGCAGAGGGAGTGGGCTGGGGAGGCTTGTAGTACGTGAAGGGGGACGGGGCGGGGTTCTGCGAGGGGAAGGGGTTGAACAGGGCTTCGATGATCGATTCGGTTGATTGGGGTTGATGTGCCCCTGGAGCGGAAGCGGAAGCGGACGGGGAGCGGGAATGGGAATGGGAATGGGAGACGGAGGGGGAAGCAGGGCCAGGGGAGAAAGAGGATGATGCTGGGTAGGGCGAGGCGGAGGGGGATGCTGCGGGGGAAGGGTAGGCAGGGGTGGGGAGATGCGGGTGAGGGGCTGTTAGCCGGGGTCCGCTGGCCATGGCGGATGGGGCGGGCATGGATTGGGCGCTGCCTGTGCGGCGATGACCGGGTGGAGGATGGACGGAGAGCTGGCCACCGACGGTATGTGTTGGTGGAAGGTAGAGGGATGAGGAAGATGAGCCGGAGGATGTTGCTCGGAGTACTACACGTCAACCATCAGTATAACGGTATGCGAGACGATGGGGAAGGGGACGTACGAGGCGACCGCGCATGTCTCCGCATATGATCATCACTCATCAGCCCCGCTACAGACCCAAGAATTTGGCCCTTTTGGAGCGGAGGCGCACGGTAGCGCGTCTCTCCCCCAATCTGGACCATCTCGATGGACAACTGCGCACATTGTCAGCACCGGCCCTACGATTCCTCCCCCAAACAGGCAACAAGGAAAGAAGGAAGAAAGAGAGGAGAAAGAAGGCAGGAGGGCGAGAGAGAGAAGCAGAAGCAGAAAGAGGCGCACCTTAAGCGTAGCATTAGTCTTACTATCCCTCAACAAATACCGTCTCGTCACAAGCCCCTCCCCCACATACTCCGCAAGATTAAGCACCACGCTCCCCAGAACCATCCCCTCCCTCGCGAGCTCGTCCTTCCGCTCCCATTCCTGGAGGTACTTGACGACGGTCAGCTTGAGCTCGCAGGGCTGGAGCCAGCCGGGCTCTTTGCCCGCTGCTCCTCCTGGTGCTTCGGTCTCGGTGAGGACGGCTGCTCTGCCGGGAGCGGTGGAGGAGGGCGTAAAGGTGGCTCCTGCTGCTGGGCTGTTGAACCCGGGTGTACTAGGTGCACTTTCGCCCGCGCTTCCCCCTCCTCCTCCTCCTCCTGGACCAGAAGACCGGCCGATACTAATTTGAACAGCAGCGTCCACATCATAACTCCACACGACCGTATGTTTCTTCAGCGGCAAGTACGGCGTCTGGCCCTTCGGCTGTGAGACGAAGTTGATCGACCCTGGTTGGGGTTGAGGCGGGTTTTGGAGGTATGAAGGCTGGGCTGAGATGGGCGGTCTTCCCGCGGGCGGGTGTAAGTACGGGCCATACTGTCCTCCTGCGCTGGCGCCGCTGGTGCTGGTGCTGGCGTAGGAATGGGATGTCCCCGGTCTGGAAGAGACGGAGGCCGGGGGTCGATCTCCCGGCATGGGCGTCGTCCGCCCTCCTCGTTGCTCTCGCTCGCTCGAGTCGCTCGACTCTGGCGATCCCTCCTCTTCTTCAGCTTCACGCTCCCGTTCGCGCTGCTGTTCGGCGGCTTCGTCCAACACGGGCGCACTGGCGCCTCGAAGACTGTTATAGCTCCCCATCCTCCTCACCCGCCCTGCTGCCCTCTCTACGAGACTCTGGGTGCTCCCCCCTCCCAGCCCCTGACCCTGACCCTGGCCGCCGTGCCCTGCATGCGCCGCACCGGCGGCGGCGCCCGCGATCGAGTGGGCATTCTTGAACCTCCATTTCGTTGCGAACTCGCCGTCCAAAAACGGCACCGAGGCGAGCTCGTGTATAGTAAGTTTGGCATGAAACAGCGCATGTTTTGGAAGGAGGGGAAGGAGAGCGAGCAGGTGAGTGCGGAGCTTGGTGCCTTTTGTACTGCTTGTTGTGGTCGTGCTGGCCGTGCTAGCGGTGCCGGATGAGGAGGGGCCGGTGTAGGAATAGGAGTGGGAGGAGGAGGAAGGGGGTGCCATGGGGGCGGAGGCGGAGGCGGCGACGTTCGAGTGCGGGTGACGGGGGTGGGAGGAGGGGACGGCGAGGGTTGCCATCCTCCTCTCTTGCGGTGTTTTAGCTTGCTAGCTTGCAAGATGATGAGTGGGAGATGGTAGATGGCTGATCTTCGACAGTCGGGAATGTGGCAGAAGATAGGGTGGCAGAAACTCCTATTCGTACTATTCGTTATTCCGAGCTTGCACGATCTTGACTCGCCCCGTCGAGATAATCCGCGCGTGCGAGTAGGGAAAGGCGTGGCTGGGGGGTAAGGGGACCAGCGGGATTCCCTGCCCGGGCGACGTGTTCGGAGCGATAGATGTGTGCTGGCAAGTCGGATTTGCTCCTGACTTGAAACGGTGGACGAACGTGCGATATTAGGACGAGATTGCAAACCCGCCCGCGGACAGTCGAGGAAGTCGTGGTCGAAGGAAAGAGAAGAAAGACGAACTCTGGCCGACCAAGAGGAAGGAAGATGCTGTGAAGGGGACGAAAGGGCGAGGGGAAAGATGGCTGACCGAGGAGATGGCCGGCAGGCTGGATAGGCGCCGGACCAGGAACGGGAGAACGATGGAATGAGGCGAAGGCCGGTAGACGCGCCGGATATGCCGAGCGTTGGTGGGTTATGGCGGTAGGATGACCACGAGAGGGGAGGCCATGTGCCTTCGTTTTTCGCTTTTTGGGTCGATGTTTGGGTAGGAGAGGTGTGTTGGTCAGGTGCGAGACTGTCGGAGGTAGTGAGTGAGTGGGTGATCGACGGACGGCCGGACGAAGGGACGGCGGGGTAGGCCGGAGCGGACGAGCGAGCGGGCAGTGCTTTGTTTTACCTGCTTACTGTAGTGTCGAGCTGATCCACAGAGGCGTTGATGCAGAGAGAGAGACAGCGGTGAGTGTTGTATGATGACACGACGTGGGTTTTTGGGATGAACGTGGGGACAGCCCGCGTCTCACTTTGTGCGTTGGGTGCTGACGCGCGGACGGAGGTCGATGCCGAGCGGGTGGGCGGGCGTTGGCTTCTGATTCTTTGACTCTGGGCCGCGGCTTGCCTGTTTGTCTCCTGGACGACTCTAACATCTGTAGTTTGCTATCCGATAAACTAACTCGCTAAATCGTACATCATTAAATATCACCGGACAATCAGACCTTGCGATCTCTCGCTAGTTCTAGGCTGCACGGTCATGGCATTGGATGACTTCCCGTCGACATCTAGGAGCGATTTAGGTCGACCTAAATGCGCCAAGACCGCAATGCCGAGGGGATGCCGAAAAAATTCAAACTCCGGGCCTCTCCTAAATTTGTTATCTAGAAGAGGGGTACCCCCCCCTCTTCTAACTCGGAACAGCGTTCTAAACCCAGGCGGAGGCACCATGCCGCATCGGCATCTCAACCCATCACCCATCAACCCGTGCTCTCCTTGCGCAAGGTCTCTACCTCACCATGGATAACCTCGACAACAGCAGTTCACCCACGTACTTGCCACATATCATCCCCCATCCAGCCACGCTCCATGCGCAAAGTTGGTCTGGAGGGAGCCCTTACAGCCATAGTCCGCTCTCAGTGCATTCATCCCAACTGGATGACGACTTCTTGCCAACTGTTGCAGAGGCAATCAGCGCGCCTATTCCTTCATCTACCTTGCATGACCCGCCAGCTCCGGCCCAATCCAAAAAGCGTCGACCTGTGAAGAACCCTGCGCAGGGTGAGCCACTACTGAAGAAAGCAAAGGGACGTGCTAGCGGAGCACAGGGGTATGGAGATGCAGAGCTGTTGCGGTTGGTTGAGGAGGTTGAGTTGCATAAGCCTATTGGGTCGAGTGGATGGGAGAAGGTTGCGCAGGGAATGAAGGAGTTCTGGGTTGGGGCAAGGATGGCAGATCGGACAGAGGAGAGCATTAAGCGCAAATTTAACATGGTGCGCGCTGTTTGACCTTGCGCAAGATCTCTGCTTACCTGGTCTCAGCTGGTTCGAATGCCTAAGCCAACTGGTAACCCGCATATGCATGCCATCATTGCACGGGCAAAGGATGTCAACCGAGAGATCCAGAATGATGTTCACATGGTCGACCTACAAGATGAAGATAGCGATGGCATCGTGTGGCCCCCCTCTGATGAGGAAAGCATGAACAACTCTGCGCAAAGTGATCTTGCGCAAGGAGATCTTGCGCACCGTGATCTTCAGACCATGCCCAGTACTGCCAGTGAACCCATCCTAGTCAAACAGCGGCGCCATGTCAAGAAGAGCGAGTCACGTCATGAATCCACCAGCACCCTTCTTGCCAACGTCAGCCAGGCATTTAACCCAGAGACTCAGGCGCGACGTGATGAGGCACGGGTCCAGCGACATCTCTATGAGGCACAAATATCCTCTTTGCAGTCTCAGCTCCGTGACAAGCAGCTAGAGCATGTTGCGATGATGATGGAGAAGGATAAAATCATTGAAGACTTGCGCATGAAACTCGTCGAAGATGCCCGGGCACAGGTTGCTGTCCAGCGACAGCTAGATGTTGCACAAGCACGGATGGAAATGCAAGATCAGATGCGGGCCATGATGATGGGAATGGGTAATGTGGGTGCATTCCTTGCGCAAGGTATGAATCTTCCTGCTGCACCAGATAGACAATAGGCTACTGGTCTTGTACCTCGATGTAATGAAATTGCGCAACTCGCTCTGCCCTATGCATGTCTGGGAAAAGCATTTTATGCATGCCACTCCATGTCTGCTTGAGTTCCTTTGTCTCGGTCCAGATTGGTTCGTATACACTCTTGAGCTGGTTTATACCAACCAGGCGCACACGGATTTGATGCAGGCGGAATGCAGTTTCCAAGAGGTGAGACCGACCTTGCGCATTGTTGGCATCAAGTGGAAGTCGCAAGCGTCCAAAGGAGCCTTGTATTGCACGCATCCCCCACTCAGCTGACTGGCGGAAAGAGACCAGTTGTTCAATAACTTGAAGCTCATCGCGTGTGGTGTAGCTGCCAGTCTTCACAGGTGTATGTATCTTCGATGCAATGGAGGCCAGTGTATGTGGGAATGCGGTGTCTGCTGCTAGGAAGAAGCCTTCAGGTGTCTTGGTCTCAAGTTTGCGATAGATGCTTCGAGCCACAAGGGCATCATGCCAGCTACCAGGTGCATTGATCACGGCATGGATGATCTCTCCTGCGCAAGGGTGAGCATAATTGACTATGCGCACAGTTGAACCAACCTGAAGCCGCAAATACAATCACACTGCTAGTGTAATGACCATGGAGCCAGCCATTATATTGTGCGTTCTGCAGTCGTTCATCACTTGAAGTCGCAGTTGGTAGATTCAGTCCATCAACAGAGCCAAAGGCACCTTCTAAGAGCGGATGCCGTGCGCACACGAGGTCTGATAGTGCTTCAAACTCATCGTTTGTTGCTGGCCAGGAGATCCGACCTTCAGGTACCTTGCGCAAAGTTTGCAGAAGAAGGGTGAGTGCGAAGCTTCGATATCTTGCTATGACTGCCGGGACAAGTGCAAAGACTTGCGCAAGGGTTTTGTCAAGCATTGTTGAGTTTAGCCAATGCAAGACAAGGCCAAGCGCACCAGCTGCATCAAGAGAGCGCCGGTACACTTTGGGCTCAGCACCTCGCGCAACATCATTCCGAAGGATAGGTGTTGAATTCCATGCTTCCTCAAACCCGGCGCCAAGTAAGTAGCGGAATGTCTTGATATCGAGGCCCATTGTTGTAATGTATGCACGGTCGTTCTCACTATGCAACACCTGCTGAAAGGGTGTGTTGTGACGGGGATTGGGTAGCAGATCCGGTCTTGTCAAGTACATCCTGCGCAAGGCTCGCTCTTCAGCAACAATGGCGATGGTCTGCTGGTGGACCAAGAGAAGGAAAGCAGCATCCCGGACTTGCTCATCATCACTGCTGTATTCATCATCACCTTGCGCAAGGTTGTCTTCATCCAGCGCTGTCTGCCAGCGGTCAAGAATGAGGTGGTTCATGTGTAATGTAGGATTCAGGGTTCTAGGTCGGATTTGGGTATTATGGGTCTGGGTATGGTGCAAGCGACGGTGAGCTGTCTTATCCTAAATCTAGGATTCCGCTTCCGATGGTGGAAGTACATCTGGGATTTTGTGCCACGGGAAGTCATCCATTAATGGCGAGGCGCGCCAGCCAAGCCTCCCCACCAACCCAAAAGAAGCTATAAATA
This sequence comes from Dacryopinax spathularia, assembly GCA_037974965.1. NCBI lineage: Eukaryota > Fungi > Basidiomycota > Dacrymycetes > Dacrymycetales > Dacrymycetaceae > Dacryopinax > Dacryopinax spathularia. The sequence continues at coordinate 883,058 of JBBPFI010000010.1, read as the reverse complement.
CCCCAAACGCATCCTCGGCGCCCGGCCCACCCTCCCCTTCCCTCTCACCTAAATACATGGCAAAAACATAGTAACGAAAAATCGAACGGCCCGGCAGAGCTCGTACTTAGTGCGTCATACATTACAGCCTTACATCCTGCCGTTCTTCTGGTCTGGTCAATGCGTACGGTGGGCCGATGTAATGTACGACTGTCGACGTCAGTCAGGTGTGTTATCCCCGACTACAGGGCCGGGAGATGCCGGGTGGCCGATCGGGCCTGGCCGAGCGAAGAGAAGATGGGGGATGTGAGGGGTGGCTATGCGGAGGTTGGTGGCGTGCCGAGCGGTTGGGTCATGCCGAGCGGTTAGTGCTTCTGACCGACGCGATGGAGACGCGTTTAGGAAAGTTGATAATATTGATGGTGAGGTTTGGGCGGGTTAGGAAATACCTATGAAGGTAGAATACATTTCCGGTAACTAACTTATCAAAGGTGTATTATTGTATCGTGATTGCCAGGCTGGCAAAAGTCTAAGATGAATTTGCTGAGCTAAGCAGGAATTTCAGGACTTGTCCTGCACAGAGCGCGACGTCACCGTCTTGCACCGTCCCTACCGTCCCTACCCTCCTCCTGCTCATCCCATGCACCTCCCCCAGGCCATCCACGACCTCCTCCTCCTCCCCGCCTCTCCCCTCCCCTATCCCCAAGCCAAAACAGCTTTCCACGCGAACAACCCCGGCTCCCCCCTCTACAAAATCTACGTCCTCTCCCTCCCCGCTGTCACTTCCCTCATCCTCTACTACTCTTACGCCTCACGACCTGGACAGGAACAAGGACAGTGGAGGGCAGGAGAAAGGGGTTGGAGGAGATTTTGGCATGAGTATTGCGTGCTGGTGCTTCCGTTGCTGTTGGGTGTGACGGTTGCGAGTGAGTGGGCGGGAGCTCTGAATGCTGCTCTACTTCTCCGAGCTGGGTGGGTACGATACACCTCCCCTCCATCCCCTTCCCCTCCCGCCCCAACCTCTCCGCTCTCTCCCGCCCCAGATGCAGACCCATCTCCCCGGTCTAAGCAGCTGCAAAGACAGAAGAAGGGAGAACGATGGCACTACCCCCCTCTGACAACATATCGCGCCCACCTCCTCCTCCTCACGACCATCTCTATCCTCGCGTGCGACTTCCCCGTCTTCCCGCGCTCGCAGGGGAAAACAGCGCAGTACGGCTGGTCGATGATGGACGTCGGGGTCGGGTCGTTCGTCTTCTCCGGGGGGATAGCAGGCGCGCGCAGCCTCCTACCGCCTTCTTCCTCCCCATCACCAGCTACCTCCGAGGCCAGCGGCGATCCGGGCCAGAGGGCAGCAGGAAGAAGATCATCCAGCCGGAAAGGATGGACCAAGCTCCTCCGACGACAGATCCCGCTCCTCGTCCTCGCCCTCTCAAGGGTAATAGCAGTCAAAGCCCTCGCCTACCCCGAACAAACCGAAGAGTACGGCACGCACTGGAACTTCTTCTGCACGCTCTTCCTCCTCCCGTTCCTCTTTGCCCCGCTTAAGCCCATCCTCCGGCTGCTCGGCAGGAGAGGCGGGAGAGGGTGGGCGGCTGCGGGGGCTACGGGGCTGGCGTTGCTGGTTAGTGCGGGGCATCAGGCGTGGTTGGATGGGGGTGTTGGGCGGTGGGTGTTGGGGCCTGAGAGAAGGGGGTGGGTGGGGATGAATAAGGAGGGGATCGTTTCGCTGCCTGGTACGCACTACTACCTCTCAGTGCTCATCTCCCTCCCCTATGTTTTTCCTCTTCTTCCCCAAGCTGACCAGAGTGCGAAACAGGCTACCTAGCGATCTATCTGCTCGGCATCTCCCTAGGCCTCCTTCTTCCCCTCTCCCCTCCTCCTCCCTCCCCTTCCTCCACCACTACCTCCTCCCCTGCCACCCCAGAACCCCCCGCAACAGAAGTCCTCCAGTCAATCGCCCCGCTACTGACGACCCTCCTCGCCCTCTTCCTCGCTGCTCGCCGGACCAAGATCGGAGGCGGGCCATCCCGAAGACTCGCGAACACGCTATACGTCCTCCATACGGCCGTCTACAACTCTTCATTCCTAGCGATCTACATCACGCTCGACGGGTGGTTCTTCCCTTCCCCTCTTCATCCCTCCCCATCCTCCAACTCCTCCTCTTCCTCCTCAGCGGCTTCTGAGGCCCCTGGGCGGACCACTGAGTCCAGGACACCAAGACTGTTCAAGAGCATCAACGCCCATCCCCTCGCTACGTTCTTGCTCGCGAACCTTTTGACGGGAGGGGTGAACCTGATGATCCCGACGATGTACGTGAGGGATTGGGCGGCTTTGGGCGTGTTGGGGGGGTATGTGGGGGTGGTATGTGCGGTTGGGTGGGTGTGGGGCTGAGGGTGGGCGTGTGGGCGTGTGGGCGTGAGGTGGGGGTTGCCGTCTGGGGGGGAAGATATTGTTTATTTGATTCTGGAGGGTGCATGATAATGTAATGCATCATAACTGCTAATTAGAATTGCACACATCCGGAGAACAGATCAGAACGAGGGGTGATCTTTCAGATATCCGAGGACGGGCCAAGGCTTAGCACCGATGACGGCCAACTCCCTAGCCCTCCATTCTCATACAGCAACGACCACCACCACCCTCTCCACCAATCCTGAAGTCCCCCACACCCCTCCCGACCCATATGTCTCCCCCACTTACAAAGACCAATGCCCACCAAATTCCTCCCATACGCTGAACCCAGCGCCGTCCAACTCCTTACCGTCGGCTCGTTCCTCTACCTTCTGAATGTCAGTCGACACATATTCGACCGACTCATCTATGCCGGCCTTATAGGGGAGATCGCGCTGGGAGTCGTATATGGTACACCCCTGGCCGGGATCCTGGAAGAGACATGGGAGGAGACGTTCACCATCCTGGGTTATATGGGGCTAGTGCTGATCGTCTTCAAAGGTATGTACGTCCCCTTCCCCTTTCCCACCCACCCAACACCCGTACCCGTACAACAGGACAGCCAGACTGACGACGACGACGACCCCTAGGAGGACTCGATATCCCCACCTCCCTCCTAGTGCAGAACCTCCCGCTGTCTACCGTCTGCGCTCTCACTGGGATCTGTTTACCGATTGGGCTGTCGATGTTTCTCCTCCATCGGGGGTTTGGGTATCCGCTCGTGCAGGCATTCACGGCCGGTGCGGCTTTGAGCAGTACGAGCCTGGGCACTACGTTTTTCGTGCTGCAGAGTCAGGGCTCCAATACTCGTGCAGCAGCTCGCGACCGCGAGGGAGATGATGAGAATGGGAGTGAGAGTGAGAGGCAGAGGCAGAGACAGGGAATGGGAGTGGGAGAGGGGAAATCATGGTCCCAAACCCGCATCGGCACCATCCTCTTGAGCGCAGCACTAATGGACGACATCGTCGGCCTCGTCCTGCTCAGCGTGGTCACTTCCCTTGGCCAGACTACTGCAGATGGGGGAGGTGGGCTGGGGTGGGGAGTCGGGAGGCCGTTACTGGCTAGTTCGGCGCTGGTTGTGGTCGTACCGCCGCTGTGGTCGTATACCGTCAAGCCGGTTTGGGAGCGGATGTTGCCGTTCCTTGCTCGTTTTAGCAGGGAGAGGGTGGAACAGCTCTTTCTCCTGTTTGTTGTTGTCGTTCTTTCGGGACTTGTGGCGGCGGCGTACTTTGCTGGGTCGTCCATGCTCCTTGGCGCCTTTCTTGCTGGGGTGGTGCTGAAGATGCTCCCCGACCCGCCCTCGAGCAGGAGTCTACCGGAGGTCTATCGAAGCTACCTAGGGGAAGTGAACGAATACCTGCTTACGCCGCTGTTCTTCGCTTCTATCGGTTTTGGTACGTCTGTAACTATGTAACGGGGTGACGTAAGCTCACAGGAAGCCGTAGCGATCCCCTTCCTCGAGCTGTGGCAGGGGAAGATCGTCTGGCGCGGAATATGTTATTCGCTTCTCATGATATTGGGAAAGCTTCTAGTGGGAGTGTGGATCCTGTTCTGGCGTCCTCTTACGGCTGCACTGTCGAAATTTTGCGGCGCAGCCTACAAGAGACTCGTATTTCGACGTAGACGCCGCCTACAACAAACAACTACCAACATTACCGAGATGCACACAACCCATGTGACGACCTCTCCCAAGCCACCGGGTACTACTGCCCGGCAAACAAACGAAGGCGTTGCCGACGATGCGGCACACCCTGCCCCATCCCGTCGCGCCGGCACACTGCCCGCTGCCCTGCTGCTCGGCCTCGCCCTCGTAGCCCGGGGAGAAATCGGAATCCTCATCGCTCAAGTCGCGCACAGTACCAGCGCCGGACAAGGAAACGACGCGATCCTGCCTGATGAGCCGTTCTTGCTTGCTATATGGGCGACGGTGTTGTGTACCGTTGTTGGGCCTGTTGCTGTTGGCTGGGTTGCGAGGAGGTATCGGGTGGTTATCTTTGAGAGTGAATGGGGCTGATCGTGTGGGAATATTCATGAGTTCCTGTCGTTCCGATCCGCATTTTTATCTGACGTGGCCAAAGTTAATGTGCTCACATGTCATAGATCACGTACAACACAAATCCTCATAGATATATAGCTAGTCCGTAAAAACCTTTCGTAAGCGCTCCACGTACTGTCATCAGTCGTTTTTTCGAAGAATCCCAGACATCCCAATAGCCTAGTTTACACCTTCTCCACCGAACCCTCCTTCTCCACCGTATGGCTTACGTTGCCCGCTGCCTCATAAGGATCCACCACGTACCCCTTAAACTTCCTCGAGGGTACTCCCTTCGCGAACAGAATATCCAGCTCCTCGAATGTCCGGCCCTTCGACTCCGGCAGCCTGAAGAACGCCCACACGAATAGCGCGCAGTTGAAGCACGCCGCCGGGAAGGCCGCCTTGCCCTTCAAGTTCGCATTCTGTGGGTTGAGCATGTAGGGGGAGACGATAGAGTTGACCAGATTGGAGAGGTAGTACGTGTCCCTCGCAAGGCTGATCGTCTTTGTCCGGAGCTTGCTGGACGAGATCTCGGCGGCGATCACGTAAGGGATAGGGCCGATCGTAGCTCCATATCCGCCGAACCAGATGAGGAGGATGATTGCTTGTGCCCAACGAACGCTGGTGGTCGCCGGCGCGAGCTGAAGGAAACCGACGATGAACAGCAGAGGTGCCATGAATGCCGTGCCGACCAGGAAAAGGGTTCTCCGTCCGAAGTAGGTCTGGGTGAACCACGAGCTGACCGTACCGCAGAAGGCGATACTGAATGTTCCGAGGGTGAGCTTGAAAGCATCAGATGCGGCCATGCCTGCCTGCTCGAAGAAATAGGTGGAGTAGCTTTGCACTGCGAAACCGACGAAGGCTTGCGAGGCCCACGCGATGCAGGCAATCTCCGTACGGCGGAGGTCGGTGCCTTTGAAGCAGGCCAGGTAGCTGCCACCGATGTTGAGCGACTGTTCGAGCTTGGTGGTGTGTACGATGAGGGCGACGGCATCTTTCGGGTTGACGAGCTGGTCGTTGGTAGCCAAACGCTTGACGGCGTGCTCTGCGTCGTCGATTCGGTTCTGCCGCACTGTTGCACCTGTAAGCTCGTGTAACGGTCAAAGGCGTTGTCACTCACCGAGCCACCACGGTGAATCGGGAGCCATAGCAATGGCAATGAACAGTGGCAACGGCCACACCCATTGTACGGCGAAGGGAATTCTATACGACCACTCGGTAGTGTTGTTGACCAGTCCATCCAGGATACCGGCGGCGATCAGATGTCCGATGACCCAGCACAGGTTGACAAATGTTGTGAGGTATCCACGCAGAGCCAAGGGGCACACTTCGACGGCGTAAGAGGGAGCAACGGTGTTGAACACACCCCAAGGCAGACCGCACAGAATTTCGCCTACCAGAAGGACTCGGCTAGGATTATGTTAGCAAACATGTCTCCACTTTCCTTTGGTCATTCTCACATATTTGGTGCGAAGAAACTGGGAAGCATATCAATACGGCTCTCACAACGTTCGAAACTCATGCACTCACGTGATGAAGATGAAAGCCGCTTGGAAGCAAAGAGCGACCAGAAGGAGGCGCCGGTGACCGAACTTCTCGATCATCCAGCCGTTCAGAAGGATTCCCAGCATAATACCGATGTTAGACCCGACGCTGAGACCAACTTGCCATTGCGATGGGACTTGGTAAGAGTTGGGGCCGACTTGAACGCCGTATTTCTTCTGAAAGGATGGATAGGCGTAGAAGGAGCCAATGATCTGGATGTCGTAGCTTTCCATGATGACACACCAGGAGATCGTGACCGACCATATGACGGCTTTCCAGTATGCGGCGAAAGCCTGCTTCACCGTCATCGAATGTTCGGCGATTGCCCCATCTTGCGCTTCTCGTTCAAGCTCCCAGTCGGTCCCGCGGTTGACTTGCTGGACGATATTGTCGACATGGACCATCTCCGGTGCTGTGCTTTCTTTACTCATGGTGGTGTCCGTGAAGTGGAGAAGCAAACAGGGGGTCTAGGGGGCTTCGGCGTGATGCGAACGCGGCACCTGTCCCTAGCTTCTTCGTTGGGCGCCTTTTATGTGTGCCTTGCCGATCCTGGGTACGATCCGACAAGTTTCTAAGAAAACAAGTAGCCGCTTGTGTTTCTCCGCACTCGGAGCGCTTTGCCTCGTGACAGCAACGGTCGGTGATGTCTTCCAAGTTGTCGGTTGGACACAGTTGTCGGCCGGAAGCTAGCGGTACCTGGAATGACAGCTAACGCAGCTTTTATCTCAACCACCCCGAAGTTGGGGCCCCATACCAAGTCCCAGCGTTTACTTGTGGGGTATTTCGGCAAATTGCGCGATTGGTGCGTCAGTTGTGCAAGTTGCCTTCCAAATACAATCTGCCGATGGCCGGTGAAAGGTGATGTCGGCATGAGGCAGAACAGCAGGCGGAGGTGCGGCAACAAACCATCTCCGCGTCCACCGACAATTTTAGCCTGCCGAATTATCGGCAAAGGTACTCCGCCTGTACATTGTCGGCGCTTGCAGTTACCTTCACAAACCGACAGCCTTTGTGACCAGTCCAAGCCCAAATCGTCATCGCCGAATCCCGATATTACCACGGTAGATACAATACAGGGAGGAGGTAGATGTTACCACATAATAGCCACGTACAACATAGACCAAAGGAAAGATTCGGAAAAACTGGGGGGTTGAGACATTAGAGGAAAGTCCAGCTGAAACACAACATGGTAAGAAAAACGACGCTGCATGATTATCTTCTTCTGCGCTTGTTCGGGCTTGACGCAATCAATCCATCTGAGGCTTGCGTTCCTGCCGCCATGAGATTGTCTAACGCACGCTGCTCGTCATCGTCTTCAGGCGCGTCCAAATCCAGGTCAAGACTGGCATCGTCGTTCTCGTCGTCGTCCCTTGCACGTTTCTTCCCATTAGCTAAGCCGCCGTTGACGAGGGGGGTGGACATCCCGTTAATCTCAGCTGGGGGGAGGAGTACCTCGTCATTCGCTTGACGTTGATCAGGATCGGGCTCCGTGGGTGCGTGTCCAGCATTGTCTGCGTTTCGAACGGGTCTGGGCCGTGGTTGTGGACGAGTAGGGGTTGGAGCGTCGTCTTCCTCAAGGATTGGATCAGTCGGGGGTTGAGTACTCTTGCGTGTGGCAGCCTTGGCGGCTTCCCCTATGGCTGATTTTGCGTCAAAACTAGTTGCCTCGGCGCTTCGTTTGGCTCGCGTACCTTTATCCTTCGCCATAATGCTCATAAGCCGCTTTTCATACGCGCGCAAGGGCTCCCATAGCTTCGAATCGGTGATGTCAAAGCCGGACTGCTTGATTGCCGTGTCTAAATGTCTCTTGCTGAACATGCTGTCAGCAAGATAATGCACTCAGCGAGAGAATGCTTACATTTGAAGAGCTTCGCGTGCTTCCACAGTCGTTAGCATTGGCAGCATACACTTCCACAAGCCGGCCACGCGATTTCGCCTTTTCTTATCCGGCAGTTGCACGGAAATTTGCAATTTCGTAAACAGCCAACCAATGCAGTCCCGATGCACTGCAACGACATATTGCGATGGCATACGTTTCAGGATCGCGAAGTGACTGCTTCGGATAACGAAGATAGTGGAGAGTGCCTTCGCCAACGCAAGGCAATGGGACGTCGTTGAGGCAGTGCCGTCTAGGTAAAGCTCGAAAGACTAGAAGAAGTCTCAGCCACCACACAGAAGCAATTATTTGCCACAAACTCACGTCCTCTAGGCATTTCGCTGTCGTTGCAGCCACTGCCTCTCCGTTATTGCCTCGTATACCTTCATCACGCAGCACATCAAGCAAGGCCTTCAAGCATAGGTCCACTGTGGGAGAGAAGCGTCCAAAATGCGCCAGAAGCACGGAAGAATGGCGCAGGTGAAGGACACCTATCCTCATAGCACGAATGAAGGTAGAGATAAGGTCGCAGAGGATATACTCTCGACCTAGACGCTCTTTCGAGGCGGTGTCTGGACCGAAGTCAGTCGCAGAAGGCATGTAGGAGAACTGCGACTTACGCTCATTACTTTGTTTCTTCCTGCGAGGTTTCTGCTTGGCTTGCGCGTCTCCGTCCATGTCAACATCACTTGCGTCTCCGTCTAGATGTCCTAGATGTCCCGCCTCCTCTTCCTCTGCGTCATCACCCACCTCCTCAGCGTACTTTTCCATCTCCGCCTGTATGAAGCCGGCGCAACGAGACTGTAACCGATCATCGAGAGACATAGGAAGAACACTTCCCGGCGTCCTCTTTCCACCACTTTGAACAGGCGAGAACAGAACATAAAGTGTCAACAGATTGGCGAAGCACTGGTTGCAAATCAGTATTGTCGGCGAGTCTACCGGAAGGAGTACCCACCGAACGGCGCAAGGCTTCACATGGGTTACACTGCGTGCCAACCGCGTACTCCGTCAGCTTGTCGACCAGAACTTTTCTCTGATCCTCAAGCGAGCGCCGAAGCTCAACCAGTTCGCTATCCGAATCTCCTTCAGTCGACAAGAGCCTTTTGGTCTTCCAGACGACGTGTAAGTTCAGGGCTTTCAGGCACTGGTCAACCATCTGTTGGCCAGTCAGGCACGCGGTTCATCCTCGGGGTAAGGAAAAACGAACCAATTCCTCATCCCTGTATCCCAAGCGTCCGCGCTCCGCTAGGGCACAAAGAATATCCCACGCGCTGCTTTGTTTGCCCCCTTCATCCTCCTCCATTCCGGTTGTCAAATCGCGGGAAGCGAAGAGGCAGGCGAGCCTGGTCGTTACCGCTCCCAGTGCTTGAATTTCGTCCTCTTCAAAGTTTGCCAATTCCAACTCATCTCGTCCCGCGACAGCATCTCGGAGGGAAGAGAACAGCTCGTCCTCAAGTTCAGATATTTTTCGGGCGTTGATGTTGGCAAGCGACGACCCCGACGACAACAAATATGTCATCGTATTCACGGCATTCCGTAGCAAGGCAGGGTCAGAGTGCTTCAGATACTGCTGCGACAAATCGTCCCACAGTTGCTCGTACATCTGCGTCTGCCGTAGTTCGACGTATTGGTCCAGATCAAGAAGACGTGGAATCATGACGAGATCACCGACACGACCCACGTCAGTTTGATATTTGGCGAAAAGCTTGGGCAATGCGGGAATGAGCGCGCTCGTGATGTCTCTCTTCACATCACTCTGCCCTGTCTGTGCACTTGTCAGGCGGTAGCAGACCCTAAAATGAGAGGTGCTCTGCTCACCTTCTTATCTGCTTCTGCTTCAGCAAGCGCCTTGACAAGGCTAGTGCCGAAGACTTCGAGCAGTAGGCTCTCTTCTCTTTCATCCAAACGCCAACGATCATCAACCTTTTCTGCCTCCTCTCCATCGCTCTCATTATTGCTGGGAGCTAAGTCTTTCCTCAAGGCCTTCTTGCGCTTCCTTGGGCTACTCGAGTCATCGCCAATAGTGTGATCGAGAAGGAGCAATTCGAGTAAGGACTCCCAGTCACTAACGGCGTCGAGATGGGCCCAAAGCGCGTCCACAGCGAGAACTACGCGAGATTCAACCTGAGGCGCCCCAGGTAACCGAGCCGATACTTGTCTAGTGATGTAGGCCGATTGAGGCTCCTCACTCGATTGAGACATTTCTTCGTCGACTAGTGTCTCGAGTCGAACCAAGAGTGCGGCAAGCTGTTTGGCTCCGATTTTCGTCCTTTCCTGGTCTGATTCCTTCTTCTTTCGGCCCTGGCTTTCGAGGACTGACAGGACCTGCTCTGCCCAAACGTTGGCGAAAAACGGGCCGGCAGCCCGCCGAACTCTGGGCTCGGTGTCCCAGATCAACAGGCAGACCTTTGCGCGGTCGATGCCACCAACGTCTGCCTCATCGCCCCAAAGATCATGGGCGTCGATCTCAGTAAGCAGGCCCAGTGCCGCGCAACGAACCGATACATCGGTGTCGCTGGTGGCGATTTGGACGATGCGTGGAAGGAAACGCGCGGTGAAATGGGGAAGAGCAGTTGAACCTGGGACCTCGTACAATGGTGTCAACGCCTTCAAGGCTTCGAGGCGAACGTGAATACTCTACAGCTAGTTTAGCGAAAGGCTGGGTTATGAGGCTAGCCAACTGACCGAATCACTGAGCAGCCATCCTGCATACCGCAGATACGTGCCATCGAGCCAGTATGACGGGCAGGCTTTCATCCATGCGCCTAGTTGATGCATACACTCGGCGCGGATCTCCGGATCAAAGTCACGGTAGCGGTGAACGAAGATCCTGCCCCGGATGAGCAGGCGAGACATTGTACAGAACAGCCGAGACGCACCCATCAAAGAAATCCTTCATGTGCTCTGAAATCGCCTTATGTCTCTCTTTGACCTCCGCAAAGCGCTTTTCTAGCGGATCATTGCCGTTGGCCGCGCCCGATTTTTTCTTCTTCTTTTCTGCCTCTCGTTGCCGGCCAACAACGCTGACGGTCTTCTCCAGCTCGTTCGCCACTTGGCACAGCCCACCAACCACGCAAGCAGCGATGTATGTGCTGGTATGACGGAAGGACCGCAAGGATGACGACGACATTGTGGTTAGCCAAGAAACCAATGTTCGAACAAGATCGCTCGTGTATAATTGGCCGGATGTATGCGCAGCTTTCGCCAAGTGAACAAAGAAAGCGGCAAGCGCCTTGCGCAGCGGCTTCAAGGTCGGGAGTCGGGATATCAGGGGGTAAGGGGGCGCTTGAGCCTGCAGAAGTCGTCAAAACAGTGCCTCCGCTCGACAAAGACCAATCTTGCCTGCTTGATGGCCTCCATAATGTCCTCGCACACACCGACTACGCCATCTTCATCACTGACTTCGTCAATGGTGATATCGGCGTTGGCACCACAACAGCGCACAACCATCGTAATCAGCTCCGCAAGGGCCGGTAGCGCGGATGCGCGCAGAGATTCGAGGAAGTCATCAGCCACACTTTGCAAAGAGCTGCTAGGGTTCAAGAGGGCGTCTGTTTTCGTTGTCAGCTTGCTAGAACCTACATATATGCGCTTCGAACACCACTTACTGAACAAGTGATTGTCAGTATTGATACCCCCCGTGGCACCTTCTCCATTCACCGCTGTACTGATGCCGGTCGCGCCAGCATGGCGGACCTTTTTGGCTTTCGGCTTTGACTGAACTTTGGAGTTTCCGTCCACTTTAGGACGACCTCTTCGCTTTGGCAATTCTGCTTGGCCAACATCGGAAGCCTTCTCCATGGGTTTGGTACTCTTGTTGATGCGCGCTTTAACGGCCTTTGGTGCTGTTCGCCGTGCTTGATATTCATCATCCTCGTTCACGTCCGCCTCACCTTCATCTTCCTCGTCTTCATCAAGCCCAAGAAGATCGTCATCTCCGTCAAGGCCCTCGTCGTCCTCTGGATAGTTCTGGGTGTCGTCGGTGTCGTCCGTCCGCTTGCGCTTGAGTCCTGTTCAACGCGTAAGTATATGCCGGAGAAGGCGAACTTACAGCAGCCGCTTCTAGGGGACGCGACTCACCTGGGATGACCTCGTAACGTTTCACCTGCTTCCTCTGGCGTCCGGACCTCCTCTCTCCTGGCGCAGGAGAGGTAGACATCGCTTATGCGTCGCGGAGATGTTTCGTGATGGAGGCAGCGGAGAGCGTCGCACGCCTGACTGGAACGACACGGGACGCGATGTCGACGCGATCCACCTCGGAGGCATATCGGAAATGCGCAGTTTCTTCGGCTCCGTGTCCATCCCGGAGCCGAGTGACGCGCGGGGCCACAGCCGCGTCTCATCGGTCTAGGCCAAATCCAATGCTTTCAAGATTCACCGTCCGGCACTTCCGCTACCACCTCCCCATCCCCTAGCTTCCTCGCATTCCTGATTACAATGATATCCGTTCCTACATCCGCCCTAGTCTCGAATGCGCTATGCATTGTCGCGGGAAGAGTATGGCTGAATAGGGTGTGCTGAGGGCGGTGACGTCCGACGCATCTGACCGAGTGGCTGGCGATATGGATGATCCAGATGGCCAGGAATAACCGCGCCGCCTCGTATATGTATGCTTGCAATATGGAAGTGCCACGGTCATATTTTTGCCTTGCACGTCGTCCTGCCGCCGACATGGTCTACTTCCCTTTTGATTTTGCGTATGGAGTCGGCTGTTGGTGTGCCGCCCTTCTCTGGGGTATGTGCGCAACCGACCTCTGATGATCGGCTTGTTTAACGGTCCCAACAGGCATGTTCACCGTGTTGTTTGTCACTTGTATGTGGCTAGTAAGACGAAGAGAAGGAGTGAAGAAAGTGCAAGTGGTAGCGGTGATTGTGCTGTAAGTTGAGAACCGACGCCTAATTCATAACTTTAGCTAATGATATCCAGTTATGTCCTGGCAACCGTAAGCTTAGGACTAGAAGTCACAAGAACCGTGCGTGGCTTCATATTCACTCCTTCCGGCATCGAGAGGATAGTCTACTTCTCGGATCTCGCTGAACCCCTAAATGTCACCAACGAGTTCATCTATATCATCATGGTGAGCGTTCTTTGCATACTTCTGGCATAGGACTCAACCAAATCCAGTTGTGCATCTCAGACGTCATGCTGCTTTGGCGGTGCTGGATAGTCTGGAACAACAACTGGCTCATCACCGTGCTTCCGATCTTAATGATCACTGCCCAGGCCGTCGCCGGCTTCGTAGCCGTTGGGCAATATCTGCGGCGCGAAGTACCAGGGTACGGCGCCATCAGAGCCTGGGCATCCGCCATGTACGCCATATCCCTTGCCACCAACATTATTCTCTCCTCGTTGATCGGTGGGCGCATCTGGTACGTATTCCAAGCTTGCACGGCTCCATACGTTGCTGACCATCGCCAGGTGGATCATGCGCCAATCGTCGAGATTCGTCGTCAGCGCGCGCCACGGCTCGTATGGCGCCCTTCGACTTGTGATCGAATCCGGATTGGCCATTGGAAGCGCGAAGATCATTGAGTTCACTCTCTTTCAAGTTGCATTCATGGATGGCCACCAAAACCAATCGATCTACGTCCTGTATGAATCGATGCCTCAAATTTTTGTACGTAGCTATCATCGTCTTTTAAGGCCGCATGCTGAGTCTTGAGTATAGGGAATCATCCCGACCATGATCCTGCTTTCAATACAAACAGGCATCACACCGGCAGGACCCGGCTCCGGGAGCAGTACAGCGGCCTCGTCACCTTCTTCCAGCTTCGGGCGGGGAAAGAATATACGCCGACAAAACGAGATCTACACGCGAAAGGGCTCGGACTTCCCGATGGTGTCGGTAGAGACCGCGATATACAAAGATGGCGTGGACGAGGCAATGGAACTGGGACAACGCGGGGGCGAGGAAGTTGTCCCTCAGTTGTTGGTGCGATCCGCTGCATGACGCCTCTCGTGATATGTAGACCTATTCTCGACATGTACATTAGCATTATCCTGTAACACATTCTACACCCCCGGTGACGCACATGAATCAACACCACCAGTAGGAATGAATGTGTGCGAAGATGTTTCAGACCCCTATTTGTGCTTCGCGGCGGTGACGAGGCGAACGTTCCGTATCCGCTACATAGCGGAGTGGCTGGCAACTTTCATCTACAATGAAGATGGCGGGTCGTATGCATGCCTTATATGCTCGATGGCTCGGAAGCTCACCCGCCACGATGACCGATGCCGTACTTTCCGATTGACTTTGCCTACCTGGTAGGCAGCTGGGTCGAGGCGATCTTATGGGGTAATGCTCGGACCACTAATGTTAAGCTCGCACTCTGACAGCTCGGACAGGAGTCTTTGGTGTCTTGTTTGCGTTGTGCATATGGCTGTCTTACAAGAGCGACCGTATCAATGGCGTGCAGCTGCTTGCGCTTGTCGTGTTGTATGTTTCATATCTTCGCTTACGGCACGACCTGACTTACTGGGACACGAAAAGATACATTCTTGGAACGACGCACGTCGGCTTGAATTTCACTAGGCTCATACAGGGGTTCATGTTCACGCCTTCTGGTGACGAACGGATTCTCTACTTCTCAAACGTCACTTTGGCGCCAAATGTCGCGAAAGACTTCATCTACATCACCATGGTATGCTTGCTCAAAAGAGCGACGCCTTCTTGAGACGTGACTGAACTGCCTTTCTAGCTCTGGATGTCAGACAGTATTCTAGTATGGCGCTGCTGGATCGTCTGGAAACGAAGCCTGCTGATTATCACCGTCCCCATCATAATGCTCCTCGCCGAAGCAGGAGTCGGTTATGCCGCAATCGGCAAATACGTCTCCCCCGGCCTAACAACCGACGCCTCCGTCAAGCCCCTAGGAACGGCAATGTTCACAATCTCCCTCTCGACAAACATCATCGTGAGTAGTCTTATCGCCGGCCGGATATGGTGGATCTCCCGGCAAGCTTCGAAGCTCGTTTCCGATGGGCGGCATGGGACGCAGGACGCCCTGCGATTGGTTATCGAATCGGGTTTGGCGATCACGAGCGCGAAGATCATCGAGTTTACTTGTTATGAAGTATCCTTCGCGAGGCCTTCGGATGTCGAGCCGTTGTATACCGTGTTCGAGGCGATGCCTCAAATCTTTGCAAGTTCACTTCCTTCCACCAGCGCTGTATATGCCCTAACCTCTTCGTTAGGGAATCATCCCTACGCTGATTCTCCTGTCGATCCAACTCAAGGTCATTCCCAGCGAATCGCCCCGCTCAAACGGCTTCAAATCCACCATAATCGGCTCCCTGCCGCTCCACTCCAAGGAAGCCGCCGAAAGACGAAGCCTACAACGTTCCGCACCAGCATTCGAGCGCAAGACGTCCGACATGCCCATAGTCTCCGTCGAGACAGCCGTGTTCAAAGACGACGATAGTCCGCACACGACGGATATCGAGATGTCGGACCGAGGTGCAAGGGGGTCTGAAGGCGGGTCCGGTACGGAAACTGTGTAGGAAGAATGGAAATGCATTTTTGGTATACCCCCAACCATGGAATAATGTATGCGTCAAGAATAGAGATCACCGTCGTCGCCAGCCGTTATAACCCAGAGAAAAAGGCGGCCCGATCTTGTGCTGCCCTTTCACCTGCCGAGCCCTTCTTCTTCTTCTTTTTGCGCTTCTTCTGCGGCTGCTCTGCCTCTGAGTCCGCTTCCAGTGGTCGTCCATTCATGGTCGCTGGCGAGACCGGCGACGATTCCTCCGCACCTGCATCGGTCATCTCCTCGTCCGAGTCGTGTGTTGGTGCGTCCTCCGATGAGGGATTATCGGTCTCCATCTCCGTCCCGTCCGCCTCTTCGTCTCCGTCCTTCTCTATCTCTTCCTTTTCCGTCTCCTCCCCTTCGTCCTCATCCGTGTCATCCGAATCGTCCTCCTTATCCTCTCCCTCATCGTCACTCTCCTCCAGCGCACCCTCAATATCAGTCAGCTTGATAACCTCATCATGGCTCGCACTGCCCAACCACTTCCCCCTCCTATCCAGCCTCAACCGCTCAACCGGGAACTCTCCATGGTCTGCTACAACGCCGAGGAACTTGGTAGGGTGGATCTGGACGAATCGGATCATCCCATCTGACGAACCGGTCGCGATCACGTCCGGTGTTATGGAGAGGAGGGCGTCGATGGAGGTGGGATGACCGGGAATCCGGTCGACGCTGTCGCCGTATCCTTTCTTGCGATCAAAGATAGAGAGTATGCCTAGCTGAGTACCGACTGCTAGCTTGCTACCACTATTCCCAGGTTAGCGCAGACCTCATTCGAGACGTATAGGCGGACGCACCCCTTTATAGATATCACACTTAACAACTCATCCTCCTGATCCTCGCTCTGCGCAAACGGCTCCGTCTTCTTACTCCGCACATCCATAACACTCAGCGTCCCATCCCCGCTCGTAGCAACAAGGTGTTTCTTATCCTCTAACCAGAGGAAATCGGAGATGAAGTCGCTGTGGTGGTCGTATGTATGGGTCGGAGAGGCAGTGGAGGAGAGCGTTCGGGTGTCCCATAGGCGGACGACGCCTTCGTCGTCGCCGGTTGCGAGCTGGTATGGGAGGGTTGGGAGGACTCGGTTTAGCGGATCGCTGAAGTACTTCAGCATTGGGCATTCAGAGACCTGAATTCACTTACTCATGGGCGCCAGGCTTGGAATCCAGCACTTTGCCGGTTGCTGTGTCTATTATCCTGGATCGCAAAATCAGAGAGGCGCTCAACATCATTGAGAGAGAGAGGCTTACTCGATAGTCTTATCCTTCGTCACTCCGTATAATCGGCTCCCATCCGCATTGATGGCCAAACCTCTGCAAGACCTCTTCGTTGGTCGTATGCTGAATGCTTGCTCATACGAGCCATCATCGCGGTACCGGAAGGCTGTGACCTCTCCGGTGAGCAGGCCGGCGTAGACGATATCCTCGTTCGGGTGAAAGGCGAGATCGAAGACCTGGTTTCCTACGGGGATGTTGATTGATCCATCCTGGTCCTCTTCCATCGCCTTACGCTGATATTCGTGCAAGAAACAGCAAATTATTGGACCCTGAACAAAAGTGGTTACGGCCCAATGATGTGATTCATTGATTTGGCTGCCTAAATTAGCCAAGTAGTCGGAGTGGCTGTGTTTCCTATTGCGACACATTCACGCGCTCTCCGCGGGCGGCTTCAAGCTCTGACAACGGAGAGAGGGATCGCTGCCCCCAAAAGTGCACAGCTGCCCCTCACTCACTCACATTCCTGCACAGTCGCTCACTCTCTCCTCATTCTTGTTACATCCACAACACACTAATACGTCAATAACATTCTACGGCATCCGATTCGGCCGACTATATATTCAACTTCTGGAGCAGAGACGACGCTATTCGAATTTTGCCCCTCTTCCTCCCCGAGGTGATGGTGCTACCATCACTCATCACTTTACCCCGGCATGCCATCTAATCACCAATCCTCGCTCCTCACAAAATTCCAAGCATGCCTGGCAGCACTCGCAATACCCCTCTTCACCACGCCAGCGGTCGCTGTAGCCCCACAGACGCCGGGCGGGTACCACAAGGTCACCATCGCCAACCCAATTCGAGGACCGACAGTTGAGAACTATCGGTTCCAACCACCATCTCCGGGTACTGGGCTGGGAGAAGCGGGATTCGGGAGTGATCTGCATCTGCTGGATCTGGTGATATGCGCGAGCGTGGATGGGAAATTCCATGCGCTGGACAGAGCGACAGGGAGGAAACTATGGAGCATGGAGTCGGACCCGACTGTCGCCGCAGGCGGTGGCAACAGCAGCCTCTTTCAGCCTCTGGTACGAAATGAGGAGCTGTCCCTACCGCAGGCGACCTCGCGGGGCTCCGCGGTCGGAGGTGGAAGCGGGATATGGGAGGACGATGAAGACGATGCTTTCCATGCCCTGCTGGAGAAATACGTGATCGAGCCGCAATCGGGGGACATCTACATGATTCCCGATCCTGGATCCCCGGAGCATCAGCTCCAGAAGCTGCCGTTCACGATGGCTCAACTGGTCGAGCTCAGCCCGTTCTCGTTTCCAGGCAGCAACCGAGTCTTCATTGGCAAGAAAGAGAGCAGCCTGTTAGCGCTGGACCTTAACACAGGTCGTGTGAGCGGGAGCTTTGGGTTCGGTCCGGATAGCTGCAAGTGGGATCCGTGGTATGAGGAGGACGGGATTGACGGAGACGATTATGACGATCGGAGGATCCGGCCTAGCCCGCCGCAGATCGTGTACATCGGTCGTACGGGTGCGTTACTATGTCCGTTTTTGGTTACAGTCTGTTCATCCTATTTTTAGACTACCATGTGGTTGTGCACGACAAGGGGCAACGACCACTTCAGTCCCTCGCCTTTTCGACGTATGGACCCAATAACGCCGACCGCGACAAGCAAGCATCATGGCTCGGCACGCCGGACAACCGCTATCTCCAACCAATGCAAGACGGACAAGTGCTATGCTTCGAAGCAGGGCAAGAACGTCCCATCTGGGCCACCAAATTCCCTTCTCCTATGTACGTTCCCAATCCCCCAAGTACCTATCACTTTGAGTAGCTTACGCATATATGCAGCGTGGCGGTGTTCGACGTCGTCCTCCCCTCGCACGCATCGCAGCCCATCGTCCTAGCACAGCCTACACCCCGGCTGACCGACGTATTCCCAGGCCGGTACACTCAGCTAACAGATATCCCGCCCAAGACGTACGTGGGTCGTATCTCGGACGGATCAGGCTCTTCGGCCGGGTCCTTATACGCGATGTCGCATGCCAACTACCCATTGATCACGTTCTCCGAAGTCCCCGAACGGAAAGCCCGACCCACTACGGCTGATGAGGCAGAGATCGAAGAGACTGTAGAGATTGACGAGGCCGTCTGTTGGGCGGATGATTGTCTTGTCGGCGCCTATTATTCGGATATGGCCACCCAATCCCGGCTCAACCGATTGTTGGAAGGCCCAAGACGGCTAACCATCGACGCTCACCGCCCACTGCTCCTAAGCGCAAACAATGCCGAGTCCTCCTCACCCAAGCTCTCAGCTGACAGCTTACCGCCAAAGACGTCCTACGTCTCCCTCCCTCGCCTTCTGAGCGAGCAACAGCTCATTGGTGGGAAGGCGGAGGAATGGGGGACTGCGAATACGGTCGCGATCGCTCTGTGCGTTATGCTCCTCTGCGCGTGGCTTACGACGCGCAAAGGTGGTGTGAGGGATCTGTGGGGGCGCAAGGCGGATAAGGGGTTGATAGCGCTGGAAGACGCCCATGCTCGGGAGGAGCCGAACGCGAACAGGAAGCGGGTGAAGGTGGAAGAACCGCAACAAAATGGGTCCGCTAAGATCGAAGAGCTGAAGGCGGACGCTGTTTCGTCGGCCAAAATGGAGGATTCCCGTACGCCATTGGCCACGCCTGCGGTCAAGGATTCTCCGAATATTCCGGTTCTTACCTTAAATGGGGATGCTGAGGGGGTTGAGGGGGACGATTCTGAAGATGAGAAAGGTCAAAATGGGGCACCAAAGAAGCGGGTAAAGAGGCGGAACCGTGGACGGGGCCGACGCGGAAAGGGAAAGGCTGAGGAAGTGGATGGAGAGGGCGAGGGGAAGGAGTTGATGGATGCGGAGATCCGAGCAATCAAGGCGGAGGAAGAGGCACAAGTACAGGCCATGAAGGCTGATGAGGACCTTGGCGAAGTGCAGCCTGCGAAGTCGAAGGTGGGGATACTGCCGCCGAGCTTGTTGATGCTGTCGGATGTGATTCTCGGTATGTTCGACTCCATATATGCGCGCAGATGGGTTACTGACTGGCGGCTGTAGGTTATGGATCACACGGCACTATCGTATACCAAGGTTCCCTGCAAGGGCGACCTGTTGCTGTCAAGCGGTTATTGCAAGACTTCGTCACAGTTGCCTCCCGTGAAGTCTCCCTTCTCCAAGAATCGGACGACCATCCGAACGTCATCCGATACTTCTACCAAGAGCAGCGCGATGGCTTCCTGTACATTGCCCTCGAGCTTTGTCCTGCTTCGCTTGCAGACATCATCGAAAAACCCCAAGAATCATTCTCGGAAATCCGGGGCTGTTTCGAACCCAAAAAGGCTCTGATGCAAATAACAAGAGGCCTACGACATCTGCACTCGCTGAAGATCGTACATCGCGATATCAAGCCGCAGAATATCCTCATATCGCAGAACAAGCGAGGGGAGTTGAGGATGCTGATATCCGACTTCGGCCTGTGCAAGAAGCTCGAGCTAGATCAGACGAGTTTCCTGCCTACTCAGGGGAGCGGACCGCAAGCTGCTGGCACTGCTGGTTGGCGAGCACCCGAGATCCTGAGAGGAGATGTCAACCTCGACCCTCAATCTGCTGAATCCTCCTTCAATGGCCGAGAAGGCGGCGAGCAGCGAGACCAACCGTCCTCGGGAACACGGCTGACCAAGTCCGTCGATATCTTCGCCCTTGGCTGTTTGTTCTACTATACCCTTTCTGGTGGCGAGCACCCGTACGGAGACAGGTTCTCCAGGGAAGCCAACATCATGAAAAACGAGAAGTCACTTGGCTGGCTCCAGCGACTCGGTGAAGAGGGCCTTGAGGCGGAGGACCTTATAGGACGTATGCTCGAGCCGGATCCTTCTGCTCGACCATCGACCGACGACTGCTTGATCCACCCCTTCTTCTGGACGCCGGCCAAGCGCCTGAACTTCTTGCAGGACGCGTCGGATCGGTTCGAAGTTATGGAGCGCGAGCCGAAGGAGGCGCCTCTTCTTGCTCTCGAAGCGGGTGCTACCAAAGTGCTTGGACCTGACTGGCATCGTAAGCTTGACAAGGCCGTTATTGAGAACTTGGGCAAGTTCAGGAAGTACGACGGCAAGTCCGTGCAAGATCTACTGCGCGCTCTGCGCAACAAGGTACGTTTAGCTAATCACCGGCGTTTCTGATGGTTCCTGACCTACCTCGTTACAGAAACATCACTATCAGGACCTACCTGATCACGTAAAGCGGCTGTATGGCCCATTACCTGAAGGTTTCCTCAGCTACTTCACAAAACGATTCCCGCAGCTATTCCTGCATGTGTACGGCGTGATCTCGGACTGCGGGCTTCGGTACGAGAGCATGTTCAGGCAGTATTTCGATCATGCCGAGACTTGATATCCTTCGTTTTCTGTTTGCAGTTCTTCATTTATTGTTTCACGATGCGGTGATCTGCGCCCAGGCAGAGCGGGCGGTGGCTGCGGGACGTTTGGTGGCCAGAAGTTATTTTTGGGTTCGAGTAGGCATTGTATTCCCTTCACAGCATGTACTAGTACCACAATCAACAAGCTCTTGAATATTCCTGCTTCCTCCAGCTTAGTTCGGAAGGGCAGTTTTCGTCGAAACGTGAGCTGTACCAACAGACAACAGATACCGCAGCTGCGTCTCACTGCCTTGATGGGAAAAGCGATCAATGACTCGCTGAGAGGATTCAGGGACTGATAATCCATCAGACCCCTACCACCGCTTTACCAATCCCCATCTTCCCGCAGCACCGTCGTATGGTTGGTCGCCTGGGACAAAACATTAGTCTCCGCTTTGGGTGAGCGATACCGTTAGTACCGCCTCGTTCTGGGAGAGTATCGCCTCGGTACCGTGGTATACTGGGCCTTCCAATGTCGCGTGGAGTGCTTCCGACCTGCCCATCAGCTTCCTGCTGGTACGGGCACCGTACTCGTCCGTACCTTGCCGTACTGTACCCTACTGTCCTCAGACCCCAAACACTGTATGCTGTTTTCTCTACGCAACGGTTGTACGATGGCCTCTAACATACCCTCCTTTGCACAACTACACTGAGCTCCTGGTTTCTGTGCAGGAACGGGGTCCATCAAAACATAACCTTCTAGAATATCTGCCGGTTGCTGAGGCGTCAAATCTGTGTTCCCTACTTGTGCAAATTGGGACTCTCCTATCCGGGCTTCCGAGCGTTCTTTCTCGGCTCTCATAAGGTGCCTCCCCCCCCTCCGCCTCTCGCATACCAGCTCGGCGCCCTCCTACTCTTCTCGCTTGACTGGTTATGTCTCAGAGCCAGGATGTTCATGTTTCCTCGCCAGTTTGCGCTGTCTGCGGCATACACGGCGTGGTGCTCCGTTGTTCGAGGTGCCACGGACCATACTACTGCACTCAACAACACCAAGCTGTGGTCCGTTGCTCCTCCTTAACTCCGGGATGCCAGCCTGCTCATTACCGCAGGCATGGATGTGGCACAGACTGCATTGCGATATCCCTATCGATAATGCCGTACGCGCCGGCAGAAACCTGTGCGGTCTTTAACAGTCCTTATTAGTCTTCTTCTGATCTCACTCTCAGATCCGATAACCAAAAGGCCGGCGCTGTCCTGACGCAATTCGGCTCACTGACCTCTTCCTTCGAAGTCCTGCTCCAAGTCGCCGGAGCAGCTTGCGACCGGTCCGGGAATTGGGTTTATGTGGACAGGTGGTCTCGCTCCTCCCCCGCTTGTCCCCTCTAAACTTACCGAGCTTAGAGCAACCGCGATGCTCACCTCAATTGTTGGTTCGCACCTGCACGGCAGCAACGTTCCCACAGAGAGGTACTTACGCGCTTGGCCTGCTGATTCTGTATGGACTGACGAGAGGTTGTAGGGCTGTCGGCGAATTCCGCGCTCAATACGAGCTTCTCCTTCGAATTTCATCCTCTGTCAAAGATCAGATCCATGATTCCCACGCTGCTTCGGTTGTCGGAAAGGACGTGAGTGCGTTATGGCCCTCTTTGAGCCGTTTACTCATTAATGCCTTCAGCTCAATATCGGGCGGGCTTGGGTGCTCGATCGTGATGACTTGGTTTTGCGTCAGGTCTTCCTCGAAATAGTATTCTCGTATGGGCCTCCCGTTGCCCACGGTCCTAATATTCAAGACCTCCTCGCCGATGTTGACGGTCTCACCGATTCCAATACAGAATTTTATCTGCCCGCGTTTCTTTTTCCTAAAGGCCGGCGCGATTCCACAGAACTCTGCGATGGTGTCTTCTTGGCCCCAGGTTTATTTATCGTGATCTAAACTCTCCAGCGACCCTGTAATCTCTACTGATCGTTTACTTCGTAGGCGTATCGGCACCTTTATGGACGGCATCGTCTGTGCTCTTCAGCGCCGTCCCCCGTGTCCTATCAACAGCTACGGCAGTTCCCTCACGTTCTCATACCCTCCCTTTGCTATTTGGTCACTCGCGTGCGTCCTGCTCCATTCCGATCACACTCTGCTCATCCTCCCCGTAGCTACGCTATGTTCTAGCTGAACCAAGGCCTTCTGAACTTCCCCCGCGCTCGCCTCGAACTTGGACCGATCAATCGATCCCTCAACCCGAGGCCTTCGACTATGTCGAGTTTTACACGAGTCTGCTGGAGTCTTTTGTGAAGGGATGGAATGAGTTCGGGAAAGCCGTCTATGACGAATGGGCATCTAGACTATGTGTGATAGGAGCGCTTGCTTCGTGAACCTCTCGCTCTTTAGATACTCATAACGTGTCACCTTTGTTGTCCATACTCAATGACAAGGTCGTCTTCAACCAACTTCTACTTTAATTCCAAGCGAACTTTGATGAGGGTGCGGTACGAGCCCTTGTCACCGTCTTGCGATTCACGTGTTGACACACCTGCTACTGCTATTGGAGTTCAATGCCTTGTCTACCATCCGTTCTCCCTATTGCCTGTACTGTCCCGGGTACGTCCATGTTCATCCTGGCTCCTCCATCCTTGTCTCCTCCATTACGAAAGTCTCATCCATACATCATCCCCCTCATAAATTTCCGGTCCAGGCCGAGCAATGGGACAGCAACACCTCTCCTCCTCACATGCTTGCATGGTCGTATGAGCGCCAAGATCGATCGCTAGCAACTTATTATTCAGCTGGAACATAGACAGTCCTCTGAGCTTAGGCTTACACCTCCCACTCCCCCTCCGATAGCTTCCAGTTATTGATCCTCTGCAATGTTGGACAGCCCTTCCATATATATTGACATAGCGTCCTTTCCTGAGCATGAGTCTCTCGCACGCTCAACCTGCTTGCATCCTGAGACCAGGGGTGCAGGAAGGCTGCAGCCGGTGTCAACAGAGGCATCCGTAGTTCTTCCAAAGCACGGAAGACGGTGAGCATTGTGGCAACCTGTTTCTACGACATGACGGGTTAATACTCAGTACACTCATTTCGACAAAGAGCAGCTGAAAACTACTTACAATATCAGACTTCTTGCTCAGCACTACCGGTAAAGACAGCCGTTTGATCCCAGGTACTTTATCTCCCAGCTTCATTAGTTGAGCCAAAATCCACGACCCGTAGCCGCCTGTTTCATCAGGACTGCAGAAAGTCAATGAACGCAGGCTATTGCTCTTTTCCAGCGACTCCATGAACTCCCGGAACAACCCAGGCTTCATGCTCACTTCAGAGCGCGATAAGGTCATCACTATATGTTCAATCGGGCGATATGATCCGCTTGTGAGGGGTTTGACAAACGTCACCAGACTTTGCAAGTCAGCATAGCAGAGGGCAACTCTCCGAAGCTCGGGGACCGCGTTATCAGGCAGAGCGAAGTTCTTGGGAAAGCTGGAGCGATGAAGATTGAGAACAGCCAGATGGAAGTGCTTGGCTGCGAAGTCCGCTATAAGTCTGCTTCCCTCGTCCAGAGACATGCCATGCAGATAGAGTTCCCGTAGCTGAGGCCAGTGCTGAGTGAAAATTTTGTCGCAAGGAAGCAGGCGTGCTCCACCGGGCACGTCAGGCCAGCAGTCCATGGTCAAATGGAGAGCCGAAAGACGTCCATGTCCAGTTCCCAGCAGGGCAGAGATGGCCTTGAGCACTACATGGCCTTCGCTTTGCTTCAACCCTACTGCACAGTTTAGCTGGCCGTACGCCGCGTAGGCACTATGTGTATGCTCGCCTTGGGAGTTAAACACGAAGCGCTCCATATTGTTAGGCATTGCCGCGATCACCTGGAGCGAGATATCAGTCACAAGGGCACACTATCGGCCAACATTCGTACCTCAACGCAGCTCTTGATGTCCAGCGGAACCATCCACATGAAGGGACTATGGTGGAGCTGTATGCGCACGTCCGGAATCCCACGGGGTGGTAACGCGACGAAGAACGACCCAAGTTCGTAGAACATCTCGTACGAGCACTCTAGACACAAACAAGTGAGGTTGGTGAGCATGCTTGCCACGGCCGTCATGTCGTCTTGCACGTCACTGAGAGTGATGTCCGGACCGTCGTAGCGTATCGACCGCGCATCGAAACTGCTACGTTTGGCCTTCATTATGGGAAATTCACACTCTCCGGCGTCGTATCTGTCCTTCAGGGCTAGTCGACGGATGGAACGGGCGAAACGGCTCGTCTCTCTCAAATGTGTCCACTCATTCTGGTCTTCCACGAAGATCTCGCAATTCACGTACGGGATCCACTCTTCCGCGACCGACCTCATTTGGCGACTCGTTAAGGCTAGAGCGAGCAGATCCCCTGGAGATGTGCACTGCTTCGCGATGTGCAGCAGTACTTCTGGAGGAAGATTATTGAGCTGGCGAGCCCGGCCGTAGTCCCCTGTGCTCTGCCCGAAAGAGCTGAGCCCAGCGCCGAAGTCGTAGAAGTCACCACCGACTCTCGCAAGCTCGCTTCGTTCTACTTGGCTTGACATCTGAGAGTCTATTTTACACTATGCAGACAGGTTCGAAGTATTAGATACAGGGTGATTTTGGCGATCAGCCCGCGTTCCTCACTGATCGTTGTGAGAAGCAGGAGAGAGAGGCAGCATACACGCGGGTGGTCGCGTCGCTGCTCTACGCGTACCCCCGGTCATGTGCCGATGTGTTCTTCTTTGCACTTCGATTCCAGTGAACTGCAGCACCGGCTGTCCTCATATCCAAGTGTCGGACAATAACATCTACCCGCGAAATATCGATACAAATTACATCCTACGAATCTCCTCTAAGCGCGACTGAATAATCTGATTGTAAGCCAGCAAACCGCGCTCCCACCTCCTGTAGTAGTCAGGTGCCGTTCTTCCCGCCTGGAATGCGTGTATATGCAGATCCAGCACATGTTTTTCAGCTGGATCAAGCGGACAGACCGCCTCGTCTACTCGGAATTCAGTAAAACCCGTCGGATGACTTCCCGCGTGGTGCGCCATCAGATCATCGTCTTGCAGCGCTTGCCAGTCCACGCCCAACAGCTCCCCCACGCCGTCCGCCCCACCCCACAAACCATCTTCGCGCACGGAACCGTCATCCACCATCATGTTCACCAGCAAGCTCCACAGCAAGTCCTCTCCCTGCTCCGGTCCACGATTGCGCATGATCGCAACTAGCCTGTCCCACTCAGCGTTCTCTCCCACCCCTCTGCAGCCGTGCTCCACCATTCCCATCAACCACATTTCGCTCGGGCTTCGAGTCGGTCCGTCCGGCGTTCGCATACGGTGAAAGTTCCAGGAACGACGCCAGACCTCAGTGTCGCGGTTGATATCTTCTAAGAATAGATAGTGTAGAAGCCACATGTGAGCATCGGACTGGATATCCAGACCGAGCCAGGTTTCCATGTGGATAAAATACTGCTTCCACTTGGCACCGAAATCTTTGGTGACATCCACCCACAAGCGCTCAATTCGTACATTGTGAACTGATCTGTATTCGGTCAGTTCACAACCGACATCCAGCCATATCAAGACCTGCCTTCCCCAAATGAACGAGCCCCGATTGGCGCCGCGCTTGTGTATCATCCAGGTGGCGACATCCAGGTTTTCCAGACCGTGATCTCCCCTCATACGCGAGGGCGTGCCGTAGCGCTTGCATCCCTCTCGGAACACATCAAAGAACATATCTTTTCGATTGTTGGTCGAAGCCCTTATGTTTACACAGAGCCGAGAATAGCCGTCGATGATGCCTTGGAAAACCACTCCGTAACGTACCAAACCTACGGCAGCAGTCAGCTCCATCACCGGTTCCTGGGAAGCCTGGATCGCCTCGTTACCTAGCTGCGCATCCATGTGCCAAAGTGCGTTCGGCCCGGCGACCTTATATCGCCGGCGTTCCAGCGGCGCTCGTTCCCCGAACCGCCGGTGAGGGGCGAGTCGTCGAAGTGAGGCGCGCAACATGTGCTGAGGTACATTCATGCCTTGCAAGCGAAAGTGGCCGAGAAGCATGTCACGTCCCCATTGGGGATATTGTCTAAGGGCTTCTCCCACACGTGCGTCCACGTCGCCTTCATCCCATGGGAAACGCCGATAGTTGGGTTGATGCAGGACCTCTTCCTGCCCGTTCAAGCCAGCGTGGACGACATAAACCGGAGATTCGGACGCCCGTACGCCCAACTCCACCATCCGACGGCGCAAGGTGCGAACCGAGATGCCTAAATACTTTGCCAGAGTCGTCCGCACCGGGACAACGCGTAAGGCGGCCAATAAGGAGCTTTTGTTGATATCGAACTTGGGACAACCCCCTCGGGTGGAAGCCGCCTGCCAATGCCCTGGGACGCATCTTCTGGTGATGGTATCGTCTACTCCAGCGCGTGCTTGATGTAGCCCATGCAGCAATTCGCCGAGCTCCTCTTCAGCAGCCCGGGCCTCATCTGGCGCAATGTAAACCCTGACCTGCCAGTGTTATGGTTCAGTAGTACTCAGTAGGAGTCGTTGAACTGGGGATAGTTCAAGCTCACCTGCTCCAATACGGACAACAGCCTTTCTGCTTCACCCTCCACCTGTTCTAAGTAAACCACATCTCCTCGATGGCCCCTCAGTCCCCGCCGGAGGTGATCGCCGGTCCTGGCAAGGGCCGCTCGAAATTGGAGCACTGTTTGCTCGGCGACACCAGGAGGCAGAGCCATACTCCCAGTCTAAGCTCTGTCCAAGCCAGGACGCTCATGATCATAGTGGGACAAGTTATAGCTGGGATAGAGCCGCTTTCAATAGCGCAGTTGTAGCAGGATCGTCTTGGCACTTGTCCGTACCGAGCGGTACCGGGCGGTACGGGCTGCTCCCGATGCAAGCAGCGACTCGGAGCCAGAATCCGCCACTCACTCAATCAACTGTGTCACCCGTCTCCTCATCGTCGCCTCCTCTCCCTCTTGCTCTCTACTGCTCATCATTATGTCGCTTGCCGCATCCGCTGGGGTGATGCGGGAACTCAGGAGCGGGCGAATGTACCCACAACCGACAACAACCTATCGTGCACGCAAGCGAGGCAGGAGCATCGAATCCACCGTAACAAACCGACCAACCGTGCGCATTTCATATTGCGGTGCTTGTAAGTAGTCTGCTGATCCTCAATAGAACCTTCGTCGTATTCAACATGCATCTCGGGACGAATCTGCACGACCTCGTCCCATTGTTGTCCAGGCAGAACAGGGACAAGTACGCTCTGCCCCAGAGTACCACGGTGACAGTGGCCATCCACCCCCTCGCATGCTCGGCGGCCAGCCAAACGCCGATAGTAGAACATTGGTTACCGCACAGCCTCACAGCTCCTCTGCCAATATAAGGCGACCTGCTCTTCCCTCCGACGGCGTGAGTGATATTGGTTTTTGCTCTCAGCATTTTACTCAGCGAGTACCGCGCCAGCCGGACATCATCTCCCGGTCCCGTTCTAGTTTACAATCGGATGGCCATACTTCGTTGCCCCTACCGCATCCTACCGCCGTACACCCTTTCG
Source organism: Dacryopinax spathularia (assembly GCA_037974965.1). Classification (NCBI taxonomy): domain Eukaryota; kingdom Fungi; phylum Basidiomycota; class Dacrymycetes; order Dacrymycetales; family Dacrymycetaceae; genus Dacryopinax; species Dacryopinax spathularia. Next base: position 854,468 of record JBBPFI010000010.1, on the reverse strand, counting down.
GACCCAACCCTACAGATGTCTTCCGTACACCGTGTCCCATGGCTGACAGTGTCTAGCTGACAAAGATCTGTAGTGCAGTCACCCCGTCCGCAAGATGCTGGTCTCGGCGCCCAAGATTTCATGCCTCTTGTTATCACCACGGCACCGTCTGACAGGCCGACAGATGACTTCCGAGGTCGACCGTGCAGCGTCCTCGTGTGGCTAGCACATGAAGAGGACGCAAGTGAAGGAATGCTTCTTCGACACGCCATGCTCTCATCAAGCGAATACGATGTGGTTGGCGGCCAAACACGCACCACGGTCCCTGTCCTCATGAAGCTGGTGTTGCGGCATTTGCGACCCAGCCGGGGATGGGATTTGTACAAGGCTAGACATCAGCTGTGGGTGTCGAAAGTCGCCTCGCCTATTCATGCCGTCGACAACGCCGTTCATGGTGGTTGGAAGCTAGGCACCGCTGCTGAAGCCATCGATGTTGAATGCAAGTTAAACCGACGTGTCTCCTCAGCTTTTACCACGTCGGATGTCACGCGTCGATTCGTTGCTCGCCACCTGCGCCTGGCGCAGTTAGACGAACCGTTATTTGTGCTGTCGTTCGAATTGCTCGATGTGCGTTGTCTTCAGCTGGTCTGAAACCGCTACTTATGATTCACAAAAGGAATCAAATGTACCAGGAGGTGATCCCATACCTGTGGACCGCACGAACGGCAGCAACGACGTCGACCACGACCCACTGCTCGACGAGGAAGCCCCGTTGCTCCTCTCGCACAAGCCACGCCTCTCTCGCTCGCCAACCCCATCCTGCTCTCCTTCAAGCAAGGAGAGCAGGCTCCCTCGCAACGCAGGGAGGAGCCGTTCGCCGTCGGAGCCCGCTTCAGAACAGCGCGCCTCTGACGTATGCATCCCATCGACTGCCGTTGATTCAGCCACTCCGGCGACCGATTTACGCATCCAATCTCCGTTGAACTCCCACAGCGACCTCCTGGCTACCAGTGTGGTTGTCCGGCCCTGCCTGTCGCCGTCAAATCATACTACGCCGCCCCTTCGTGCAGACCGTGAAGGCTCGCAGTCTGACTCCACCGCGGAAGGCTGGAACAGTGGTGCCTTGGTGCCGAGGCCCGAGCTACCTGTACCTCAGATTTTCATCCCTTCCAACCCCCTCCGGCAACCACGTATTGAGTTGGCTCTGGATCCTCCACCCACACCTCCTGGCTGGCGATCTCGTGGCATCAACCTCGCGCAACCTCAATTCACTAATGCCCTCCATGTTCTCAGGGATCGTCTGGACGGCATGCCGAACCGCGATCTCTTTCTCGAAATGGCTCTCTATATGGACGAAGAGAAGACCACGATCGCCAAATATCATCGATGGAAAAGCATTAGAGCGATTCTCTATTTCATTGAACTGACCGATATCGCCGGGAGGCCTTTGACGCGACCTTCGGGACAAGCTTTCACGATTGGCTGTGTACCTGTGAAGCTCGCCAACGTCTTGGAGTGGCTGAACTACAACTTCAACACCTTCAAGAATAGACGCACGCTTTTCAAGCTGCTACAGACAGTTCGGTTGGAAAGTAACGGCGTCGGCTGCACGGACGATCCCGAATTACCAGCTATACTGCACTACTTCGTGGACTCACATGCTGCATGGCCTCGGCCGGACGCGGAAACGTTTGCGGAGCGGGAAGCCACCAGAATAACTGAAGCTGCTTTAGAGAGTCGGGCAAGGAAAGCACTTGCTGCTTTGAAGCAAGGATCTTCTCACTTTGTATCTCGCGGTGGTCTGACCGGCGCAGCCTATCCTGTCTGATCATCCTGTATTGGTTCCTTTGTATTTGGATGGAAATAATGAAAGCATAGTTCTCTACGCACTCCTGCCATCAGCCCGTCCCGGACCGCTTTGTTGTCCTGAGGCCTCCGGTGTCCATCACCCTGACTCTCTCTGGTAATTGTGTCTTATCTGCTGAGGCCTCCGTTCCTTCTACTGGCTAACGCGTTCGACCCACTCGGTCTACCATGCTGGCCGTCCTGCTCTCTCCGAAACACGTTCCCCCACTCTCTGTTAGTCGCTGCTATCCCCGATAGCACAACCCCATCCTGCTCCTCACTGCAAGCCCGTCCCACTCGACCTCGACACCCTGTCCCACTCGACCTCGACACCCCGTCCCACTCGGCCTGGTCGCCCCGTCCCACTCCTCGACAGCCGTCCTGCTCTGCCTTCGCAAGCCCGTCCCACCCCGATAGCGCAACCCCATCCTGCTCCTCACTGCAAGCCCGTCCCACTCGACTTGGCTGGCCCGTCCCACTCCTCGACAGCCGTCCTCCTCTGCCGTCGCCAGCCCGTCCCACCCGGCAGGGCAACCCCAACCCGGCAGCGCAACCCCGTCCTGCTCCTTGCTACAAGCCCGTCCCATTCGATCTGGTTGCCCCGTCCCACTCCGGTACCACAAGCTCATCCTCATTTCCCCAGCAAGCGTGACCGTAACCTCTCCGATGACCGTCTCCCCCCAGGCTATCCCATTATCCCCCAGCTATCCCGTCCCACACCTCACCTCGGCGCCGCACGCGTCCCGCTCGTGCTCTATGAGCTCATTGCGCTGTCCCCCAGCAAGCGTGTCCGACACCAATCCATTTCCGTGCTCGGATACCACATGATAGGGATATCGTGCTACGTGCTCAGTGATCATCAATGCCCTTCAGGGGTGGCTTGCTAAGGTCGGCGCTGGCTTTTCCACTCGTATGCGATCCCTTTCCAGACGAGTGAGACTAATGATTGGGTGGGCAGGCAAGTTATCGGACCATCTGTCGTACGTCTCACGCGGATGTTCGTGGCAGGGAGCCTTCACCGCTCAGCCATTTCCTCTGGGTTGCGATAGAGTCCTTCATAAAACATCAAATGACCGTATTCCCCCCGACGTGAAGCAGGAAACTGCGTGCCATATTCACGCAAATGAAGTAGACGATTTCGAGAAAAGGGAATAGAGTACATAATCGACGAACGGCTGGTTGTACCCACAGCGAATCAGACATGTGTATAGGGACCATCCCCTCCGAGATACAGTAAGTACATGAAGAGTGACCACATACTCTGGTTCACCCATACTTCAAACCTTGCGCTCCGGGTGTATACCTACTACAAGCCATCGTCATCAAATAACGCAAAGAACTGAGCACACCAAGGGTTATTCCGGGCCAGTGCAAACCATTACGTACACTCACGGGTTTTGAGGACGGCGATGGCGGCGTGCGACCAAACTCTTCCGTGCCGCCTTGAGAGCCCGCCCGTCCGTAGCCACTGTTATGGGTCCTAGCCACGGATGGAAGGCGCTGCACCATACGTTAGATAAACGTCTCCGCGTGAAACAGCAAGTACACGTACTAATGAATGTAAGCTCGCGGTTGCCTCCTCATCGACATCCATGTATCCCCCGTCCACGGCCATGTTGTGCTCATGCGATCTCAATACCTGCTCCTCTTCCTCCTCGTCATCTGGCCAGCACAAGAACGGAAGCGGCTCTACCACGGTCATGTCCGGAGAGCCCTCCCGCAGACCGACGCTCTTCTGCGGCAAACCTTCTTCGGCCCTCGGAGACGACGTGTCCGGAAACAAAGGGGCCTTGGCGGTCCACAGCGGCGTAGGCGGATTCCAGTTGAGGTAGCCAACATCGCTGAGGAGAGTATTTGGCGGCATTCGAGGGTCAACCTGCTCCTCAGCAATGCAACCATTATGGTTGATATCCTCCAGCTGGACATGGGAGCTCAGAGGGGCGGCGATGCCCGCGTTAGATTGTTCGTTCACGTCGCTGTTGTTCTCCTTGTCCTCGTCCACACGGCGTGTGGGTCTCCTCTCATGGCCGGCAGACGACTCAGCAAGCCGTTTGTGCGGGTTCGGAAAAGAGGAGAGAGGCTGGTCGTCAAGGAAGTCTGCGAAATCCTCTGGTACGGGTTGCAACGGTTCGGTGGCAGCAGTCCCAAGAGCGGCGATGAAATACCACGGCTCCCGCGTCGTTGCTGGACCGTCGCTCGCTGATATCGTGAGGATGAGCGCCTGGCGTCCCCGACCAAAACGACACCGCAAGGTTCGATCCTCCAGACTAGCAAGTAGAAAGACACCCTATAACACATCAGTCAATGGTAGCCTGCCGATCTATGTGTAGCCTCACGCGAAATTCCCTTAAACCTGTGAAAATTGTGTGTTGATCATCCACTTTCATTCGGTCATTAGCTCTGATATCGTCCAAATCCACGTCCAGCTGAGTGATCACACCACGATCGGCGGCTGCATCGGTCTATTTCAGACGGGTTCGGTAGAATAGCAAGAGAGAACTCGCCTCTCTTGGGCGCAAGGTCCAACCCGATAACCAGCTTGTTCTGGGCGCAACACAGTGTCACCGTCCCCACGTCGTCACGTTGTGCCGTGTGCGCGTACCGCAAGAAGGTGAGCTGACTACCTCGGTTGAACTCACACTTCTTCGGTGTCGCCTCAGGATCGGGGATGGACGCAACCTCAAAACTGAGGGGATCGTCGATCGAAATGGTGTGGACCATGTGCAAGCCTAATCTGCTTCAGATCTCGCTATATGCGCAGCGGCCTGGCACGAACCCGAGCTTTTCGTCTGCTCCACCTCTATGACGCAGCTGTCTCGCGTGTCTTCATCTTCGTCCCCCAGTTCCCCATCGATAACGTTAAAGATCTTCAGGCTGATATGCTGAAAACCACCATAAGGGCCGCTTGGCTTCATGCGGTTCGCAAGCAATCCCAGCTTGATAGAGCCAACCACATCAGCATTGACGATCCAACGGCTAACGGATGCTTCGGCCGGTTGAGCGTTGGTGTAGTGCATATATGCGGTGAAGAAAGCTCTGTTCAGCACCGCTCGAGCTTCCCCGCTGCCCGCTGTATTCCTTGCCACTAGGCACATCTGGCGGAATGTTAATGGCTGCCTCCCGCAGGAACGAACTGGGTCTACCATACCTTATCCGGACCGACCGCCAGAAGGGCATGCTCCCCAAATCGTGAGAGACACTTGAGGATGTTCAGTAAAGCTGCGAAGCACGATTAGTCTATTGGCATGGGTCTTCTAGAGAAGAGCGCCTACCTTTGGCGTTATCTGCCCCCAGATGGGCCGAGGCTACTAGCCTCGACCGTGGCAGAGATTGAGGGGACATCGATGAGCACACAAAGCGTCGACGAGGTGGCCTCAAGAAAACCCCGGATAATGGTCGTTCGTGGTGCGAGGGACAGGGGCACCCGCTCCGCGGGACGCACGGCGTAGTCGCGTCGACCGTTGTCAGCTCTCTCTTCGCACTTGATTTACTCTTCTACCTCTAGCCCGTGTCCTTGATGCCAGCTCTTCACACAAGCAGATCGGCTGCTTTTCTCACAGATCGTGAGCGCCGAGCCCACCTTGTTCGACGGGTCATTGCTGAGGCAAACGCTCACCTCACAACACCCCTTCGTGGGACACCGCGCGCAATTCCCGGCCCCAGCTCGCCTCGGCTGCCAATCTCTGAGCAGGACTCTCTCTCGTCCACGCAGGGCCGAACGAGGCCTCAGCTCCCGGATCCTCCTTCCCATGATGAGAACCACATCGAGTTAGGGCCGCAGCAACAGCGAATATTGGAGCACGTCCGCCGAGGGGAGAGCGTTTTCGTCACTGGCGCAGCAGGTGAGCTCAGTGATTCAACCTATATTGCTGTGTGCTTGCCTCGGACAGGGACGGGCAAGACCGTACTGCTCAAATGCATCGCCGAGGACCTTCGTGCACGTCGTCCAAATGCTATTGTTGCGCTCACAGCGACTACCGAGTGGCTGCCGTCGCCATTGGGGGCAGAACGATCCACCATTTTGCAGGCATTGGTATCGGTCAAGGCACGTTTGAGCAAGTGCTCGGGGCGATTCGGAACAACCAGGCGGCCTTGAAGTGCATACAGACGGTTGATGTGCTGGTGATCGACGAAAGTACTCATGCTGGGTTCCTAACCAGCGCCACCACATGCGCTCATATTCGCATCCGCAGTTTCACTTATCGACGCATTCCTATTCACCCGACTCTACAACATATTTCGCGCTGTACGAAAGAACCATCGCCCGTTTGGAGGCGTGCAGGTACGTAGCGATCATGCCGTGAACCAAATACCATGCTGACTACATGATGTCAGCTTGTACTGTGTGGCGATTTCTTCCAATTACCTCCTGTGCGAAAGGATGGACGGCTAGCACGATTAGCTTTCGAAGGTGCAGAATGGTCGAGCTCAATCAGCCAGAGTTTCGTCCTCACCGCAGTCTATCGTCAGGCTGATCATGGTGAGTGTGTATACCTTCTCGCATCATATCTGATGACCACTGTGGTTTCCAGAATTCGTGCAAGTCCTGGAAGAAGTACGTAGGGGAGCGCCGGCAGACTGGGCGATCCGCCGATTGAAGAAACTGTCTGAGCCGGTCAAGTACCGTGACAATATCCAGCCCACGGAAATGTAAGTCAACCCAAGAATAGTGCGTGACTTGCTGTTGAGCCTCCCTAGCTTCCCTCGCAGAGCTGAAGTTAACCAAGCGAACATGCGACATTTGCAGAAGCTGCCAGGGCTGCGACACGTCTATTCGGCCGACGACTATATCTCCTTAGCCGCGCTGGGAGAAGGAGCGACGATGCTGAGCAGTTTGTTAGCTCCGGAGGAACTAACGTTATGTGTGGGTGCGGAGGTGATGCTGGTGAGGAACGAAGCACAAGACGCAGGACTGTGCAATGGGTCTCGGGGCGTGGTGGTGAACTTCGCCACGTATGAAGAATGGGCACAAGCCGGCCATGGAGATGACGTTTTCCATGGCCGCAGCCGCGGACAGGACGAGACCCCGATCGGCATGCAGTTTCCTATTGTCACCTTCTACAGTGTTGGTGACCGTCCAGACCATACTATCATGATAGGACCTCAGCTGTTCAAGATATCCTTGGACGATGTGGAGATTGCAACGAGGACGCAGGTATGAAAATCGTCCCTCTAGAGTACGCCAGTGTTGATCATATTAGATTCCCTTGGTTCTCGCCTATGCCCTCAGCATCCACAAGTGCCAAGGTTTAACGCTGGACCGAGTGAAGGTTGACGGCAAACGAGTGTGGGGACCTGGTAGGTCCCACCCTAGTCGGCATTTCATCTCCCTGACATCGCGAGGCAGCTCAAATCTACGTCGCGCTCTCTCGTGTCCAGAACTGGCAACACCTGCAATTTATCAATTTCGATGCTCGCAAGGTACGTAGATTCGCCTCCCAAACTACTGGCCTGAGATCAACCATTCCCCTCTCAGATTAAAGTGCATCCACGGGTGGCTCCCTGGTATGGTAGGCTGCTGGAGAAGGCATCCCGGGAGAGAATTGTATAACATCTAGTTCCCATGCGTCGATAATACCAATCGAGTTACTCTACAGCTGCGCTGCACAGTCCCTACTCCCGACCCTGACAAAACCAGTGTCAGAGAGACACATAACGAGCACACATCACATTCATGAATAGAAACACAAAAATCACAGTGCGCACCCTCGCGGTCTCAGCACTCATTCGTGATGAGGACCCACGCGCGAAACTCAGTCAGGTCCATCTTGCGGAGGCCTCTTGCCCACTCTTGGATGAACTGCCGAGTCTTATTGTACATCTTGCGGGAATACTTCTTGGCGAAGTGCTCGTGCTGCAGGCCTTCGTCGCAGTCGCGAAGCACGTACAATATCATCTTATGGGCGACAGGAACGATCTCCGCTTCGGTATATCCAGCGTAGTGAGCACTCCCCACTGGCTTCCCCATCGGGGTGGCAGTGCTTCCTTAGGGTCCCGCCGCTTGCCATTCCGACGTCCCAGACCGGGCTCATCAGCAGCGACAGTAAACTCGCCGAAAGCTCACCTCCGCCGCCCATCCAACGATACCGCCAACGCTAGCATGTCATCCATCACCCCCATCACCCCTATCACCCCTCAGAGCATATTCTATACCCTGATGAGTGTGCGGAATGTGGATGTGCGCACACTATCTTGTCATTCATCTCCCCTTCTGACCTGGCTCCACAGGATATCCTTGTCACCGCGGCCCAAGTATTCACCCGCGTCAACTTTCAGACGTCACCATACCAGCAGCTTTATACCAACTTCCTACTTCCATCCATCCAAGAGAATATCGCGTAGGCCAGTCACTCTCTCTGAAACACAATTATACTAACACCTGCATTCTAGGAGGGGTACCTTTGCTGACTGGTACCGCCTAGATGTGACGGGCGCACACTCCGACGTGCTGCTTGTACCGATACCGGATCAACCGGCAAAGCGGCTGATTAGGGTGAAGATCCCGGTGGAAGACAATACCATTTTAGTGTGCGACGGGGTAAACGCAATCAGTGAGCCCGTTCTAACAAGGCCAACTGTTTCCACTAAACCAGCTGCGGCAGTTCAACTGGTTCGACACGCTCTGGGCAGTGGCGACGTCGAGATCACCCGCGCTTCGCTGATCACATCCTACCACTGGTGTCAAATCCTTTATGGCTGCGACAGTCTACCGGCGGCTCTGTCCGCGGTCAGCGTACGTCACTCTGGTGCAGAGGAGATATCCTCGATGGTTATCGAACGGCTCGCCGGCGCCTCAACCCCTGGTTCCTGGTTGGGAGACAACGGCGTGTTCAAGAAGGCGGCCCAGAGGGCCTATCAGGATGACCTATATGCTCTCCTGTCGGATGCCGACGCTACTCGTCTCCGAAACCTGGAGAAGACGGCCAGACTCACCGGCCGGATCGGTAGTGTGGTTTGTGCAAACGCGAGCTCCCCGGCCGAGCTCGGGAACTGTGCTGAGCGACCATTCAACCAATGGTATGTGTTGAAGGAATGCTCACTGTGTATCTCGCTCATGAATGTCAGGTTCATGGCCTTGTGTCATAAAGTGGCCGCTGCGCGCGCAAGAAGCGGCACGATACTGACACTGGTCACCATGGGATGCACGAGAGGCCTATCGTCCTGTCTTTCCCAGATCCGCGCCAATATTGCCAACCAGACCGTCAGCGCCCTGTGGTCTCGCTTCCTCGACATCATGAAGGGCGAGCCCGCCCTCAAGTGCCGTTTCCCGCCGTGCTTTCGTTGCCGTCTGACAATCACTGTGGCGTGGGAGCATGTCCCTAACGGGGTTGTCTTGACCATCGAGTACGACGATCGAAAAGGCCGGTGGGTGATCCTCGACCCTATATCCCCTGAAGACTTGAGGGCGGCTGGAGGCGGTGTGCAGTCAGCCTCCACAACCGCAGCACCACCCGTTACTACGCAAGGCCGTCCGCAAATTAGCCACGCTGGCCCGTCCACAACCACACAGGGCGCCGCACAAATCTGGGAAACCACACCGTCAACCTCCACGCTGTCCACTCAAGGCAGCGGAAATATCTTTCCCTAGGGTCTTGTATTTTATCCACGTAGTAGCCGGTACAAGAGATGTGAACAATCGGAATACCCTGAATCGCATGGATGAACAATATAACATTTAAGTCAGGTAGGGTGCGGTACGCATATACATCCAAAAGGCCGTTTAGCCCGCATTGGCTAGGCTAGGCACGGGTATCAACCAAATGAAATGGCGGTGTAGTTGATCGGTGCGTCCTGCTTCCGCCTCACGGCGTTGCTCGGCCTCTCGCAGTCCCCCATAGCCCCAGGCGTATTGCGGACCTCGCGTGGGATGATGGCCCATCGCCATCGCTTTGCAACGCTTCGACCTCCAGAGCCATTGCGTGGGAACGACCTACGGCATCGGGATGGGGTGGCTTGAAGTGATCGTCGTCTTCGCCGGGTGCCAACAGCAGTTGCAGAGCATTAGAAGCGGAGAAATCACACCAACGGAACCGGAAACGTTCGGCGGATTCATAAGGCATTTCTCGGTTCTCCGATATGGCGAAGTAGCGTGCTCCGAAGTAACTGGGCATGGCGAACAGCCAATACGGCGTGTAGGCATCAGGATGGCACGCGACCAGCTGTACTGGCCTCGTGACACCAAAGCGCGTGTTGAGCTCCATGCCGGCGCCCTGCAATCCCCAGCAATCGATGCGCTCCGACTGAACCTCTGAAGGGTCCCGATCGTCACTGGGGACACCGTCCATATTCAGACGCTTCTTGATCAGCGCTTCTTGGATGATCCCTCCGAAAGGCGGTCTGGCTCGCACCTCCGTCTATAGAAGTCAAATGGTCAGACCGCATTACGCCACATACAACTCCGGCCACGTACCAAGACCACGTCCTTGTCAACCTCTGGTGCGAAATCCAGATCCAACGCCTGGATCTGAGCCGGCAGAGGCAGGATCGTAACTTCATCTTGCAAGGAGGCGGAGTTGACGTGGCATAGCACTTGGTACCACATTCTTGTGTGTGACTGTCCAACGAGGAAACTTAATTCGGCGTCCCCGATTTGCGGCAGAGCGCAGAGGGTGTCACAGAAGCGCAAACAATCGACCTCGTCTGTAGTGGCGATATCATGCACTGGACTGCACACTCCGGTGTTCATCCGATAATTATACGATGGCACTGGAGGGAGAAAAGCTTGCCTGATTATCATCAGGGCGCCACGCGCACGCTTGCGTACGAGCAGAATGACACTCTTAGCCTCAGGACCGAGGCAAAGAGCATTCACGTATTCATCAGGCGAGATTGGCAGAGTGGCCCATTCGACTGGGTCAGCCTTTATGGTCGATAGCTGGCACCAGAATTTGATGTCGTCCTTGCGCTTGGCATAAAGAACGCCTCCGAAAAGCGGATGGTATAGAACAGCGCCCTCATGCGGAATTCCGGGAACTTCTTGCTGAAGACCTGAGCCCACACGTTTTGTGCGAGTGACCGCGCGTATTGGACCTCCCGGCGCTTCCGCCTGGACCTCCACGGGTGGTTGTGGATCGAAGGGGCAGCAGGCCGATTCGATTTTGGCCTTGTCGTAGATACGTATAGCCTCGCACTCCGTGGTCATGATGACAAAGGACTGCTGAGGATAAATGTACGTGCCAAACATATCGCCATGCTTAGATACGGTGAGCGTGGAACCGGAGTGAGGTGGATATGACTGACCCATGCATCTGAGGCGAGAGACGCCTCCAAACCCTTGTCAATATTGCGTACATGCGTCCAAGGTAGGTTCCCTTTGTCCGCAAAGCATATCCACTCATCGCTCATGGCCACTGGTCGCGAGGACCCTTCGATGCGTGTGACAACGTGCATGCGGTTCGTGGCGAACACGACACGATAGGTCACAGTTTCTCGAGCGGTGGAGAGCAGCCTCGCCCCGGTAAGGGTCTCGAAGCTCTCGGTCTCGTGCAGGTCGAACGACGCGCAGATTGCCATTCCTCCCTCCCTCGTTGCGCGAAATTGCGGACGACCGTACAGGGCCAAAAACCGGGAACGCGCGTGCATCTTGGGGATGCGCCAGGTATCGGTGATGCGGTGGTCAGGAGAGACAGCGTCGTTGCGGTCAATCATCGTGACCTCCCCAAGCGTGGAGATAACGATCATCCAGTGGTCATGAACATGCACGGCCATAATGGGTGTTCGGAAAACTTCTTCTTCGACCAGTTGGAGGGCGTAAGGGTATATTGAGGTGCTCGCCGCCGGGGAAAGCGACGACAAGTTGGAACTTGGTCGGGTCCATCCCCCTCCGCCGACCGCGGGTGGACGGATAGACGCATACACATCCATGGGGACAGAGTGGGACCATGTAGTGGGTGCTCCAAGTCCGCCCTGCGAGGCCATATAAGAATGTGCCATCAGGGGGTGATCGTGGGGGATAGGGGCTGACGGGGTTGTTGGCCTTGAAAGATAACTCATCCCCCAAGGGTGTTGGTTTGGTACAGGGAGGGTGGGCTCTGCATCGTCTGGCGAGGGGTTTGCCCGCCGCCAGCGGCAGCACGGTTGTCACATGGTTCAACCCCCCTTCTCTTGGGTGTTTGACCCATTTGTTCCGGAGGCAAAACTGTCGAGTTCCATGCATCGTCAGTACTCCTTTCTCCGACCCGCCATCTGAAGCCGCTCCCGAACGTTGCCGAGTCCCTGCACTGCCCTCGGTACGACTCTCGCTTCGTCGAAATCCCTTATCAGATCTTCGATATCGACGTGGGAATCGCCGAAGTTCAGAATCTTGGCAGATGTCACCGCTTCGCGGGGACATCCGCCACGGCAATGCCCACTCAGTTGACCGACCGCTTTGTTCGATCCAAAAACTCGTGATAGAGCGCCTGCCGGAACCGCTGGATCGCGCCTTATCCCAGGTGGTAGCCTTCTCCGGCATCAATCTCACCAGAAACAAAGTAAGATGGCGAGAAGCGCTGCGTGAGATAGGGCGCTATGCAGAGCTTCTGGTCGGTAAGATCCCTCGCGACGTGGGATTGAGCTCAGGCATCCTTGTAGAATCCTGTGTTGTCCTTCTTCCATCGTATGGGCCTAGCGGATGAGCACCCTCTATGCGTTCAGCATAGAGTGACGGAAGTTTTGCGATCAATGGCCTGGCTGCTCGTCAGCAACCTGGCGGATCCGCTAGCAGAACCCAACCGTTTGCACCTCGCGCTCCTGCCGGCCCATTACCTCAATATGTTCCAAGTCTTCGCGACAGATGAGGACGCACGCTTGAATACGATCGTTCCTTGCCTCAGCGAGAATGGCGTACTGCAGCTGGGAGGTGATTCGGAAGGAGACGCTCCAACCATCATCCTGACCGCTGAGGCGCGGGTACGCTACTGTTTTGGGACGATGATGAAGGGCGTCCTGGACCAACTGGGCAGGCCGCCTCCTGTTAGACGCGAGTACAGAAATGAGGTGCTTGCATACTCGGAGGTTCTCAAGCAAACCTGGGTATGTCTGCTTCGTCCATGGAAGTGGAACAGTTCGCTCAGGCGACAAAGGATGTGATAGCGCACATGAGCGCTCTTCTAGGTATCCATGAATTGCCTGCCATGCTGAAGGTTCGATTGCTTGAGGATATGCTGTATGACAGGGATGTGAATTGGGCGTTCCGCATGGACGTAAGCATGCTGAGTACATCATCTCTACTTGGAGCGACGTACGCGCCACGCTCTTTCCAAAGCTTCGCCGTGGGTCGCGAGCCGTGGCGATGGATCGAGGCTGGCCGTGTGGAACCTATCCAAGCACGGTCCTCTGCGTGGTGGACCGCAACCGCTGCATCACGGTATGTATCGCTGCGACAGATACTGGACAAGGAATACGGGAACCATCTCAAGGAGTCCATCGAGCTCTACAATGCGCGCTTGACATCGGCAGCTCAAGAAAGCGTGGAGCTTTACATCGTCCACGTCACGGACGCCTGGGTAAGCTTCTGTCGTCCTGGAGAACCAATACAACGCCCGTCTTTCTGATGCGATCATACCCGTTCTCAGGTAAGATACTTGCTCGAGCTCTACGTGGCGGGCATCACTCTGAATGGTCTGGTCGTCCAAACACTGGTAGTCTTTCTCGAGCAAATGCGAGTTCTGATGGGGCCGCTCGATTTACTCAAGTTGCCCATACCGCTGCCGCTCCTTCCTGTGGACTGCTTATCTCTTGCCCTCATTCTCCGCAGCGAAGAAGGTCAACGGCTCCGCCCGCGAACGGTGGATGAGTTGGAACTGGATGACTGCCTAAAGCATCTTCAAACTCGAGTTGCACGACCGCATGGAGGAGAGTTGGGTGAGGAAAGCGTGCCACGCTTGCTACGGGCATGTAGGGAAATTGTAAATCCGGGTCGGTGCACCAGACGGCTACAATGCTCGCTGACGTTTGTTTCAGGGGATCTTCTACGCTACTTTCGACAGCATGGCCCTAGAAACAGTGCCCGAGAATTGTCACGTACAGGCGATGCGGCGAATTAAAGAAGCCAGAGTACTTGCCTTGGAGGGTACTCCTTCTAATGATATCCTCGCTTCACTGCCTGATATCACTCGCATCCCAATCTATTATCGGTTTCATCTCTCCAAGAAAGCAGGATTGCCTGGAGCGGGAAATAAAGAAGTCTTGCGAATGATGAAGCAATACTTGGCCAAGCTCGGCGGCTCGAGCGGCGCACAACCCCGTTCGAACGCCCCTCTCCCTGAGCAAGTCACTGCTCAACCGGCTATAGAGCCCGATTCGATCCCATACGAGGTGGGGCACGCTGCCCACGAAGACTCTAACAGCGGACACGATTCCCATTGGGATTTGCAGCACCTGGAAACAGTCTGGGACGGCGATCTTGGCAGGGAAGACCAGGCTGAAGCCACGCGAGATCAACCGAGTCTGGACATACGCGCTCTGACTCCGCCAGTACCAGGAGATATCGATGAGCCGTCTGCCGTTGCATGTGAACCCAACGGATTCAACAGAGATCGATACTTCTGCGCAGGGAAGGGCAGCATCTCCGTTAGTGGGGGCCAGACCCCGCCACAACACGATCGTCCTAGCCAGCTGCAAGTTAAAGATGTAAGTGCATGTCCTCTTGGTCCTCCGCAATCTATTGGACCAGCTCCAAAACTCAAGCCCCTTCCTCGCACGCCCGCGCCGACCGGATTAGGGGCTTCCGCCGCGATCTCCCTACCGGTCGCCGACTCGCATTGCCAGGAGGATAGAGGAGGGCAAAGCGCGAGTTTAGATGGCGCACCCCACGCTTCTCCCTGCAGGCAGCCATCCGCAGGGACACCCGCGAAACGTCCTAACGAAGAGCATGAGGGCAGTCAAGAGGAAACGTCCGATGAGCTACCTCATCCACTGTCCCGAAAAACTCGACCGAAGGGCAAAGTGCGCAGAAATTCAAACACGTTGCGTCGCCTAGGGGACCCCATGAAAGGCGAGCAATACGTCGTGGACTCCGAGCATAGTGCGAGTCCGCTGTCGGGAGACCTCAGCGAGTGGTCCTTGCCAGATGTTTCCCTGTCTTCTAGCGATGGCGAAGATGGTGACGACGCCAGGAGGCCTATCACTCGAGAGAGAGGGGCGAATAGAGCGTCCCGGTACATTTGGACCTACAGGCCCCTCCGCAAGGATCACCGTTGGGCCCATGATCCGTACCACGTTTCGGCGCTTACAAAGCAGAGTTATCGGGAAAGGGTATGGCGGAGCCTAGCCGACTGGAACGTCCCAACCTGGAAGTCGGCCGACAAAAGCCTGGCTGGGCGGAAAGTACAACCGCTGTGGGTGCCCTGGTGGAAGGTCACGAGCCGCATCATAAGACGAGCGGGTCTGATTATCACAAGGTGGCCTCACGAATCACGCGTGATTGTGAGTAGTGACTCGCGAGCTCGCTCCGTGTGAAAGTTACTGAGAATTGATAGATAAGCCACGGAATATGGTGGTGTCAAGGATGCCAAAGACGATGGTCTGTCAACAAAAGTGGTGTGGAGATGTTGCGACGGTCTGAGATGTGCTGGCGGGTCGAAGGGGAGAAATGCCTTGCATGTAGCTCTACCCGCTCTGCGTGCTTGCTCTTCACAGACAAGATGAAAGACAGTAAGCAGCAATATTCGCCCTTACCACTAAGACCAACTGACTGGAGCGTGAACAGTCCCCCATACTGACTATGATATCGAAGCTGATGATGAGAACTGGGTCGATGAGCCAACGGAGTTGGCAACCATTCCCAAACACGCGAATCCATGCGTAAAATATGTTGCAGCCAATCTTCGCGCACACGAGCCGATTACTCCTTCGAAACACACTATATATCGATGCCAGAACTTGATCCAAGGCTTAACGGGCCGGCCGCCCTTGACGAAGTCAGAGAAAGAGGAGTTGAAAAAGCAGGCAAAGAACAGAGCCGCTGACGCTATTGCGAAGGAAGCACAGTCCACGAAACGTCCCTCCAAAAGAAGAAGGACTTAACTGCTCTCATCGGTGGGGGGACACAACTTCGTATAATGGGACAAACGGCCTTCGCCAGTCGTGTACTTTGCTCTTATCTGCCACTGTATGGTATTACACCCAAATAAGGATTAGGATCGGTGCCCTGTCCCTCGTCCCTCGCATGAGAAGGTGGGCCACATCTTGGCGGATGGACTTCAGAATGACGGATTTTCACCACGGGAGTGGGACGGATTTACCTCAGGTGTGCGGGACGGTGTGGTAGCGGGCGAGCAGGACGGGGTTGCAGCTCAGGAGCGGGACGGGGTTGCCTCAGGGAGGGGGACGGTCTTATAGCGAGAGAGGATGATGATGTTGATACGCCGAAGTGGGACGGGTTGGCCCGACAGACGGGCGATGGGCGTGTGGTATAAGAGCTGGCCGGCGTGGGAGCGCAGAAGCGGGACGGGTACACCTCATGTGGGCGGGACGGTGTGGTAGCAGGTGAGTGGGACGGGGATGCTCACCGGGGAAGGGACGGGGACTTTCTCCTTTCAGTGAGGCAAAACTTGGAGGTGAAACCGAAATATTTTGACAACAGACTGTACACGGTAGCACTAAAATACACACAGAGCAGGACGGCAATCAGTAGCCTTCAATGTCATCCTCTGTCAACCAGGACAAAGCAGGGCGGCCCCACGTCTCAGACGAGTTCACAGCTCCAGCCTCACTATATTGGGGCATGGGAATGTCGGCCTCCAGCTCGAGGTCCTCACCGGACAAGAACAGATCCGGTGGTTGGCCAGAAGAATGACAGAAAGGCATAGAAGCGAGTGAAGCGATATCTTTTGGGATGCTGACGCGCAGGCGCGCCAGAAGCCAGCCACGTTCGATCAAGCTGATGTTGTCGCTGCGAGACACTTCGATGTCGAATCTTGACCAGCCACGGAGGCCCTCTTGGCCGTGTCAAAACTGACGCTGACTGTCCCAGTACATGCTCTTCTGTAGCTTTTGCCCCGCGCGCGGCACAGGCGAGGGCAAAGCGACCAGAAGGCCTCGCACAAGAAGATGGAAAGCAGGCTCCTCCAGGTGAAGGTATTTCATCTGGATGCCAGGGTCACCAATGAATGATGGCGTATTGAGCGACGCACCTCAGGAGGCATACTGAACGCTTCACTGTAGCTGATATATTCCATGCTGGCGTCTATCTCCTCCAGCTGAGCGCAAAAGTGGATATAATTTTGGTGAAGGTACGTCGACAACAGGCTGACATCGATCGGACAATCGTCATAAAGGTCCTAGGGGTTGATGCAGGTCAGGGCGTGTATGGATGAAGAACAGGACTGGCCCTACATTCACGTTGTTTTCAGAAGGGGACAGATTAGATGGGACTGACAGAATAGCCGAATCCTTGACGAGCTTTTGCCTGACCGCATCCCCGACTCCTATTCGAGGATCAGCGCCGCAGAACAATACCTCCCTTCACAACGCACGCTTGTTGTACAAGACTTTCCCTAAAAGGTGAAAGAGCGCCAGGACTTGCTCATGTCTAGTCACGGCTTCAATTCTGTCATGCAGCCGTGAGCAGGGTGACGTGACGCCACGGAACAGAAACATACATGTGTTTTACCTCCTGGCTAATGGCCGCGGACGAAACCCGTCTTGTCCTATGCCCGGCTGACACGCCTGACACACCGGAAGGCATGGACAAGCGGCATGCAAAGGTTAAGGCGTTGATCGCACTGCGAATGTCGCCCATGGAATTCTCCACAATGGCTGCCAAAGCTTCTCCGGACGCGAATGCCATTGTGCTCGCCGATATGTTCGATGCAAGTAGACGCTTTAGGGCGGAGGTCATATGAGTAGGGGCGATAGGGTTAAATCTATGGCTCATCAGTCAACGAGGAGGGTATGGCGGTGGAATAATGCACTTGATCTCCGTAAAGGCTGGTGAGCGCAATAATCGCTCCCCAAGTACCTCTCTTAGCGCCCAACGCCCGCCCACATGGGCATTCCCATCCGCTTCGGTGCCACGTACACCAGCTTCAGACAGAATGAGGGCGATCGGTGGACTATTGGGATCCTTGATAGCTGTTTCAAGAGATAGGCGGAACGTCTCGAGCATGCCCGGGTGATCGATGTTGGGAAGGTCTTCAATGAGTACCAGGATGCGATCCTCAGTTGCTGTGCTTGCAGTAGCTGTGGAAGGAGGAGGAGGGAGAGCGAGAGCGGTACGAGTCATGAAATTAGCAAATGTGTCGCCAAGAGATTGGCGTTCTCAGACGGACGTCAGGGTGTATACTGACATCGTAGCTTGAGATCCACTCACCGGAATGTGGGATGTCCACGTCGTTGTACCATTCTATAATGCGTATATGCAGTTCATCCGACAGGACGCGCAGGGTGGTCGTTTTGCCAGAACCGGTGGGTCCGGTAAGTGCCAGGAGCTGGAATGTAGATGCAGCCTACATTGGTTCCAGACAGAAGGCAACAACTCACGCGCAGGCCCTCCGCTTGACCATGGCTCCCGGGGTACGTGGCCGACTCCAACCAGGCACGAACTTGCTGGACCTTGCCCTTGTGGACTGCGAGATCGTCCTACCGATACCCGTTGTGAGTCCACCCGGAAAGACAAGGGCGCATACACATACCCTATTGGCAGGAGAATACTGGCTGATCCATGTCAGAGCGTCTGCGCAGGGAAATGAGGATCAGGCATTCTTTACAACAGGAAGATACGACCTACTGTTCGACGAGATGAGACTCTTGTCCCCGTGGGGACCCTCCTGCGATTGGCTCTGCGAATGGCTCCTCGACCCGCAGCCATCGGAGCCAGGCAGAAGGAAGCGCGGCTATCATATAAGGGCGGTTCAGCTTAACGCTATCGCTTTGCCTCAACCAGAAATTAACCTTGGACGCCCCGCTCAGCCGCTTTGGAGTGCTGCCGGACGGCGCACTGCCTAGAACGACGTGCTTGACGGAGGGCTTGGTCATCAGGCTTTTCTTCCGAGCTGAAGGCATCTTGTGGGATAATGAGTACACTAGTTGCGGTGATGCTTGATTGGTCGTGGAGCTCGAGAATAGCTTGGCTCTCGTGTCTATGAGGGGAAGCGGGGCTGTATTGAAGCGAGTTAAGGCGAGCTGCAGGATGATGCCATGAGAGGCGACTCGGAACTGGACCCTGACCGTCATTATAGTACAATATAGTCACCCAGTTAGGCGCCGGCTATTGACGTCCAACTGCGACTCGTGTGACGCTGGATGAGAAGCATAACAGGCTCAAACAGCGCAGCAAGAGCTATATACAGAACTATATATATTGATCAAGCGTATCCTATCAGACGATATTCATAGTAAGTGTCTGGCCTTCGTCGATACGAGCATCGCCGATGATCTGTATAAAAAGCATACTATGGAAGTCGTCCTGCCAGTTCACGCCGGCCTCCTGATGGAACCAACTCGCTTGCCCTCGTTCCAGGGGTATGTCGACCTGCCTGGTACAGGCGCGAAACCTACACTGATGGCCTTCGAAGTCAAGAGAGAGCTGTAGCAGTCCCATGAGTGTATGATATGGGCCTAACAACGCGTACACTTACGACGATGTCGTCACCCACGGGCAGCAGATAGGGAACGGCTGCGGCAACGCGATAGAACCAGGCGGCTCTGAAAAGCGGGTCGTGGCTGGAATCCTGATCAAAAGAGTGAGGAGGAATCCAGTGACCGCTCTGCATCAACTGGGAGGCCTTATGCGGGATGCCAATGCCATGCAAGAATGCGTGGAAACTCTCATGCAGAGCGCGCTGACGTTCGGGTGTTATGATTCTAGCAGGAAGCTCGCGCCATTCAACAGCTTGCAGGACATCGTCCGGGGAACGAATACGGGAATCGCGCCAGAAAGATTGAACAAACGGCAGAGGGGCGATATCCTGAGGCAAAAGCGTCTGGAAGGGGTAGTCAGTGAGAAGAGTAAAGTTTAGTAGAGCGAGGGCATACAGCTTCAACAAATGTTAGAGGGTGAAAGGGTGCGTTGAGGCCCATACGGAATGCATCCAAAGCTTCATAAGATCCTCCCGCCGTCTGAAAGAGAACTTGACAGAGGATGCTGCCAAGCCAGGCGGAGTGGAGCTCCGGGGTGCGCGCATGGAGGAAAGCGCCATCCTGCAGAGCGGCGTCAATGATGCGAAGGAAGGACGGGAGAGATCTTAGTGGTGTGCTTGGAGTGCGGCCTGGGCATACCTCGACGTTAGCTGCCCCGTATATAATGCTGGCCAACTCGTATTCAGGGTGATCGGGATCCTAAGAATAACTTTGCATGAGATGAATACAAGGTCAATACGGTAAGAGCACTGATATCTTACCATGCTTTGCATCATCGGTTTCAAGCGTCCCAGCGGACCCATGCGGTGGAATCTCTCAACAAAGTCCGCCAACTCAGGTGCACACCAGCGCAGGGAACGAAGGGTGACCGACTCCAGGCCGCCTATTGCTGCTAAAAGGGTAATTGGCGAAAATTGGGGCGGACAGAAGCAAAAGAGCTTCATGAACACAAAGAGAAGCAATCCCAACGCCGCGAAATCCACCCGTTCGTCCAGGTTCAGGGCGTGAGCTTCTCGTGGGGCGCTGAGGCCGGCTGATTTGATTCGCAATGAGGAGAAGCCGCCGAAAGACAAGGGGACCAGTTGCGAGGCAAAGCCTTCGAAGGTCGCTTGACAAATCTCTAAGGTCACCCCGTGCCCTACACGGCGTTGACTACAAGACCGAGCATCAGCAACGCGGAGGGCGAATGATCATGCGTGGAAACTGACTAGGATATGGGGAACATTATCCCGGAGAGCAAGGACGGGATCGAACGGGGCACACTGACTGGAATCCCCATGGACGGCTTGACCGCGTCTTGTAAGTAGTGCCGAAGCGCCAGAGCAGCAGCTGGTAGATCGGGCAGGGGAGCGATGTATGGATCATCCATCAAAGCGGATAAGAGGTTGTCGGGACAGGCCGCTTCCACCGCGTTTATCCAGAGTTGAACTAGGGCTGGCCCTGGTGCGCCAGCACGACGACTGTCTGAGACGTTCGCAGCCTGAAGAGGCCCGTTTCGCTCCGGGGTGGAGGACCGTTGATTGCGCGCTGCGGAAGGAACCGAGGTCCCTCCTTGGGATCGAGATGTCGGGCAGGCAGGCTGGGAGGGATTGGAAGGAACGGTGGGGTGCAGCTTCTGTGCCACAGAAGCAGCACAAGGTAACCCATATGGAGCTGGAGGGGTGTCGGGCAAGAAGAGGGGGGTGGAGGAGGGCGAAAACATGAGTTCTTCTCCTTCTCGCGTCGTCTGTGGTGGCTCAGGCTGCGGGTATGGTTGTACGGCGGTCGTATTGTATTGTGGAGACAGCCCACAGTGCGGCTGTTGTTGCATGGGCGATGCGCTAACTGTCATAGACGACCCTGCTGAGGTCAGCTGCAGGTTGGGCGGGGTCATATACACCACTTGCGAGCCAGAAGAAGAAGCGAAGTTAGGGGGAGCGACTGGAGTTTGGTACGGGGCATTGTTGGACATTGCGGACCACGGAAAAGCATTGATATGATTGTAAGATGGGAGGGGGTCGCTTGTTTGTGCAGAGAAGAAAGATGTTGGTGGCTGAGGCTGGAAGAATGATGGCAACGCTGTTGGGCCGGGTGGAAGGATCCCACAAGATGAAGAGGCTTGGGAGGTAGGCATGGGGGAAGGCACGTAAAGCGTGGGAGGTTGGCGCAGCGTAGCGAGATCGATCTTCTTCTATGAGAACGAAATGAGCAAGAACAACGCGGGGTTTTGTGGAGAGGCCGCAGTACCCTTGCAGCGTTGAGGCCTGCCTTTAGCGTGTCATGCCGGAACAGGTCCATGAATGAGAAAGGAGAGGAACCTGACCCCGAACGACGGAGAAGCTGTCCGTGCGTCGGGGCTGAGAAGGCATGAGAGAGTAGCGTGTTGGGTTCAAGAAAACACGGACCGAACTCAATCTCGATTGGCAGAGAAAGTGCCTTCCGCCGGGACTTTGTCAACTTCTTGGCTGATTTTGCAATTTGCTCCAACGTACAAACCGACAGATTGGCCCAAGGTAGAAAAGAGCCACCCAACGTTGAGTAAGGGACAAGGGGATAAGGCTCTGCCTCGGCAGGCAAGGTCCCTTGGCGATATGGGTCTGGATTTGGAATGACGACGTGCTGAAAATGGGATGCAACCACTTCGACGAGCTGTCGGACCGGTGTATCGGAAGGCAAGGTTATGATACGTAGTAAACCCTCCGCATTGTGACTGGAAATGATGTTAGCGAAGGCGATCTGCAGAAGGGGTGCTCAAAACGTACGCTTCGAGAAACGCAGAGCGAGCCGTCAAAAAACGCAAATTCACATGTCCCTGAAGCTGACGAAGTGTTAGTTGGATCCTAGCGGAGCAAGGAGTCTTACAAGCTCGGCGTGGGTGGGATAGGCAGGGTATACTCTAAGTATAGCAAGAAACTCCACAGGATGTGAAACACCTTCAGGGAGTTTGCGTCGAGTGCGCAACGGCTGTCGACGCAACTGCACTTGCTCCGGGTAGGGATGGGTGTTGAGGCGCATGCTGTGCGAACGGGATGCAAGGGCGAGGTGACGAGCGTGTCCAGGCACTGAGGGAGCGTTGTGAGCGGTCGTACTCGCTTGTGTGTGGGTCTCTTCTGTCGAGGCTCGAATTCTACGCAAGGCGTCTTGCGATGCCGATGGGGTTCAGCCCGTGGGAGCCATCGTACTGAGTAGGTTCGCTAGGCGGTCCAGGTCGTTAGGAGTGAAGGTGGTGGCGGATTGTGAGACGGCGTTCACGTTGGTAGAGAGCCGCATGGGTGCCAGGTTATCGACAGCAGCGTTAAAAGCGGGGGAATGGTATAAAAATGAATGGTGACAAGTTTGGCAAGACGGAGCAGTAGAAGTATAATTGCCGTCGCCAGGGGTTGGTAGTAAGCCGTGAAAGTCAGCTTGCAGAACGAATGACTGACACTGGCAGGTCCAGTGAAACGATTCGCCACCAAGGGGCGTCCATCTGCAAGGAGAGAGCTCGGGTAAATTCATGACGGGGCTTTCAAGAAGGGTGAAAGCGTGCACACAAGCGACTTAAGACTTTGCCCAGGTAGTGCGGGAGGGTCTCCCGCACTGCCGCTGATCCAT
Source organism: Dacryopinax spathularia (assembly GCA_037974965.1). Lineage (NCBI taxonomy): Eukaryota > Fungi > Basidiomycota > Dacrymycetes > Dacrymycetales > Dacrymycetaceae > Dacryopinax > Dacryopinax spathularia. The sequence continues at coordinate 831,509 of JBBPFI010000010.1, read as the reverse complement.
GGCCGGCCATGTAAACAAAGCCCCACTGTTTATCGCCTGATGGAACGGTTCACGGGGCAAGCCAGAACGCTGGATATTGGTGAAGGTAGCAACACAACCACGGAGTTCGCATCAAGTTGATGGCTTCGCTTGATCGGGTTGTTATGGACAAAAACTCCATCGAGCTAGACCCCAGAGAGAGGTTAATGCAGGAGGGCAGAAATGCGGCACTAGTGATGGCTGAAGAACAAGTGACACGGTGAAGGACGGTGCGCAGGGTGCACCCGGGGGTCGGTGGAGAAGGCGAGAAAGGAAATCAGTGAATCAAGCCCCGCGTATGGTTATCATGGGTATCCGTCGGTACGGGCAGGTATGATGCGGGCTTGGCGG